>PVLA01000094.1:387468-841507 GCA_004027455.1 Hydrochoerus hydrochaeris
GCAGAAGGAAGGAGGGAGGGAGGGAGGGAGGGAGGGAGGGAGGGAGGGAGGGAGGGAAGGAAAGGACAGAAAAGAATGGAACAGAACAGAAAACGAAGGAAAAGAAATACATACATGCGTTTCCCTACAGGTAGATTTCCTCTTTCCACAGGGAGGATTTGTGTCACTGATGAACGACCCCTTACCCTGTTAGTGCAGAGATCCTGGCTTACTATACCATCAATGAGGGGAAGTCAAAATTAATACCACTGGGCTCGTGAGTAATTTTTTTCCTAGCAAACTTGCAAGTCCAGTCAAAGTACTTTTTTTACAGAGTAGGTGATTAACACAACCAGGGCCACAGGTTCCATGAGAATTAGTTCATCACGAACGCAGCCGAACTTTCTGAACAGTGCACTGACCAGTCCTAACCATGTCAGCCACTTAACAGGAAAGTAGCAACTATGAAGTAAACGCCCTCATCACCACACCCCGCTGACTTAAAAATTGTGTATTTAGAAGGGAGGACTCATAGTTGCTTTCAATGAGTAAAAGTTTTGGTTACAGAAGAAGAGTAACTTCTAGAGATCTGCTGTACTTCATGTCTATAGTTCATAATAATATGTTATGTACTTAAAAACTTAAGAGACAAGATGTTTCCTGATGCTGTCCATGATTCCAGAACTTAGAAGGCTGAGGCAGTAAGATCAGGGTTCAAGGCCAGCCTGGGCTACAGAGTAAGACCCTCTGCCTCAAAAGACAAAGTTTTTAAAAAAGGGATCTCAAAGTACATGTTCTTACCACAATTTGAACATACATAAAAATATTTTAAAAGTTATGCCCCCACAGAACTTGTAATTGGGTCTTATTTGGAAAAGGGATCTTTGTAGATACAAATTAAGGATTTTGACACAGGGCTTGTGTTTTAGGAGGGACCCTAAGCCTGATGGCAGGTGCTCTTGCGAGGAAGACGCACAGCAGAGGAGAACTCCCTGCAGCCTGGAGCCTGAAACAGCAGCAATGTGTGTGGGAGGAAGAAGCCCTGGTGGCTCAGGCTTGGAAGGAAGCACTCCGGGAGGGGGCTCCACCCACAGCTCACCCTGGGGCTTCCAGAACGGCAAAAGAATGAGTCAACCAGTCTGTGGTCATATGCAGTAGCCGCAGAAAATAAATCATGTAACAGAGCAGCATTATTTCCAGTGTTATTTTCTTTTCTTGTGCAAAAGAAGAGAACGAACTAGTGGAAAATGTAGAGAATAAACTAGTGGAAAGTCTGGATTGTCAGTATGTTGTGTGAGGGGTGTCTCCAATTGTCAACCTCTTTAAATATGTATTCATTTTATATAATGTTTTTCACTGATTAACATGTATACATTTCAGACATCTTACAAAACATGGATGTAACAATACTAAGGAGAATTAACATAGAATAAAACAAAAAAGAAAAAGCAAATCAATTATTAAAAAACAAAAGGAAGAAGAGAAAAATTACCTGAAAACGTCAGCCCGGGTTGTACTGGAGAAGCTGGAGGGAAAATGGAGGCCAAGGGGACAGGTGGGGACACTGTGGTCATGGTGATGACTATACTGCTGAAAAGAAATGTAAATTTTTCAATTACACAGATAAATAGTTATTCCAAAGGCAAAAATTCCAGCCAATAAATGATTGTGAAAATGAGTGCTCACACTCGGAAGTCAAGTGGGGCCTGTTTCACTACCTACCGCAGGTGTGTTTCTGACAGGAGTGAGGTCGCAGGCAGGTGGGACTTGGAATGACATGAACATCACAAGGAAGTCCTGTTATAAGTCCGCATACACAATTTTTCCTCACACCAGGTAACAGGAAGCAAACGCAGCAAGGCACCGAGGAGTGGAATCCCTGCCACAAAGCCACGTGCTATACATGTATATTCTTCCTATTGGCTCAATTTAGTCATGAACTTCTGGCTTCATTCTTTCTCCATTTTTGGGCACGGGTTGCCCTAGTCCTATAATTTAGCAACTTTAATATTTCCTTTACACTCTATTCCATTGAGGACCCTTCACCTTCCCAAGAGAAACAAAAGATGAAATTCTGTATTTATCAGAGTATTTGCAAATTTATATATGAAAAATAATGAATATTTTCTAATCTTGTTAATATTTTTACTAGGATTATTTTTGTGTTCTCGGGGCTCTGATCACAAAGTTGCAGACAACGTTCATTGTCTGAGCCAAACTTTTTTACTCTGTAATCACTACTATTTCAGTACACAGTTATAGGCCGGAGCCTGGGGGACCGACCAAGAAAGCAATGAGCCTTCCTTCCTGGCAAGTGGTGGCACAAGAGAGTGCCAGGCATGCCAGGGAGAGAATAGGTTAGTGTCTCCCGTGAGCCTACTGAGTGTAGGCTGAGAATTAAATGTCCTGTGCCCCCTGCCCCCCTCCACGTTAGCAACTGGATGGTTTTGAGGACAGCCAGAAGTGATAGCAACTAAGGTACGTAAAGCAACTAAATGCTGTGTTGTTGGGTTGACTAAGCTGACCTGGGGCCAGAGGTCTGAGCATCTCTTGGGAGGATGACTGTATGCAATATCGCAAATATGGGGGATTTCCTTCCGTCTTGTCTTTGAAGGCCAATGCTGACTGTTTTCACTGTTTTGCTTTGTTCTGATTAATTGTTTTGCTCTACTTAATATTCTCTTTTGATAGGGTTTTACAGGGTTCTGTTTTTGGTTTGATTTTGCTTTACCTGATTGATGGACTATTGTCAAGATAACAAGATATACTATGGTAGCTATTACTGTTATCCCAGTAACCTGCTTTGAAATTCTGTAACAATTTCACTGCATTGTTTTGATTGGCTTTATTCTGTCTTGTTTTGTTGATTTTACTATCTTTAAAATAAATTTTTAAAAATACACAATTATATAAAGTCTTTCTGGGACACACAGATGACATAATAGCAGAGATATCCATATACAGCATCTCCCTTGCAGACATTATTCTATGAATTAAGCAAAACAAATGGTCTCATTTGAGCTTCCTACCCCTTCCCACATCAATAAGCTCTACTCTTTCTGAGTCACCAGAAAGACTCTACTTTTTGCCAGTCTGATTACTCAGGGACTAATATATTGAATTTATCTTTCTGTGCATCTTTAGGATCAGGATCCTAATCTGAGTACTACCCCCTGAAGGAATATTCCCTTAGTATGTCTGTAAATTTATTCTTCACAAACATCTCTCAAGGGGTGAAACCGAACAATGGAGAAGAATTAAATCCATAAAGTGAAATGAAGTAAATATGGTACAACTTTGTGTTAGTGGAAATTATGTTAGTTTCAATATTTGCAAAATGGTGAAAGGTTTTTCTAAGTACTATTATGAAGCATGCCCAACCTGTCACTGGTTACCCTGCTGGTCCCTTATGGGTCCCATGGAGACGCATTACACACTCCAATCCACATAAATGTCAATCATGTTGTACCAGGACTGTACTAGTAACCACAGAGAATCTGTATTACTTCCCTGAATTTAAAGTTTATGCTTAAAAGCAGTCTTCATCAACTGTAGTTACAGATTTTGATTATCTCAGTTTCCATCTGAAAAACACTAAAAAGATGTGCTCTCAAATATGGGCACATTTAAATTTCCATCAGAGTAATTAAAACAGTGAAAATAAAATCACTGCAGACAAGATGCTCATGGCAGACGAGGTTAAATAAACGTAATATTTCCTACCCCCAAATCACCTGATAGCTAGAATTTTAACCAAGTACTGCATCCTAACATTCACAGGAAAATGTGCATATGTACAATGCATTTTGCTTGATTGCTCTTTGCTACAAGCAAAATAAAATATGGCCATTTAAATGCCTGCCTGACCAGATAGGCCTAACAAAACAATCCTAAGCCAAAACTAATCATTGTCCTAATACTCACCCTTTGTGGACTCAGTCAAAGAAATGTGTATTCAGACTTGATGGCCTCTGTGTTTACTGGGACTTCTCTCCTTTCTCTGAGTTCTGCAGAGCTGACCCTAACCTCTTTTGAAGCCTTTGATTACCCTGGGTCACATCAATGTATTGGAGTATGCTGGGAAAGAAAAGAGGAGAGAGCTCATTAAGGTCTCACGTTTTTCTACCATTTTTGGTGGATTCCAGTGATTGCTTAAAAGGGTTCCTGCTCTGCATTCCTAGGTTACCAACTTGGTGTTTTAAAATGTGAACTTACTGTTATAACGACACCAGTGCTACTGTCCTAAAAGGGAAAAAGGCTCCTCGGCCATGAAAACAATTTGGTCATCAAGTGGCACAATTGCTGTTATTCTAAAATATATTTAATGCATCCCTCTCTCCTTTGCAAGATCTTTTCTTTGTGTTCTTGAGCACATGGCTATAAATTTTGTATCCCTTGCGACACAGCACGTTGCACAGAGCTTTGTGCTTTATGAGTGTATCAGTCAGGATTAAAGGCCTTTCGCTTGCTGGGTTTGGTATGCTAGGAGCTTGATATGTAGCAGTAACTAAAATAGTGGATGACACAGAGAACAAATTAGAAAATAAGTGAGAATTTCAGAATGTTTTCAGGACTGTGGGGAAGAAAGAGACAAGCCAATAAAATAAGCATCAAAAATGAGCATTTGCTTTCCTAGCATGACCAAGGAAGACCTCTCTAGGGGCAGACGCCTGCAGACACCAGCGATGCAGGCTTCCAGGCATAGAGAACAAGCCA
Source organism: Hydrochoerus hydrochaeris (assembly GCA_004027455.1). Taxonomy (NCBI): domain Eukaryota; kingdom Metazoa; phylum Chordata; class Mammalia; order Rodentia; family Hydrochaeridae; genus Hydrochoerus; species Hydrochoerus hydrochaeris. Next base: position 392,164 of record PVLA01000094.1, read on the forward strand.
GGGTCCTGAGAAGCACGCAAATTTTATCTGGTAATTTTTGGCTTGTGTTTAGCTTATTAGAAAGAAAGATAAGATAGCATTGGAAAGTAACAATTATGTGTTTATAATTAAATACATAAATGATAACAATACCATCATTAGTGGTACTTAATATCTATTACTCAGGATACTCCAGAAAACAATTCTAAATGCTTTGCCTATATTAGCTTACTTAATTTTCAAAACAGCATTATAACATGCATGAGGTAACTGAGACCCAAGCTGGGTTAGCATATTGCACAAACTGAGCAGCTGATGGTTTACACAAGCTGATCCAGAATGTAAGCCTAGGCGTTCTGGCTATTGACTACTTTCAGAGCTGATCATCTGCTATGACTGAGCCATGCGTCTTCCTCCCATAATATGCCTATATCCTGCAGACATAGTGCACACCTGTAATCCCAGCACTTGGGAGGTTGCAAGTTCAAAGCCAGCCTGGTTGCATAGTGAGTTCAAGGCCAGCCTGAACTACATGGTGAGACCCTGTCTCAAAAACCAAAAGAAGAAAGAAAGAAAGAAAGAAAGAAAGAAAGAAAGAAAGAAAGAAAGAAAGAAAAAGAAAGAGTGAAAGAAAGAAAGAAAGAAAGAGAGAAAGAAAGAAAGAGAATTCTGTTAAAGTGAGGTCTCTAGCATGACTCCAGTGTGACTTGCCATGCTTACATGAAGAAGAAATTCAATACATATCCAGAGAACACCAAGCAAAGATGCCAGGAGACACTGGTGATCTCCAAGAAAAGGAGAGAATCCTCTGAAGAAACTGGCCTTAATCTCAAATCTCTGGCCTCCAGGGCTGCAAGAAAATAAATTGATGTTTTTGTTTTTTGAGACAGGGTCTCACCACGTAGTTCAGACTAGCTTTGAACTCATTATGTAGCACAGGTCAGCCCCAAACGCACAGCAGTTCCCCTGCCTCTGCCCCCCAAGTGCTGGGATTACAGACATATGCCGCCACTCCCTGCATAAACTGATGTTTTTTAAGCTACCTAGTCTATAGTAATTTGTTATAGCAGCCCTACCATCATGCTAGGGTAACAGAAAGAAATGAAGAACATTAACATAATAGCAGTTTTATCTTTTTTTTTTTTTTTCATCTTTTTGAGACAGGGTCTCGCTATGCAGTTCAGGCTGGCCTGGGGCTCACTTTGTAGCCCAGGCTGGTCTCAAACTTGCAATGATCCTCTTACCTGTGCCTCTCGAATGCTGAATTTATAGGAGTGTGCCACCACACCTGGCCTACAGCAATTTTATTAAAAAGGAAAAATCTGGCTTTCTCCAGGTCACTTATATGAGAGCATACAATTCTCTAATACTGGAGAATCTAAAAAGAACTCATCATATTTTTGTACTTATTCTTTGTACTTTGTCTTTGAAAAATCAAGAAGTGCATGATGCTAGAGGCCTGGCGTAGACTTCGGTGGAGTTGGGTGGTATGTCCTATCCATTGAGCTGCCCTGTGAACTACTGCTCAGAATAACCATCTCATGAAGCTAGAGAACAAAAGCCAACTGGCATCTTCCAACTTCCAACTTAACAGATTATGATAATTCAACTTCTATGATTCTGCCAGTTCCTGATTTACTGCCTCCCAGCTCACATTCAGACTTCGTGCTTGCTCTTTGAAAATGAATCTGAGACTTTGAACATTTTCCCTTTGCAAATGGGCATGATGTCAGGCTTGGTCGGGAGGGAGCATTGGAGGGCCCTGAAAAAGGAAAGCAGCTTTGTTTCTGGTGTCCTTGCCTCTGGTGCCCCTGGGCTCGGGCATTGCTCCACTCCATCAGCCACAGCAAGAATAGCTGTTCCAGCACCGGCACTGACTGATTTCCCAACATCCCAGCCCCGCAATCTCCCCAGCCCTGGCTTGCCAGATTTCAGACCTGGAGATCCTCCAGCCCGCTGGCTTCCTGCGGCCTACAGGGTGATCTCCCGCGAGTTCCCCACAGCTTTTCCGTTCGTTAGTGACCAGTGCTCCGTGCTCTCCACCAGGGTCTAGACCGCAGCCCTGGGCAGTCTTCCTTGGCTTTTCCATTTTAGTCCTACAGATAGTGACTTTTACATTACATGATATGATATGATACTGTATCATATAGTATATTGTTTCTGCTATTCCTGTTTTTGTTTTGGGTTTTTTTTTTTGTTTTTGTTTTTTGGTTTTTGGTACTGGGAATCAAACTCAGAAGCTCGCGCTTGCCAGGCAGGCACTGTGCCACTGAGCTACATCCCCAGCCCTCCTGTTTTCTTTAGAGTTCTTCTTATTTCCTGTTATTCATACCTATTAGTCCTGGGCTGGCGATGTAGGTCAGCTGCGTTAGCGCCTGCCTGGCAAGCGCAGGGTCTAAATAAAGAAGAGTCTGTCCATACCTATTAGCCCCACCCTTTTTATCACGAATGACTTTTTATATTTAATTTCTTTTCAAATTACAATGGTTTCTCTGTCCTAATTGGGCACTAAATAACACAGTATGATTTAAATGAATTCTTTTAAAGTTTTGTGTGATGTCACAAGTTAGATTGTTACAAAGGAAACATACTGTGACATCACTTTTTTGTGACACTGAGCTACAGTTCTAATATTTTCTTTTAAGTTTTTTAACGTTGAGATATTTGCCCAGGCTATGATCAAAGTTGTAATCTTCCTGCCTCAACTTCCCAGAGTGCTAAGATTACAGGTGTGCATCACCACATCTGGCATGTGTCATCAATTTTTTACTTCAAAGGCAACGAAATCCACCCTGTCCTATATTTGCAATCCAAAGATTATAAACATAGGGCCACACTGTCTTCGACTGGCTTGTTCCAAACCACTGGGATAAGACCTCATTTTGATGTTCACCCCACTTGTTCTCATAACCCCCCACCTTCCTCAGCCTCACACCATGGCAGCTTTCCTTGGTTGCAAAGTTAAAAAGGTTATTGCTTCCTGAACTACATTAGTTTCTGTATCTTGACTCTGCCAGAAGAATTATTTTCACTTTGGTCCTAATCACAGCTCCATGCTTTGTTCTTCATGACCATATTCCAGGACTGTAACATCATATATATAACATTATGTATGACATATATGCACACACACATATATATAGGATGTAAATATACACACACATAAACACAAATTACACACATACACACCCATATATGTATATATGCTATCTTTGCATGTATAAAGTAAATCCACATATATGAATCATTTCCTCATTTGCTCTCCTTCTAGATGGTTCCATATTGATCATCCTTTCCTAGCACTATTTCTCACATCTCTCTGCATTTTAAAAGCTTTAAAAAGCTGGAGAGGAAAAAAAAAACGAAACAAAACGAAACCAGAAACCTGGAGCTGCTGCTTCCTTCTCCTCCCGCCAGTAACCTCAGGGCTGCAGGCTGCTGCGAACAGAAACCCGCATCTCAATCCAAATCTGAGTCCGTGCATCACGCAAGCTTGATCAGAAAGTGCTGTGTCTCACTGCTAAATCCACTGGTTTCACTTCGACTGCATTTGTGAGGGTTTTAACATAAAAATCATAGGACAAATGGTGTCAGTCTATACCTCGCTTACTCAAACTCCTGTTCACTGTCAAGTGTTTGGGTGTTTAATATTGAATGTATCAGTCTCCTCCATCTTTCTGTATAAATTTATTCTTCTGAGTCCAGGAAAAAAATGATATGAATTTTCATTAAAGAAAATGCTATCTTATGACAGCACTAAATGAATCATCTGCAACCTCTTTTAAAAAGCTTGATTTATTTCCTGCACTTGGGAGACAACATGTTGGAAAAATATTTTCACTAACGAACATGAAATGTTGCGATCTATATTTTTATACATACTTGTTATATAATATAATTCATGTTTGCATGTATTTGCACACACAAGCACTTATCTATAGTGGGCTCTCCAAGTAATTTCTTGGTTATGTTTGCTTCCTTAATTAGAGAGAGAGAGAGACAGAGAAGAAGAAGAAGAAGAAGAAGAAGAAGAAGAAGAAGAAGAAGAAGAAGAAGAAGAAGAAGAAGAAGAAGAAGAAGAAGAAATCAGCCCAGCAGCCCAGATGAAAAATTCATCACAGCTGAAGCTAGTATTTTCCTGAAGTGATTCATACTCTCACCTGCCAGCAGAAGTTTTCTTCACCCAGTGACACAGTGAAATGTCACTGAAATGAAGGCTATTTCACTTAGCCTTGAGCAAACACAGTGGCTGAGCTGAGGATATGCAGAGTCCTTTTCCTTTCTAGAAGACATGGTTTTTACGCATGTATAAGTAGAGCTAAACCAAATCTAGAGAGCTGCTACATGATAAGAGCTTGGTTTGAAAACATGTTGTGCAGCTGAGTGACTTGAATAACAAAATCCCCGGCAGAGCGTTTCTGAGCTGACTGCATTTGCACTCCGTGAGAAGATCAATGCTTCCCCTCATTGATTTCCCTCAGTTGCCGAGCTAGGATCCTGCACATTGTGAAACTGTATACCCAGATTCATTCAATCTGATTTCCTAGTCAGCACTAAAAAGACACAGTGCTCCACTGTAAACTGAAGGTTATAAAAGTATAACTGTATCAAATGTGTACTTCCACGAAGTCTGCATGTTAAACAGAAGCACAATAATGTATTTCTAGTGAGGTGGAAGGAATGCATGGGGCGAGACAGATTCTGTTTGTGTGCAGCTTCTAAATAAATGGCAGAGATGCCAAAGATAAATCCGAGATGCCTTGCATACATTTGCGTAACTCCCAAGGTATTTTCAAATGTGCTTGTGCTTCCTTTTTGGCTGACTTGAAATGCAAAGTAAGCACATAAAGGAATGACTCCCTTCTTGCACTCAGGGATTGGCCATTGTCTTTCTGAATTTAAAATTGCCTTGGAATTTATCACTGGAGAAAGTAGATGGTTGGAAGATAATAAAAATCAACAGTCTAAATAAAAAGTGAAGGGTCTGTTTCATTGTAAGCAATTGGCAGCTTTAAGGGTTGGTGGTTTGGATTTGAAATTAGCATAAAGCTTTGTCTTCCATAAAGTAGTGGTATCCACCTTGGCATTACAGCCAATTGCAAAATAAAAATGTTCTTAAAAAACTAAGGTGATTTCCACTCTTGGAAAATGTCAGCCTTTACACCTCTCTCTTTCTATCTTGATAAAGCTGTATACTCATGTGGATATAGCTGTTAGATAAGCATGAAAGGAGAAAATCTTACTCCTGTATTAAATTTCCCCTTCCTCACTCCACTCTGAAAACCAAAAAGTGTCATATTACAATTTAAATTTGCTTTTGATTGGCTGGTGTGTAGCTCAGTGCCAGAGAGCTTGTTCACCTTGCAAGTCTGGGTTCAACTTCAAGCAAGACAAAAAAAAAGAGATAGTTTTGGGGAAAATGGCATAAAATAAGCCCATTTCCTAAGAAGACTCAATGAATGATTACATAGTTGCCTATCGAACAGAATTAGAGTGGGATCTGGTGCTGTTCCCTTCCTCACTAACCATTCCACTGCTGCCAGCTGCTTCAGGTTCCTCTTCCCCCTCTCCCGTCTCTCCCCCTCTTCCCCTCCCTCCGTCCCTCCCCCTTCCCTCCCTCCCCCCACCCTCCCTCTCTGGCAGATCTATATCCAGGATGCACTGTTTCCATTTCCCATGTAAATTGACCCGACAGTTTACCCCAGCAGTTAAGACACACAAACAGGTTTCCAAGTTACCTAATCTGAGGACATTTTCCAAGTAAAAGATTAACCAAGCTGTGATCAGTTTCTCGGGGACTAAAGGTGAAAAGCAGATTCTCTGTGCTAAATGCCAACATTTATTCCAAAGATTTCCTTTTAGTCATATTCTTTAAAATTAAAAAAAAAATCTAGTGAACATCTTTCCCAGTGTAAACTGAAGTGAGACCAGCTCAACCTTGCTACTAACACCCAGCACGCGTGCCTTACTGGCTTTTATGCTTCTCGCTGACCATATGGAAAATACCCATTTTACTCACAGGTGTTGGCAACTAGATCCACTTGTCTATTTATTATTAACTTGTTATTTATGAGTATCAGTGATAACTTCAATTAACTGTGATGTGACATTAGTTGCATAAATATTTAAGTGACAGTATTCCAAAAAGCATTAATTTTTAAAATAAAAGTAAAGTACCTCTCACATAGTAATTTTGTGATATTTGAAACTTAAACTGGAAAAGATTTTCCTGATGTGAAGAATACATTTCCCGTGTTCCCTTTAAGGAAGTCTTACTTCTGAGGAATTCCTGTTTTTGTAACTTGGCGCCCTTGCTTCAGTGATAGCTGTCTAAATAAACAGGGTGAAGTAATTTGATAATGAATAAGAAGAAGGAGACGGCATTGTTTAACCTTCAAAGTATGCTAACACGCAGGGTCAGGGTGCCCTCTCACTCTCTAAGGGAGCTGCTATTTTAGCCCTGGATGGACTGATTCCAGAGGCATGGAGGAAGGAAGACCTGTGACTCCAGAGGGTGCTCTGCATAGCCTCCAGGATCTGGCTGCAGCATTTTTATCAGAGAAAAGCACACTTTGGAAGAAAACCACATTTTCCGTTTTCTCCTCTTTCAAATAAGTAACAGCCATACATGCTACTTTCATTTCACCTGTTTTAGCCAGGTAAAACGGAACACCAATCTGGGAAAATAACTGTTAATAAAAAAAAGAAGTACAACATTGAGAGAATTTCATTTCTTTGAAATACACAATTTAAAGAGGCCATTTTAGCACACTTAGAAAAATATGTATTTTCATTATAAAGCCTGAGAATGCCAGTCTGTTATTATACGCTGCATAAAGTTAAGGGAGTTTGCACAGGGAAAATAGAAAGCATTCACAGTTACTCAGCCTTGAATACTTAGGACAGTTTATTTCTTTTTACAGTGACCATATTCAGTCAATAAAAGATCAAATGTTTCCCGTTACTGGACTGAAAAGAAATCAAATCCTCCAACTTTTAGCTCCTGAGGTACTCTGAGTATTTGCTCTCAGCTGTAGCTCATTAAGCCAGTCCCATCCACCATGGAGTCCATAAATGGAAACAGAAAGCAAAACAAACAAACAAACAAACAAAAGAAGGAGTTAAGTAGATAGCACCAAACAGAAACACAGTGATTTAAAGCTTTTTTTCTCACACGTAGTAGGTTCTCTCCAGAATTTGTAAATGTCATTACTCTATCAGTTTTCAAAATAATAGTTTAACTGGTACTTCCCCCAGGGTTGGGATGCACTTGCTGCCCAGGGCTCAGAGTACTTGAAAACTCACCCTCACAGTGGCTGCATAAACAAGATACTGAGACCTTGACAGTGGTGGGAGATTGCTAGGGCACTGGAAGCCCTGGCTTGGGTGCTGTTAGGGTAGCAGTCCTGGGCACTAGTTGTCTCCACTTGACCCGCTTATGTTTCTTGGCTTCCTGTTCACCATGTGACATTTCCTTATCACATGAGCTTTTGCCATAATACCATCCGTCATGGAGTGCAACCAAAGGGCCCTCACCAGAGCTGAGCAGATATTGGCAACGCACTCCTAAACCACCACAATTTTGAGCTGAATAAAACATATTTCCATAGGTGGCACCTAGCCTCAGGTAGTTTGTTATAACAGCGAAAACTGTCTATGGCAAATTTCTCTAGGGAGCAGAGGTCAAACAGTGCTTATTAGTCACTGGATAAGAACACAAGAAAGGGATGTCAAGAGTAAATGAAGTTAGATAAACTTTGGTAATGGCATAATTTATATGTAATTAAGTTTGGACTTTACTTATTTTATTTCAGTTCAAGCAAACATACAGTGTTAATCACAATTCCAGGCACTTAAAATTCTAGATGAATATTGTCACTTAACAGGTAATAAACTGGGTCACTTAACTGGTGATAAACTTGAAGTGCTGGTAAGCAACAGAGTTAGGTCTTGAACCCAGGAATTAAGATTAGCTAGAGTGTACCTGAGTAGCGACTGTACCATACTACCTCTTTTTTGTGTTGTTTGATACAGGGCTGGCTATTCAGCCCAGGAGTGCCTACACTCCCTACGTGGCCCAGGCCGGCCTCACTGCCTTAGCTCCCAAGGCCTGGGGTTGTAGGCCTGCACTACCCTGTCCAGGCTATGCCACCACTTGGCTCTTTTCTAAGGCATGCCAAGGGAAGAGTGTTAGAAGCATGAGGAAACTGGAGTGAGACGACCAATATATAGTTTCAAAATATTCATGCTACGGCCAGGGGTTTAGCTCAGTGACACAATCACTTACCTGGTAAGTGTGAGTTTGTGAGTTTGATCGCTGGTACCAAATAAGTAAATAAAATTCATGTTACCCTGCAACCTCTCCTGCCTTCATGCATTCTATTAGATAAAATGCAATTCTAAAAATCTCTGATTCTGGTGGCTTTGAGTGCCGACTCATTTATTTCCAATCAAATTTCTATCTAGTCAAATGTTCTATATTTCAGTATTAAACATCATTTTTCTTTTCTTTTATATCTTAAATTGAAGAAAAGATTTTCAACAATAGCGGAGTCTTAACAAGCCAAGATGGTATTGTAACAGAAGTACTACCATATTATCTAAACAAAAGCCAGATTGGAGCACTAGGGTTTAGTAGTACAGCCCAGTTTTTTTCTTTTAAGGATCATAAATTCACAATTGCCTTGGTTATCTATAAGATTCCTGAGAGCAGATTATTCATGTAAAATTCTCAGATTAAATGACTGCGAATATGAAATACTTACTCCATCACTGCAAAATAAACTTCGTTTATTGAGTACCCACTGAGAACTCAAGTTACAAAAGTGAACCTTTTACCATATCATAGCAAACACCTTCCCCAACTTGACAAGCTGATCATAAAACTTACATGGCAGTTCAAGAAACCTAGCATAGCTAACATAATTTTATAAAGAACTGATTTGAAATATTCACATTTCTCAATGTCAAAACCTACTACAAAGGTACAATTATCAAGACAGAATGATAGCGGCATAAGTGTAGACACATAATTCAGTGAACAAGAATTGAGAGCTAGCAATAAATTCTTACAACTATGGTCAATTATTTTCAATAAGTTGCCAAGATAATTCAATGAGGAAAGAACAGTCTATTACACAAACGCTGCTGGGACAATACAACATAACCACGCATAAAGAACGGCTGTGCCCTCGCTCATGCTTCAGACCACACGCAAAAATTAACCGGTCAAAGAGCCAGGGGTGGTGACTGCTATAACCTCAGCTATTCTGGAGTAAGTGCTAAAGCTAGCAGTAAAAGCAAATTTATTTGCTCATTCACACAATCATTTTCAAATACTAAAACTTTACTTACAAATCTTTTGAGGGAAGTTTGTGGACAGAGGGCTTATGTGGAGATAGTTATTTAGATTTTCAAATAGTTTGAAACATTGAAGCCTGAGTCTAAAGCTTAGTATTAACCTTCTGTTTTTCAGGTATGACTGTAGAAATGACAAGACATATGGAATTACAAGGTCTCCTGCTTGTTGAGGGTGTCCAAAGAAATCAAAGAACTGTGGAAACCATTATCGTCCAAGAGACAGCACTGTCTTTGAAACCCTCATCGCCTGTGACATCTCTCTGAAGGAGATGAAAAAGCCTACACAGGCATGGGGGTGGGCCCAGATGTCCACATGTTCAGTGCAAGCTGCAAGAAGCTATCTAAAGAAAAATGACCAATGTCAACCTGCCAGCAGTGTTTACATTCCAGGTCCTAAGGATAATTTTGCAATTCAACAGGCCTTCAAACACTCTCTACTCGAGCAGAGCATCTCACACAACAAGAAAGACCTCGATGGTTACCTAGTAGACAGGAATAGCTAAATGAGAAGGAAAAGACAAAAGCAATGTCACAAATCGCTGAAGCGAGAACACTCTGATTGGTAGGGATGAACGGAGATGTGTTAAGACAGAGATGCAACATGAGCGGACCCTGAAAGAAGGTGAGGATGTTGGCAAGTGGATGTGGGAGAAAAGGACAATTTGGCTGAAAGTGCATCCTAGAAAAAAAAAGGTATAGAAGCAGAAGTCCACATCCTTGGGCCCTGTTTGAGGAAAAAGGACCACTTCCTGTTTGTTGGGTGCTGTAGCACATCCAGGTTAGGAGAGCCTGGAGACAGTCATGGGAAGAGAACATCAGGGCTACTACATCTTCCATGTGTTGCTGCGTAAAACATGGAGTAACCTAACAGCTTCCTATACAAGACTGTTGCTTCACACTTTCTGGGAATCGGGAATCCTGGGACAGCTTAGGTGAGCTTCAAGATTTCTCCTGGGCTACAATCAAGGTAGCTATGAGTGTTGGCTGCAGGCACCTAAGGATTGTCTGGAGCTGGCTGATCCACTTCTAGACCCAAGTGGCTATCAGCCAACGACCTCAGTTATCCTCCTTGTGGATCTAATCTTGGAAATGACACTACTATTTGTCACACAGACCAGCCCTTTTGCAGTATGGGAGGGAACACACAAGGGTACAAACATCAGGATTAGGTAGCTGTGGGGCCTTCTTAGAATTTGACACCTACCACCACCATTTCAGTTATGCAGAGGAGACACTGCATACCTCTAAGGGTGTCATTCAGAGAATTACCATAGGAAAATCTGGGAAAAACAGTGTAAACAAAACTTTACGCTCTCAAGTGTTACTGAGTGACACGTAAACATACATACTTGATGAAAGAGAAAATGAGTCAAAATCAGCATGTGAGCTGGGAAGGAAATGTAGGACTGATCGAGAACTAATAAAGACCCAGCTGGAAAGGAGGTGCTGGAGTGGGGTGAGAGGGACAGATGCTCAGACCAGCAGCTGAATATGCAGAACTTGGTATCATCTCCAGACTGAATGGAGCAGCGGTCGGATGACATCTTCATTATTCCAGCAAATGTTGAAGCGCCTGCTGTGTGCTGGATGCCTTGCTGGGGATTAGGGGTAGGAACAGGAGCTCCTATTCTGTTTGGGGGGAAAAGATAAGTAAGCAGAGAGTTATAATTGTATGCAACAAACACATCCTGGAACATAAAAGAGCATGTGCTAGGAGCTTCAGGACAAGTTTGTCCTGTTAGTCCATGGGCTGTTCCAAACAGAGAGAGCATTTTATTTTATTTTTTTTTTTTATTTATTTTATTTTTTGGTACTGGGAATCAAACTTATGACCTTGTGCTTTCCAGGTCAGCCCTAAGTGGAGACTTTTAACTGAGCCAAGAAGGTAAGATTAGGAGGGAAGGCTATAGAGATTTTTTAAGTAGAGAGAATGTTGTGCTCAGAAATTCAGAGCTTAAAGAAAAGGTTTAATCAGCAGACAAGTGTGGGTCTACAGGGCCATGGCATGAGATGAGCCTAGCAGGCAAGACTGAGGGCCGAATGTGTTCCACACTATGATTTATGGAGCCCGTGCTCTGTTCTGCATGTACTGAGCACTGTGACCGTCTGAGAAAAAGCTCTCAGGCGTCATGAGGAAGCTATGTTTGAGGGAAAGAAGAGCAACCAGAAAACAGTAATCCAGAAGTAATCTAAGTGCAAAATAACTCAGGTCTACAGGAAGCTTGCCATTGTGGGCTGGAAGGACGGGGACCCTCTAAAGAGATGTTTCTGCAGCAGAATGGACAGATTTGTGTTACTGATTGAATGTGAGGCGTGCGAAGCCTAGGTCTCCCCTGGTTTCAGAGAGTAGAAGATGACTGCCGTACTCACACGAGCAGAAAGCACAGGCCGGGAAGCAGTTTTAGGACAAGACTTGCGAGTGTGATGTGAAACCTTCACAGAAAACACACTATTCTGATTGAACGTAAGCGTGCAAGCTTGGAGCTCAGAAGAAAGAGCCGCATCCAGACTGTCTGATCTGAGAGCCACTGGGGTACATTTCAGTAGAGGTGCCTTCCTCAGTGTGCTGCCGCTGGCTCTGGGAGCTATGCCACGTGGAAGGGGAAGATGTGGATGGGAGAGGGACTAAGCAACCAGAGGAAGGGAAGGCCGAGTCTGAGACCGGGAGACGCGGAGAGATGGGAACAGGAGGAAAGGATGCTGTGCCTGAGACACAGTAGATAAAGACGCTGTCACATTTGTCAAAGCGAAGAGCCAAGACAGGAGCAAGGCATGTCCCCTGCGCTCAGCCACTGTGCTCTTTGGCAAGGCTGACAGAAGCAGCTTCACAGTAGGGATGATCACAAAAGAGCAAATAAAGGAAATATTTACAAATGAATAAAAGAGAATAAAATAAGAGCGAAAAGAAGGAAAGAGAAGGTTGTGTAACTAGAGGGTCATGCAGATATGCTGGAGATGACGGATACTACACAAAGGTTAATCTAGGAAACAATGTGCTTAAGAAAGAAGAAATCTTACTCAAAACCTTATATGAGGAGACTCTTACTCTCCTTATATGTGGGAGGGTAAGAGAAATGGAGGTTGGGCAAAAAGATCGAAAGAATTCCTACACAGAGGGTATATAACCTACAAAGAGGGTATATTTGTGAATGAGCTCCTGGGATAAGCTGTAGAGGTCCCCAAATAACTAGGTAGTAGTAAATGAGTAGGACATGTACAAGGCCAGACACTTGGAAAAAATATGGGGTAGAACTGAAGGGCCATTTGAGCTTCTGAATTTATTAAAGCACCAATAAACTTAATGGCAGTGTTTACTGAGTACCTCCTATGTTCTAGGCACTGTTGGTGCTGAGGACTCACTGAAGAAAAACCAAAAAGATGCAAACAAGCCAAACGTCTTAGACATTTGCAATAGACATAAGATTTCACTGACAGAAACAGAAAACTGCCACGTTAGGCAAAGGCCAGAAAAGACACGTCAGAGAAAGCTTCGCTGAGACAGAAGGGCAAGCTTCCCAGGCATGCGTACGTAGCACAGCGCGCCGCGCCAGCCACTGTCGTGGTTATGGGTAAATACAGGCACCCTCTTCAGTCTCACCTCCACTGCCTGGCTTCTTCCTTAGTGGGTTTTCTCCTACCTCCATGGGTTCCGCTTCTGCAGGTTCTACTTCCACTGAATTCCACCCCTCGATGCTGAAAATATTGGGGAGAAATTGTGTCTGTCCTAAACATGTGCTGGTTTCTTTCTTCCATTCAGCATTCCCTATACAGCGCCTGTAATAGCGATTTCCACAGCACTTACATGTTAGGTGATGTTTTAAGGAACCTACACATAATTTAAAGTATACAGGGAGGTGTGTGCACATTATAGACAAATGCCCTTCAGCATCCTTAGATTTGGGTATTCTAGGACATTCCTGGAACCAACCTCCTGTAGATACTCAAGAAGGACCCCAGAAGCACATTTTCCATTTGAATGAACATGCTTGCTTTATCTACACAACTATATGGAAGGTGTTAAATATTTAATATTTAGGTAGTTGGCAAACAGAGAAATAATATCTTTATAAAGAGCTATGCAAAAATAGAACAATTTCAAGAACTAGCAGTTATGAAGTCGCTTCCTTTTTTTTTTTTTTTTTAGTTCCCTAGGAGTTAATCCAGTTCCATGAACGCTACACAGGAGTGGGACACAATGTGCTTTTCCAATCCCTTTACTTATCACTAGCTCATTTCATTCCTCACCTGCTCAGAAAGCCTGAAAGCCAGCAAGCACTGGGTGCGGGCCCGGGACCTGCCATCTACTCGAGCCCTTGGAAGGGAGTCAGACCAATGACAGGTGGTGGAGACGCTGCAGGTTGTTTGGAAGCACGAAGTAGGCCAGGTCGTCCTGTGAAATGCAGGTTACCCATTTCTTTATTAGTAAGACCATTTCCACAATGATTTGTGTATTTACATCTGTTTCTTAAGTTTGAGGCATTTTGATGGAGTTTTTGAGTCTTTCCGAAATGAATCAGAGACATTGTCCTTTGGGGAGGTACAGTCTAAAAGGGACTCAGATACAGATTCTAACATGGGGCACTACTGTTCTGTGCCACGTAAGACGAATTTCTCAGCAATGCAGTTTAAATAGGCCGTTGATACTTTCTGAATCTCCCAAGGGCAAAATCATTCAGAAGTAGTGGGAAAAAATACCAATATTTCCTGGCAAGCATTCAACTGCTGTGGTTGCCGGTAAGCACGGACACCACCTTTCAATTTCTGCCATGACCTGTGACAGTATATGTAATTTAAGAAATCACCCTTTAAGAATTTGAGACCAAGGGCTGGGGATTTAGCTCAGTGGCTTAAGCACTTGCCTGATTAGCACAAGGTCGTGAGTTTGATCCCCAGTACCAAAACCAAAACAAACCAACAAAAAAAGAATTTAAGATCACGCGCACGCGCACACACACACACACACACACATGCGCGCTCTTTAAAGAACCATGTCCTAAAATATAGATTAAAGTAGAATTGGGATTATCGCAGTAAAGTAAGTCTAACTGCAGTAAATCAGCAGAGGCACAAATAGTAGAGAGGATTCAAAGGACAAATGACCACTTCTACAGAGTCAAAAGAAAAGGCTTTTCTCTCACAGGTAGATGCTACTGGCATGATGTGAATGCAGCTTTACCTCAGATACACAAGTGAGTACCCAGTGAACACACTGGTTACAGGTCAGAAACGATGCTAGGAGGCACAGGAGTGAGGGTAGCTGGCTTCATAGGGGGTGCAGAAAAAGAGAAGGTCTCCCGGCAATCTTAACTTGTTCCTGCATGGTCTAGAATCTCACCACCGCCATGGAATATCCTTTGAGGATGTTCACAAAGCAAACGAGTTTACACTTTTGCAGCATAGGCTTGTCGTTGCTTGCTTATTTGAGTCACCCTCCACCTAGACTGTAATCTCACTCAAGTATTGGTTATGTCTCCATTTTCACTACCAAGCACAGTGCTGAACACATAGGTATCATTAAAACTGCGCCAAATGGAAGAGTAACTGGATGGCTTCTTTCATGTGCTGATGTACAAGGTACAGGAATGTAAGTAGCAGTACATTAGATCCAGAAGAGAGTGGGCCCTAGTATTTATCCTCTGATCAGCATTGACACCATTTCCCTTTTTCCTGGGAATTCCCAGGATATTTTCACTTCTGAGTCATAGAAGGAAGAACGTCCCACATGCCATTAAATGCTTGGCCAGTCTGCCAACTGCTCTTTCCCAAATTCCCCTGCAGCTGGGTATTATCATGTGACCTGTAATTTAACATTAGATATACCCACCTGATGACTTTGAATAGAATCAAAAAGCAAGAACAGGGAAGAACAAACTATGCTGTGGGTGATGGCTGCAGAACTGAGTACATGGGGAGTAGCATTATCACTGCGCAGAAACCAGCGCAGGGCTGAGAACTGGCTTTGCTAGCTGTCAGTGGTAGTAGAAGTTATGTTCCCTTTTAACCAGGTCCATGACATGATTGTGAGAATTCATTCTAGCAGCATAAACTTATGAGCCTGTTTCTACCCCCCTGTTAAATCTGTTATCTGCCCAAATTCATTTTTTTAAAAGTTCCTCTTTTATTTAAACCAACAAACTTATTTTTCAGGATTAAATCTTAGCAGACCAGGCTAGCATTTTCAAATATTATCTAAAAGCAGCAAGAAACTATTTGCAACTTTTACAGATAGTGATAGTCACGAAAGTGCTCTAGGATAAATAGAACTGGCAATACTGAAGGAAAAAGATTCTTAGAGAAGAGAGCTTAAGTAAGAAGCTTCCAACCCTATAAGAGTGAGAAGCACTTCAGAAAGGAGGGATGAAGCTAGGAGATTTGTAACTACTCGGAGGACAGAAAAACAAATAGATCCATTTCTAATTCCTTTTCTTTTCCAAAAGGACTTTGATTTAGTAAGAGAAAAACTGCTTCAACTGAAAATTCATTCTCTAGATCACACCTTTCCAGATCACCCAATTCTAGTCTTCCAGTGTTTTTGAGCTATGTTACAAATCTGCAAGTCATAAACAACTGATAGCAATGCAAGACGATTCTCAGATAATGTAAATTTTGCCAGTGCTGGTTCAACTCACTTCCTCCTGCAGGATGGAAAAGGCCACTGGTGCCTCCACTGACACATCCATTTCAGCCTTTCTGGTATGTAAATGCAACCTTAAAGGATATTTCCCTTGAACTAGTTCAAACATGCTATCAATTTCCTCATAAATGAATTAAATGAAATATTTAACTCAAATTCCTATTTATGTCTGCATAAGGCTCAAGAATTTTCTTTTTAAAAATAATTTGTGTTAAGTTTTTCTTTGTAAATGACTTCCTGAAACAAGGGCCCCCACATGCAGAGAATGCCTATTATCAGTAGTTGCTGCTGGGGGTACTGTACTCCTGTTTCTAGTACAGGAAAGAAGACTTTAACCTTGAAGAAACTGCCGAATGCTTTTCAACAGACCCCAAGGAAGTGGCCCAACTCTGTAGTTACATTAGAATTTTGTTGTATAGAATACTACTCAAAATAAGTGATCCATCAGCTGAACATAAGAAGTCTTGAGTCCTCTAGCTGTTTCACTGAAGTAGGATTTGATTTGTAACACAGTCTTAAATGTAGTCTAGCAGTGCAAGATCCCCTTCTTCGGGTTCATGAATACTGACTTATTTTTTTTCCACAGACTTATCTTAGAAACTAACATTCAGAAATGTGCTCACACAATATGTCACAATATGTTGTTTAACAAAAATATAGAAAAAAGTCGTATCTGCCTGAAATGAGAAGTCATTAATGCATCAGCTACAAGTTATTCACAGGCTTCTGACTTGGCAGTTGGCTGAAAAGAGCCACCAACTTAAGCAATCCCTCTCTATTAGATTTTGCTTTTTGCGCTTGGCTTCAGTACAAAATTGCTTTCAAAAACAGGTGACAAAATGACTTCTATAAAGACTCAAGTATGTGACCTTATTTCACTTGTAACTTCACAGATTGATGGTTAAAAAAAAATGTTTTGCAAAACTTTAACATGCTTGCATAGTTTTCTTTTTATTTTATGAAAAAATAAAACATTTTCATAACCAGAAAATAAGAGAATAACAATTGCTACTTTACTGTGTGTGGTTATCTTCAAAGTAGTTACACATTCCAAGACAAAACCAAAAAGATTCTTGTAAAAAAGAAACAAATAGTAGTTTTTCTTACCCCACTGGAATAGAGTGGTTCCAAGGAGGAGAATATCTATAATACAGTACAAGGACTCTGAAGCCAGACTACCTGGATACTAATTATATCCATACCGTCTCCTATTTAATACTGAGCCAGTTACTTAGACCTTCCCATGTCTTGTTTCCTCACCAGTAAATTCCAGACTCCATATGAGAAGTGAATTTTTAAAACACTCAAATGAAGTCTGGTCTACATAAGTATTTGCTGGCATATGATGACCTGCTTGTTGGTTGAGAAAAGCATTCCTCAAACTACCTCGGTTCTGGATTCTCTTCAATGTGTAGAACAAAGACCAGAACTCAGCATCGTCAATGAGTGGAGAAGACTGAAGTGGCTATTTACTTCTCTATCTAATATTTCCTCTCTCCTTCCACATTCCCCACATTTCTGGGAAAAGTGCCCAATGATGAAAACAATTTATTTGCGGTGGCTGCCCATGAAATATGAGAAGGATAGTATCTGGTCAAGGGCCCATTCTTTGAGAGAAATTCCCTGATTCATTCTTCACCATGGAAATGATCAAAATTTCCTTTGAAACATTTTCTAATTTTACTAAGTCTCATCTTGAATTGTAAGCATAATAAATATGGAGCATATTTTCTTTTCTCTCCTAACTGACTAGCTGAGAAGTCTGAGAAAGGGCCTTACAATAAAGAATCAGTTCCAAAAAGATAGGTAGACTTTTGCTCCAGGAAGACTGCCATGGATTAGCATTCTGCTGATGAGTCTCCAGGGTGCTCTGTTGGCAAATGGGCAGCACCTCCCAGGGTTCCCTTAGCCTGAATAGGAAGGAGAGAGCCAGGCAGCTGGTGAAGCTTGGGTAGCATTTTCTAAAAGCATGTAAGGATCACATAACTTTGAATAATAATTTGCAACACAGCCTTTGTTTAACATTCACGTAAAATCAAAAAGAGAAAGAGAGGGAGAGAAAGAAATTTAACTAAGCTGTGGGGAAGACAACCTAAAGGTCAAAACTGTAATATTAAATAAATCTTACACGATTTTATAAACCCTAATTTATTGTCTATGTGCAACTGACATTTTAGCTCTTGGTTTAATACCAGACACTTCAAAGTATTCCTGTAGAAGAATGCTTGATAACCCTCTTACACAGTGTAATTGGAATTCTGCATGTTAGAACATTTGGTTTCTGAAAGATTTTTGTAAATGTTAATAGCTGTCTTTTAAAATGGTGTAAGTGTGAAATGCTATGAAAAGCAAAGGTTTAAATGTCACTCTGTCTATAATTTTCATATTGTAAAAACTAAGTAAGTTTTTAAAAATGGAAAACTGAAAAGCCTGCTGTGAGTTTGGAGATACCAGGGCACTCATTTTTCCTTTTAGCAATGGATATGACATTTAAATAATGTGCCAGATTTGGATTAAAGGTAATCAGTTTTTTCTAAAATTTGCTGCTGAATATTCCTCCTCTCCTGAACAGTAATTACATTCCTGGAGTTTCCACCTTTGCATGAGATTAGGATTAAAGATCTGTCTTCTAAAAACGCACCTGCCCAGGAGTCGCCCACGTCCTCAGCCAGCTCCTTCGTAGTCTCATTTCCTCACACCGAGCGGTGTGACCCAGGGGGGCTCCCAGCACGCGGGAGGACCCAATTCCCTCCTTTCCAGGGTGGCTAAAAGATTTGAACAAAAGGAAAATAAAAGCGACACTTGCCCCTTTTCCTTTCTTCTGTTGTCTTTTTCTTTTTGATTGGCTTTCTCTTCCTTTTGAACGCATACTATGAAATGAGTAAGGGCCCAACTTCTTTCATCACCTCTGATTGAGGATCTGAATTCAGCCTCACATCTAACACTTATCAGCCAGAGTGTGGGGGTCAGGAATCAGCACCCTGCAACAAAGCTAAGTAAGCCAACCGGCCTTGTTCGAAATGGGCTCTTTTTGTCCTTGTTCAGGCCCCATGTTTGCCTGTTTTGTATGGTTTAAGCCTGAGCAGAGCAGACTGCAGGCCACATGCAGCCCTGGACAGCTGGTAACCACTTGTGATTCAACGGCCTGGGGCGTGAGCATGGACGGTGTGGAAGGGAGGGCAGTGCAGCGCTGACCCTGCCCAGTGCCTACCACTCACAGTTTGAAAGAAACAGTGCGTCAGACGCTGCACGTCTTGCTCGAATGGCAAGGAAAACACCGCGGTGACCGCCAGTGACAACATTTCACCTACCCACACTTGTAAGTGCTGAAGACAGGAGTTTACTGTATGAAGCAGATGCATAAGTTTTCTCATTTAATTATTAATTTAGGCTTATGTTAGTTTGTGAAATAATCTCATAAATTAAAATTATTAAAGAAAAACTGAAATTTATTGTACATTTAACTTAACCTTACAATATTTTTTATGTGACCCAAAACAATTCTGTCTCACCCAGCGCAGCCCGAGCAAGCTAAAGTGCTGGACACTCATTGTTTACTGTTTAGGACACTCGTATAGCTTCATAGGGTGATGCTGGGTGTAGAGCAGTGACTAGAAATTTGTTCTTCATGAAGTACCAAAGATTCCAGAAGAACTAATTCATAAAAATGTAAATGAGATGACATTCAAGAATTGTTCTATAGGGCAGGGGATATAGCTCAGAGACATAGCACTTATCTGCAGTCGTGAGTTCAATTTTTTCTGGTACAAAAAATTTTTTTTTCTATAATATTCACACTCATTAAACCCAGTAATGTTTTTATTTTGTTTGAATTGTAAGTTACACTGATATAGAGGCAGAAACAGGAAGTACAGGTCTGGCCACACAGGATATTTTCCGAATGAATAAATGATTTCTGCTCTTTTCTTAAGAGCGATGGTCCTCAAAGTGCAGCTACCTGCAAGGCCTGCATAACGCATATACCATGCGGCCCCACCGTGGTGTCTCTGACTGAGTGTATCAGGATAGGGCTGAATATTTGCATTTCTCACAAGTTTGCAGGTGGTGCCGATGCTTCTTTTTCTAGACTTTGGCAACCGCTGGAAAAGTGTGTTTTCCACACTTTTTGCAAACTCACTGGTTTGCAGAGGCATATTTCACACCCTGATTTTACTAGAAAGAAAAATTACATACACATAAACACACACACAGTTTCTACAAAACCAGATACTGGCTAGGTGATTTACAAAGATCATTTCTAAAGGTCATGGTCTGGTAAAACTACTTGAAATTTTTCTCACCTAAATTATTGTGGACTTGCTATATTTGGACCTTTGATTAAACATTCATTTCTGTTCTTTTCCTTCAAAAAAAAAAAACCCAACTTGCATTAGTTAATTTCTCCTAACAACATTACTGGTCCAATAGTGCACGGGTTTCCCTCGGTTTATCTCACTCAACCCTCACTGCAATCATGGACAAAACTTTGTCACTCCTATGTGACAGATCTGAGGACATGTCCAAGGAAGATCTGGGAATACTGCTTTCGATGTTCTACAAATTAGCCTTGAAGTAAACCAGACTAGCAAGGAGCACTGTCACTTCCCGACTAACTCCTTTCACTCCTCTGTGCTTGGTGGTTAGGCAATCTGCCACACCGAGAGACCTCCTCACAAACAACCTGGCAACTTGTCCACTGTTTTCCTGTGAGGATACTGTGGAGGACATGGTTTACTTCTTGACAGGATCTCCCTTGGGCTTCATTCTCTTGGATTTCCTATCTGGGAGAGTTGTTGCCCCACCCCACCCCCAACACAGGGGTTGATCTCCTGGACCTGCAAATCGTTTATCCGTGTGGGTCCTCCCTCAGCAAGGTCATAGAATCCAACTTCACTCTACTTTTACATCTTCCAGCGTGTCCATAATAATATTTATTTTTTTGACTGTTTTCCACAATGAACATGACCAAGACAATTTCAGGAAACTGATTATAAACTTTGGGTCAGTTTAATAAAGACTATTTCCTGCAGGAAGCACCAATGTTCCCACTAAACTGAAAAAACAATAAGAGGGAAAAAAATAACCGTGAGGGAGAAAAATGAATGAATAGGACCTGTGCAGACTGAAAGGGCCAACAGAACTGGTATATACCAATTATCGGGAAAATCTTCGCAAACTGTCACTATTGTGCCCTTAGTATTTATGTGTTCTCCTAAATTCCATTCTTATTCCCCTTTAGTATTTCCTTTGCACATCTGTTACCTTCACCAAAACGGTGTGTTAAAGGATTATTTCTTAATTATTTAATCAATGAGTAATAAACTGTGATTTTGAAATAAGATGAAAAGTCTCCACTTGATTCTGCACAAGGCTCTACAATAGAATGTAGAAGAAATAAAATCCAAATGTATTAATCAAAGTGTTTTTCAAAGCCATTTTAAAAATCCTGGGTGGGGCTATCGCTCCGTGGTAGAGCTCTTGCCCTGTAGGTACTGGATTCATCCCCAGCACCACAGCAAAGACAGACCTCATCCAGTCACCTAGAACATGGTGCTGCCAAAGCTTGATCAGCACACTGATCAGAACAAAGACACAGAGTAGTGGGAAGGACACAGATTCCACTTGCTTTGTATTCCAGAAAAATGCTCTGCATCCTCAGTCTAATGACAATGAAACATTAGAGAAACCCAAACTGAGGAATATTCTACATATAACTTGCCAATGCCATTCAAAAACAAACAAACACATAAAAGACAAAGTTTAAGATTCTCAAATTTCAGTTTCTTTAAGAAGACCTGAGCCATTTAAAAAAATGGCAGAATGAAGACCCTGGATTAGACACTGAACCAAGGAAAACGGCTCTAAAAGGCATAAAAGTTTATAGATTAAACGTTAAATCATTTTAAATTTAACCTCATTTTGTCCGTTGTATCAGTGTGACATGAGTGGCTGACCAGGTTCTTGAGACACACATAAACCATTTTGGACCTAAAAAGAAACTATGCCAACATTTTTCTCTCAAATGATTTAGAAAAGTATGATCAGATCATAATTATACAGGCATAAAAAATATATTTATCTTGTATTCACTGTGCAACAGAGCAAATAGTGAGTGATAGGATAAATGGAAGACAGAAGAATGGGTGGATGGGAGGATAGAATATTAAAGCCTGTGAGCAAAAGTATTCAAGTTGGTAAATCTGGGTGAAAGGAGTATAGAAGTTCTTTGTACTATTATTGAAAATTTTGGATGATAATGCGCAATGTATGTACCATTGTCGCCCCCTGATTGATGTACTTTGAAATTTTTCTGCTTGTTTTAAATAATCAAAAATTTTTAATGGAACTAGCCACAGAGAACTCCTTTCCTACATGACAGTAGAAGAAGTGTTGCTTGTGATGTCCCAAAGCACATAGCTGCAAAATCAGGTCACCCCCACAGCCAGCCCTGTCACTTTTAAGACATCACGCCTGGTGAAAACCACTTCCCTTCGTGCATAAACTTGGCTAGACTTTCTTAAAAATTTAGGCCCTGGAGTTTATGATTCACACCGCAAAGTTCTCATGTGGTAGCAATGTCATGCATACCATCTTTAAAGCATGCTTAGACCCCAAAAAGCCCTTCCCTCTGTCTTCTGAGAAGCATCAGAATGAATCCTGGCACTGGAGTTTCCAGCTGAGTCATAGTCATATATTCTGCTTTTTCCAGCAAGGGTAGCACCATTACAGTCCAACAGGCTCTTGTGAACGTGTGGCAAACATTTGTGCTAGATTTATCTTGGAGCATGGCAGAAAAGAACATTTTTCCTTTTTCATTCTTGAGAGTTTCTATGATGACATTTCTCAATCTGTGTGTGTATATGGTGTGTGTGTATATGGTGTGTGTGTGTGTGTTTTATTGCTTTCTTTTCCCACAAAGAGATCATCCAGTGACATTGAAGTCTGCACTGGCACTTTGTTGGCAGGAAGGGAAGCTCTCTTCTCATTTGCAAAATGAATAACAATTTGATCATCCTTAAACTTCTAAAAGGTTAATTATGCTCTCTCCATGTGTACTGAATGAAACCTGTTTTATCTGTGCCCAAGAGAAGCCCCCGGGGCTCCCCCCTCCCTCTAGCTCTGCCAGGAGACCAGTCTTTCCAATTAACCACTACCGGCTCTAGATCTGCTGTGGATGTTCTCATCCTAAACCCATGACAGCCCTCATTTGCTAGAACTGTAAGGCGACTTTAAAAATTTCTCATCAGGACAGTTCTATTTGGCTTTGGGTGTGATGGAAAAGAAAAGAGAAGCAAAAAGAGAGAGTTAGAGAGGGAGGAGGAGAAAGATAAAAAGATGATGAATGACAGAAATTTCATTTCACTTTCAAAATTTCAGTCTGAAGCAAGGATCAAACAATGAAACAGAAACACAAAAAGGCTGAAGGTAATAAACATCACCAGTATAAAAAGTTAAAGCAAATATAAAGTGTTTAAACCCTGCTGAACTCAAAAACTCGGACCCGGGGTGACCTGCCAGGTTTCAAATCCATTACCTTCGGTCCACTCAGCCGTGTAGCGCCTCGGGTCAGCGTGATGGGGCAGTCATTGGGACAGTCCCGCCCTGCTCAGAAAACATTCCCCACCTCGCCTCCTCCTTCTCAAATTTCTGAGCTGTTGCTATTTTGTGCTAATAAACAGCCTTTTGAGTCAGCAGCCAGAAATCATACCTTAAAAAGCAAGTCTAAGAGAATTACATTTCATTTTTATTACAAGAAAACTTCTGGGCTGGGGATTGAGCTCAGCAGCATAAGCACCTGCCTGGCAAGCGAAATGTCATGAGTTGGATCTCCGGTACAAAAAGAGAGAGAAAGAGAAGAGAGAGAGAGAGAGAGAGAGAGAGAGAGAGAGAGAGAGAGAGAGAGAGAATTTCATCCTTCAGAAGAAAGTGATGGTGGAGAATGGCAGTGGGGTGGCTCTGGGCCACGAAACCCTGTTTCTGCCTGATATTCATAGGTCTCTGTTTTAGCAACTTGCAGAATTTTATGTAAATTTTTCACAAAATTTATTATATGTAAAAAGAGAAAAAGAAGAAAAGTTGGAATGAGCAATATGTTTTTGCTAAACGAAACATGTCACTCATTCGACAGCTATTTTAGCAGTAACACAATTATCAAGATACCACACAGAGCTCCGTCTTTTGAGTAGAGTGAAGCATGTTACTGTATGTGTATATTAAAAAAAAAAAAAAAAAAAAAAGGAGCTCGCCACCCTGCTTTTTCTACACAGCAGAGTAGATTTCACTGGGGACAGAACAGCGTGTCTCTTATTTCTACAGCGACACGTCTGTGAGAGACTTGCCTGGAGACTACAGCTTCTTGATGATTTTGTAAAATGTAGAATAATTTTCACCAGGAGCACCACTGCAAAGTGTACAGCTTTGCTATTCTTCCTCCCGGATTGTGTGCATATGCGTAAAAATCTATATAACAAAATGTTACCACCTCAGCCACTTTCACAGGGACAGATCAGTGGCATGCAGTGTGCTCACAGGCCGACTCAGTCTGCAGGGCATTGCCACGACCCCACGCAGGAAGCTGCACCCATGAGGCCTTCTTTCTGCCCCTGATAATCACTGTTCTTCTGTCTGTCTCTGTGAATTTGCTATTCTAGGTTCCTCATGGAACCAAGCATAAAATGCTTGCTGTTTTGTGTGTGGTTTATTTCACACAGCATGTTTTCGAGATTCAGCTCTGTTACAGCATTTATCAAAATGACATTCTTGTGGTTTTGTTGTTACTGTTCATTATATTTGATGCTGAGTACTATTATACTGCATACCTACATTCGATACATCTGTTCATCCACTGGTGACTATTTGGGATGTTCCCACCCTAGGGCTTTTAGGATAAATATTGCTATGACCATTGGTATGCAAGTATCTGTTTGAGTTTCTACATACAATTCTTTGGAATAAATGCCTAAAGATGAAATTTTATAGTATATAAATTTTTAGACAATTACTATGTTAATCAAGTCAATATTTGTGTTATTATATGAGTTATAAAACAGAAAAGATATTTAATTTAACAAATAAAGTTAAATCTTAGTTTTCAAGCATAATTCATTCCACAAACATGATTTGCAGAATGCAAAGCACTTGTATGTGGAGCCGAATTTCTCCAAGAGGAATGGAAACTCAGATGATTCATTCCACAACCCAAAAATATTCAGTGAGTTCAAGGCCAGCCTGAACTTCATAGTGAGACCCTGTCTCAAGAAAAAGAAGAAAAAAAGAATCAACATGGGTAATGACTACTTTTCTCTGAGTGCTAGAGTCAGAAGTATACGCTTTCTAGGAATTATCATTTGAGAGCCAGGGATTTAGCTCAGCAGCATAAGCTCCAGTGCAAGGTGGTGAGTTCAATCCCTGTTTCCAAAAAAAAAAAAATTATCATTTGAGCTGGGTTTCGTGGAGATGCCCCAGCAAATTGGAGGCTGAGGTTGGAGGACAGCTGCAAGTTCAAGGTTGGCCTGGGTCACACAGCAAGACACTGTCTCAAGAAACAGTAATAACAGCAACAGTGGAGGACAGTTAACAAGAACTCCACCTCCTGCTCCTGTAGGTCTCTTTTCTCCCTGTTCTGGGAACATTTCCCACTGCCCACACTCAATGTCAGTTGGCAAACTGCCCTCCTTCCTTCTTTCATATACCCTCCTACTCATACCCTGCACTACCAGATAACCACACTGCCCTTCCCTCAGCTAACACTAATGGTCCAAGGCGCAGGCACGTAACCCGAGGAGGGTCTGTGCATCAGTGAGCTCGTGAGACAGTGGTCTGCATACCAGCTGTTGGACTGCAAGAACAAGCTGAACTAACTGAGCCCCTGGCCCAGGAGATGGAATGAATTACACATGCACTGAAAGGGGGACAAATACTGAACTGAGAGAGCGGTGAGGTAGAGCCAGGTTTGGAGGCAACGTCATAAGCCAGGGTCTCGGAGGAAAAGAAGGAAGTGTTGGAGAAAGATGGACCAGATGCACAGCAAGAGGATACATCATGGAAGTTCTTGAGGAAGATGCAGAGATGCTGCCGACACCCTCTTTAGTCCTGGAGTGTGTGGTTCAAAGGCTCTGCGTGCTTTTTCCTGGAGAGCTCTTCCTCCATGGAGCTGGCAGGAGCAGGTCCCTGTTCCCCGACATTTACCCAGCTGGATCGAAGCTCTCTCCTGCTGCTTTCCTCATACATCAGCCTCATTCCATTGTCTCATCATCCTGCTGAGGTCCCTTCTTTCTTTTTTCCACTTTTCCTTCCTCCAACCCTATGCCTCGGGCATACTATTAAGGTCCAACCCAATGGCAGACATTAAAAATTGAAGGGAAATAATAGAGTGCTGGGCTTAAAAAAATAGGAACTTTATTGAGATGTAATTTGCATACTGCAACATTCAGTATCTTAAAATGCATAACTCAGTGGCTTTTTCGGGGTGTCCAGACAGCACAACTGTCTAATTTTAGAGCATTTTGATTAACCCAGAAAGATATCTCCAGTATCCATTAACAGTTGTTCTCCATCGCCTCCTAACTCCTGGGCAACGTGCTTGTCCATTTTCTATCTCTACTGTAATCCTGCCCATCCGATAAACATAACATGACCTGGCTTCTTCCCCTTGGCAAGATGCTCTGCGGGTTTTTCCACCGTGCTCACAGGTGACCACTGCATTCTGTCTTATCAGTGAGGGGCGTTCTGTTGTACCGACTTACTACATTTTGACAATCTTTTACCAGCTGTCACACATTTGTGTTGTTTCTAGTTTGGGGTTATGATGAATAAGCCCAGTGTGAACGTTTATGTTCATGCTTTCAGTTCCCCAAAGCATATACCTAGGGTAAAGTTGTTGGGTATACGGTGTAAGTCATACGCACAATTGTCCTTTCACCCCCCTTTTTTCTGTTCTATCCATATTAACACCTCCTTCAAGCTTTGTTGCTATCATTTTCTGGTTTTCTTCATTTTTTTTCACTGTGTGTTGCTGCTTACAGTACCTCTCCCCGCTTTCCTGTGCTCCTCATGTTTGATTTTTTATCCTATGGTTAGAGACATTTTTAAAGCTCATCCTTAACTCACTGTGGCTTGTAACTTTTACTGCATTCCTGTCCCCGGAGCATCCTTCTGTCTGCTCGGATCTGCAGTGCTTAGGTAAAGCCCACTTCCCGTGAAGGCAGCGAGGCTAGGCTCTCCTGCAGCGCGCTCACCGAAGTTGGTCCACACAGAGGAGAGTGTCAGAACCAGAGGCCGCGTGCAAGGTGCGCAGGCAGAGGGCGGTCGCGGCTCAGAGGCGCACATCCACTGTGCTCGCAGTTTTCTGCCCTCACTTGCCAAGTCTGACCGGAAAGCATGATGTTGTCAGGCGGCCTCTTCCCTCCACCGATCCCCAAACTGCAAATCTAACGTGAGTCGCAGGTAATTGCTGCAGCGGCAGCCGGAGGGTCTGTCACAGCAGAGGCACGCACCCTTTGCCTCGGGCACCATATGGACAGTGATGGGCGAATCCCCCTGAGGAGATGCAGGACTGCGAGGAGGTTAAGGAAGCCTTTGGCTCGCCCCAGCTGCGCCACTTCCCGGTCGGCTGGCCCTCGTCTGGCTCCCACTGTAAACGGGTCTGGAGCAGAGAAGCACCAATTTTGCTCACATAGATGATTCAGTGTTTTCCAAGTTTTTGACAGCTGACCAATTAAAAACCAGGTGACACCCTTAACAAGCTCTAAATAAGCCAAGATTCAGAGCAAGGGAAAGCACCAACCCCACCACCTACCCCTGCCCCACGCCCAGGGTGAGCCTGAGGGAAACTCCAAGCTAATCACAATGATGGGGACCACACTGATGATCTTGGCGGGACTGGGAGGATTCAAATCATTGACTAGAAGCAGCAAATCCTATTTCTAAAACATATCTCCAGGGAGCCTCGTCTTTATTATTTATTTATTTATTTATTTATTGTCTTTTTGAGACAGGGTTTCACTATACAGTTCAGGCTGGCCACAAGCTTACTTTGTAGCCCAAGCTGGTCTCAAGTTTGCAAAGATCCTCCTGTCTCAGCCTCCTGAGTGCCTCCTATTTACTCCACTTCCTTTGTCTTTAAAACCCTGACATTTTATCCAATTCCAGCTAGTGATTTGAGCCTTGCCCAGTACCTGTAAAGTCATCAACATCATCTTTATCATCATAATTACCATTGAATATTTCTCACACTCCTACAGGGCATGGTACTGTAACCCATAAAGTGGCAGATTTTAAATGTAACTTACAAAGCAGTTTCAACATTTTTTAGTCAAACTGGTGAAAAGATACCATGATAGAAGCCCTTAAGGAGCCCTGTGTTAAGCCTTTAGGTCCATGAGTGAGGAAGCTGGCCTGACTGTTACGGAGGAAAACCACCCAAACGCACACTCCCAGAACCCACCATGGCCACCAGTTTGTAATGTAAATTGGAATTTCTTGGGACTAAGTGTTACATAAAGAAGCCTGAATCCAAAATTGACTGTCATTGCACTTAACTTACTATTCTGATAGATACTGGACTTCCGTGGATAGAACGGGTAAAATGGTAATGGGTTTGTCTTTATTTTTATTTTCTTTATAAGCCAACATATCAAATCCCTTTCTAAATAAAAAGCCGAGCCCACGGCAATGGTTTTTTTCAGACCAAGACAACACCCTTCTTTCCGTACAGGGGACAGACCTAAAACAGCCTCTGCCGGGAGCCACGGACCTGAGTACCAAGTTGCTATAAAAGAGACACAGTTAAGAAGCGGAAGATCGCACAGCAGGATGTAAACTGCCACCACCGGCATCCCTCCCTGAGCCTGACGACCTCGGCAGAGCTGGCGGGAATGAAGTCACCAGTGCCACAGCTGGAGCCACCTCAGCAGACTGCACAGGAGCGCAGCACACAGAGACCCAGAGTGTCCAGCCCCATGCGAGTCCAATCAAGAAGCAGTTACAAAGGATCTTGGTTTTGTTTCTCAAATTTTATAGGAAGCCCACACAAAAGCTTGGTAAGAGAAATGAGACATGTTGAAGCAACAAAGGCAAGTAGCATTGGGAGCAACCTTTTATTTTGTTCTTAGCAGGCCAGAAATCATTTTGGGATGAACGCTTTCACAGTATCTGTGTGAATGGCAGCGTGACCTGTACAACAAACACAGTTCCAGGCCTTCTGCCCCGTTCTCTGTGCCCAATGGCCCTTCCGGGGACACTTCTGCTCTCTTCCCCGAGAGCCTGCAGTTGGGAAAGCAAGGCAGCCCCAGGGTTACACTGTGTCTGTTCAGGAACAGACCAACTATCAAAGACACCAGACACTGAGAATTCCCATCAAGTCCTGGAACGTTTACAAATTTCTGGAAAAATATTGAAATGTCTTGTGATTTACGTGAGTAACCCCTCACCAAGAGCCGGCCTGTAGCTGGGTCCTCAGGCAGTGGTGGGTCCTGTTGGACAGCACCTAAGAGCTGGGGCTCCTCTTTCTCAGTCGGGGGCCTTAGTCCGGGGTCTTTCTCTTCGAAGCTACACTCCAACCCCATGCAACCATAGTCTGACTCTGTTTCCTGTCATTCAAAAATATTTAGTAAGTGCTTCCTGGATGCCAAGTACACACTGGGGATAAAATAATTAATAAAGCATGTGTGCTCTTTACCCACATGTTAAACATTACAGCATGTTGATATTTATTTACAGGAGCAGTGAAATAAACAGCAAGTTTGAGCCACTCAAAAATATACTTATGAGTTAAAAAGCATTTCTGACTCACATCCTTTACCCCTGTACAGATCAGCAATCTCATTGCTGGGATGCAACACCTGACATCCACGATTTAAAGAAGGGGAGATGTGCTGTGGCTCACGGTTTCAGGGCTACCAGTCCATGGTCAGCTGGCCCTGAGGTAGGACCATCACGGCACTGCAGGTGGAAAGGCACTGGACTCCAGGGAGCCGAGAAGCAAGCACAGGAAAGGACACCTGAGGAAGGAAGGGGCCAGGGACCAGATGTAATCCCCGCGGTCACAGCCCCTTACCCAGCCACAGACACTAGAAGTGTGCTTTACGAATCTCTTAAGCCCATCCAACTGACAGTATCGACACTCACGTCCTCCTACCAGTTTATCTCCACATAACAGCTGGAGAGGGCATTGTAACAGGAATTCTCCTCCCCAGCTCCAACCTGCTCATGAAAGACTGAAGTCTTCTCACAACCTTTAAGGTTCTGAGAGACCTGGCCTTTCACCATATTTCTTCCCTCATTACCTCTTCTGTGCTTGGGTCCCTCTGGCCTCCTTGCTCTTCTTCAGAAAAACAAGGCAGACCCTTCCCAGTCCTCCCCAATTTGTGGTCCCTCCTCTTAGAAGGCATCCCCGGATGTCTGCATGTCACCCTCCCTTGGTTCAGTTCTACCTAATGTCAGTTTATCAGTTTCCAACTTCCTACCATTTCAGAAAACAAGTCACTTAATGTCAGCACTCTTCTGTTCTCACTCTGCTTTAATCTTCTGCTTAACATTTTTATCTCCTACCATTCAATATGCTATGTCTTAAATTTTTATTGTCTATTTTCCCCACTCCTGTGCAAATCCCTCCAACAGGGAGCTAAAGATGTGAGCACTCAAGCAGAGGGAAGAACAGTTGAAAAGACCTGAGGTGGGACAGTTCTTTCTGTGCAGAGCCACAGTGACATGTAGGAAATATGTATTTATCCTAGGTGAGCATCACCAGACAAAGAAGCATGATCAAAACTGGAAGAAAAAAAAAAAAGCAGAAATTCTAGCTCAGTCTTAAAGCAGGAGCATGGATCAGGAAGGTGGGAAAGTGAAGGGTGACTCATTCAGGCAGGGGGAGCTGAGGAGCAAAGCCCTGGAAAGGCCAGAAAGCAAGAAGTCCCAGAAGAACCCAAGTCAGAATCTGTTAACGAGGTGCAACAGGGACAGACCATTAGTGGGGTATAATTTTTAAGATCAGTTAGTACAGAAAATCTTCCCCAAAACGCATGCTTAGCTCAAGCATTTTAACAATCGTTTGCAGTTTTCTTGATGTAGAGCTAAGACCACGGCCGTCCACGCTTGCTTGCTTTTTCTCTTTCTCTTTTCTCTTTCTCTTTTCCTTTCTCTGACGTCCTCCGCAGTGCTGGAGATGGCACAGGGTCCTCATGTACGGTAGGCATCTCGGTCACTTTCTCATCACCGGGACACAACACCTGACAACCACAGCTGAAAGGAGGAAAGCTTTGCTTGGCCTCATGGCTTCTAGAAGTTTCAGTTCCTAACTGGCTGTCTCTGGGCAGAAACAACGGCTGAACAAGTCTGTCTCCGAAGAAAGCTGCTCAAGTTCTGCTGGCCAGGAAGCAGAGTGGAGCTGAGAATGGGGGAGGCTTAGGCTTCTCGGCCAGGACTCCAGCCACCTGTCTCTAACCAGGCCCCGTTCTAACAGCCACTCAGCTGCAGGCACCTAATCCAACCACCTTCCCTAAATCCAGCCTGAGATGAGCCCATGAAGCTTTGGGGGGCTTTACAGACATTACTCTACCACGGAGCTGCCCCGCCAGCCCAGCACACTGGCTTTCTCATGTCAGTAACACCAAAAATGCGTCGCAAATAGTTAAGGTTTTTTTCCTGTAGAAAAAACTTTAACACACTTATGAAACTGAAAGCAAAGTATTTCTAGATTCCCAGGACTGCCCTCCTCCCGGGAGTCACAGTGATAGCTGTCACATCCAAGCAGATGTGTTTCCTTGAGGAAACACAAGGCCTCAGCCATTTCTAATACTTCAAGCTTAGTTTCTATTGGAATAGCAAATTTCTTTCTCAAATGTATTCTTGGAGTTCCCATAAATTTTAGTAAAATTTTATTATTGCAAAAGCAATTACGACTCATGTAAACAGGTTCAGGGAGGAGTAATGTAACCAGGTTCACGAAGTACACAACTTAAGCTGTGGAGTAAAAAGGCTGTGGAGTAACCAGCATTCTGCCCCAAGTTGGCCGTATTGTCTGTGGTGCTTCATCTTGATGCAGCTCAGGCCCAGGTACGTGCTGACATTCTCAAGAGGGCATAAGCAGGTCGCTGTCCTCCTAAGCCTCAGGCAATTCACTGCATGTATTTTATATGTGTGCGTGCAAAGTTTCCAACAGATTCAGCAGTAGGAATCAAAAAAATAAATGAAAGAAGGGGGAAAATATTACTGACCTTAAAAGGTCCCTACAACATCATTGTTAATTATCCACATCATTACTATCATTAACTTCTTTATGGTCTTACTTTACTGATACATTTTAGATACACATAATGCTCATATTCCTTATAGGGAATTTGAACCTGCACATGATAGATCTTAATTCTTACTTCTCCCATCTCCTCCCCTCCCTTCTATGCTTCTTTTCATCCTTATTCACAAAAGCTTTGTTTCCCTTTACTTCCTTCTTAGTCTCTTTTCTCGTCCCTTCTCTTTTCCGCTCCACTCTTCCTGGTTCCCCTTCTCGTTTGAACATTTTCTTCTCATTTGCCAATATCTAGTATACATTTTGGTCCTTATTTACACTTTGGCTGCTCACGTCAGAGAAACAATGCAGTATTCAAGTCTGTGTCCGATTATTTCACTTAAGAGTATGGTTTCAAGGTGCGTTTATTTAGCTAGAAATGGCTCAAGCTTATTCTTACTTATGGCAGAGTAGTACTCCATTGTATAAAAAAATCTTCTTTATCCATTCATTGGTTGATGGTCGTTTGGGTTGTTTCCAAGGTTTAGCTATCACAAATTGTGCAACTATAAATATGGGTGTGTATATATCACTGTGGTATGATTCTTTTAATTCTTTCAGAGAAGAGAAACAGAGGGTTGAATGGAAGCTCTGGCTTTAGTTTTTTCAGGAATCTCCACACTGATTTCCACAGTGGCTGCACCAGTCTATACTTCCACCAGCAGTGGAGAAGGGGTCCTTTTCTCTCTAGTTCCTCTAGCATTTGTTATTGGTTGATTTCTTTTCTTTTTTTTTTGTACCAGGGATTAAACTCACAACCTCATGCTTACCAGGCAAGCACTTGAGCTGCTGAGCTAAATCTCCAGCCTATTGGTTGATTTCTTGATAACATCCATTCTTTCCTGAGTGAAGTAGAATCTCAGTATTTTAATTTGCATCTCTCAAATGACCAGTGATATGGGACATCTTTTCATATATTTATTTGCTGTTTCTACTTCTTTATCTGAGAAATGTCTGTTCATTTCAAATGTCTATTTTTGGATTGGATCAGTTATGGGTGCTATGATTTTTTTGAGTTCCTTATATACTCTAGATATTAGTCTTTTGTCTGAGGAATAACTGGCAAAAAAATTTTCCCACAGTGGGTTACTCTTTGCTTTGTTGGTGGTTTTTCTTGCTGTGCAAAAGCTTTTTAATGAGATCCCAGTAGTTTTTTGTTTGTTTGTTTGACATTTTGTATTCAATAGGGTTTTGCTCACAAAGTCTTTGCCTACACCAGTGCCTTCAAGAGTTCTACCTGTTCTATCTTCCAGAAGATTTAGTGTTTCTGTTTAATATTGTTATGGTTTGTGTCTGAGGTCCCCTCAAAGCCTCATGCAGTCATGGAAGCCACTGAATCTAGCATTTGTAATTAGTTCATTGTCTAGGGCTGGAATTGGTGGTATGAGTGCTGTAACCATCTGGGGACAGGTACCTGGTACACAATATAAGGGAGGGAAGGGGCTGTGCTTTTCCTTTTTGTCCTTTTATCCTTTTCTCTCTTGTCACTTGTGGCTGCCATGAACTGTTGCCCCTTAACCACACCATCCTGCCTTGGAGCCAACTGAGTATGGACTGAAACCTCCACAAACTGTAAGCTAAAAAAATCTTTCCTTCCTTCATTTTGGATGTTTGGTATTTTCTCCCAGCAATGAGAGAAAAGTAACCAGGACAAATATTTAGATCTTTGATATATTTTGACTTAAGTTTAGTGCATAGTGAGAGATATGGGTCTAGTTTTAATTTTTGGCATGTGGAAAAATCCAGCTTTTCCAGCACCATTTATTAAAGAGGCTATCTTTTCTCCAGTGAAGGTCTTTGCCCCCTTTGTCAAAGAGGTGGCTGAGTATATCTGGAGTTGTTTCTGCATCTTCTAATCTGTTCCATTGATCCTCGGGTCATGACTATTTTCTTTGTGCTCAGCATTATTCAAAATACTTTATATTCACTATCTCACCTTATCTTCTCAGCATGTTTTGAGGCAGACACAATTATCATTAACTCTATTTCTAGAGAAGTCAGCTGAGACTGACCACCACTAACTAACTGGCAAAGCCATGCCATGACTCAGAAAAAGCTGTTACCATTTTGTCTCTTTGCCCTTTTTTATTACCAACAACTGGAAGTCCCAGCTCAGGGTTCCAACTGCTTCACTCTGATAAGCATTCATACTTATAGTTCTACTTTCAGGCCAGAAAGTTTCTCTAAATCACTGGTTCCATCTGAAGTTACCACTATGATAAATAAGACTTAAAAACTTGCAAAGACTGTCAAGGGTGCATTGGGAGGGTGTATGACATTGTGCTAGAACCCCAGATATTGCATAAGTCTTGGGTGGCATAATTTCAGTGGTCTCAGCCGAAGGACATCTGTTTCAGAGCCACAAAGAACACGCCTCTTCTTCATTTAAGAGTAAAATCCAAATTTTATTACTTATACTTACATTAGCAGGACTTCTCCATTCTTCAAGAAAAGGAAAGTAGAATGAAAGAGAAAAAATGAACAACACTAAGTTGTGGTCCTGAGCAATTTCTAAGACATCATTAATTTAATACCAAGATTTCTTTAACAATAGTAAAAGTGTCATCTACTACAGTTGCAGTATCTTTGTTGTGGCTATATTTGTTTCATGTTTGTTTGTCTCTTGGTTGGTTGGTTGACTGGTGCTAGGAGCTGAGCCCAGTGGTGTACCACCAAAAGCGACATCCTCATCCACTTTTTATTTTTTATTTTGAGACAAGGTCTCACTAAGTCTCCCAAGCTGATCTCAAACTTGCTATCCTCTTTCCTCAGTCTCTGAGTAACATAGATAAATATAACATTCACTGAAAATAAATTTGATAAAGAAAAGCGTATGGGATAAAAACACTTAAATCCTAATAACCCAGTGACAATCACCATTAATATTAATTTGCCCATGATGTTCTACATTTATACATAAAATTTTGATGTTATACTGACGTATTTCTCTTCAAATCATTATCTCCTCAGACTTTTGTGTTTGTGAAGGAGCATGCTGAGTCCATGTCAGGTATCATCTCCTCAGGGGGTCTCAGGGCTGCTTCGCCATAAATCCAGCTGTGAGTGGAGCAGGCAGTGTAATGCAGGCACAGCTATGTCCTGTGGCAAACATCTTGATGTTTAGACCCAACCTGTCTGATGTCTCTCTCTTGTGTGCATACTTACATGCTCCACAGATGAAAATGGCCTCTTTGGGCACCTTTTCTGTAGAACTGATCAGCACGTAATTAAATTGAATTTCATTGATTAATTGCACTGAACTGAACTGAATTGGATAAAAAGCATCACATGGGAACTGCTGAGCATATCTCTCTCTTATTGCAATGACTCCTGCACTGGACGGTAAGATCTAAAATAAATAAATCCCCTAGGAGAGCAAAATCTCCTAAAGACAACAATTTCACCCAAATGTCCAAAATAAATTGCACAACTGTGACTCAGTAATTGAGTGAATCAGAGAAAAAGATTTATTTTAATATTCTTCATAGGTAGCTGCATTAGCTTTATTTCCAGGGAAAACCATCTGGGATCCCTCCTATCTCGCTGGAGCTATTCCTAATCCTCATTCCTGTTCCCCAATATTTTCCTACTAAACTTCTGTTGTTCTTTAGAATTCATTCTTCAGTTTTGGAGAGCAAGAGCTCAGCACAGCTGACATTCAGAAGATTGGGAATTACATACTTTTCCCCTGTGTGATCTTGGAGGTCCCACTGAGATTACTGGAAGGAGGTGTGAGTTTGCTTTTGTTTCGTAACTTTACTTTCAGATTTACTACTTCCTTATACTTTAATCTCTGCCTGAAAGCCTATTCTCCATAAAAGCAGAACTACTGCTAATAAATATTTTAAATACTGAAACTTACTGTTAGGAGAATTCAGGAAGTTTGGAATAAAATTCTCTAATTTTTGAGCTTACTATGACTCTCCTTTTTAAGCCGGGGGATGTCCCTGGATGATGAGATGTCTGGGGATTCTGGGACTTTCCTCACTGTCTCTGAAAGAAGAGTACTCTGTGTCTAGTAATTACCACCACTGACCCCTAATGTGGCATTCTTTATGCAGCAAGGAGGTAACAGAAGAATCTTTTCTTTCTTATTACTTTCTCTGGCCTGATTTTTTTTTCCTTCTCTAGATAGACACAAGAACTTTTTAATACCTTGCATGATAAGATGATTGAAATCCCTACAAGGGATTCACCCCAAAGAACATTCTTGAGAAATAAGCGATTATGGTATTATCCAATATGGCCAGGGAAGGAGAGGTGTATCTTATCTGAAAAGCAATTTCAATAAGCAGAATGAGGCCTGGGAGCAAAAAAGATAAATCAAAGCCCTTTCATCTATAAAATAAGACAAATAAAGCAGGGAGACATGTAAACCCTGATGGCTGGTAACTGGTCACCATCTGGCTTCCATAAATCCCTTGGAAGTGAAGAAAGCACTTTGGGTGCTAAGTGGAACAAAGGTTACAGCCTATGTGCTGGGATCAGTGCGTTTACAGATAGCCACACCCTCCATTAGGGTCATTCGCCAATGGCAGCAGTTCATTGTTTCTCAGTAGTCACTCTCCATTTACCTGTTAGCAGAGTCCTGACTGTTTCTTTCCAGGCAGCCACGAACCCAAACATAGAATCTTCTTGTTCAGTCTTGCTTAAAGCTGGAGTGACCATGTAAAGCAATTCTGGCTAGATGGATGTGGTGAAGTTTGCCTGCAACCTCAGCTATGAGGGAGGTTGAGACCACAGGATGTCAAGTTCCAGGCTGCCCACGTAGTTAGAAACCAGCCCCACTGCCAGCCCGAGCCCCACCTCAACAACGGCAACCAAAGGCTCCAGCTAATGACTTAAGACCTACGTGCTATATGGCACTTACTAGAAGCCCTCTGGAAAGGCAGGAAGGTTCTATTTTACCTTAAATGAGGACGCACAGACTGTTCTACAAGGTGTTTGAGCAAAAAACTGGAAAGAAACTTGCCAATCTCTGGCTTACTCCTTCTGGACTTGCTTTACTTGGAAAAGAATTAAATTTTTATATTATTTAAATCACCATTATTTGAAGGTTCACTGCTGTTTGCAGTTGAAAGTAATCCCAACTCATACAGATTAGAAAGAAATACACAGTTATATATTGCCTGGGATGGAGTGGCACCAGGGTTTACACAGATGAATGGAAATCAGCCACAGGAGAGAGTCTGGGTCAGCCGAATAGTGAGGCAGGGGACAGGGCCAAGGGACAAGGGGCATGGAACCCAAAGGCCAGGAAGACAAGCACTGCACTTGCCCACACTGGGCCTGAACACAGTATCCTAAGACATTTCAATTCAGCGAAAATTCAGATCACCACTCCCAATTAATTATTTGGACTTAGACACCAATTATTTGGAAAGAGACTTACTGCACGCAGGTTCTACAGAAATGTTTTTCAATTTTCATTTCATATCATTTCTTGTAAACACAGAAAACCTTCAAGCCTTTGCCCTTGAGATAATGATCTGTCCCTGAGGGTTGGTACCCACATCCCCCACCCCCACACCCACTGAGAATCAGTTTGAACAGAGTTCTCACATCCTGTCCACCCGCTGCTGAGGTGCGGCCGCCCAATGTACTCATTAAGGGGTTTTGTTCTTTGTGTATAAAGCAGTTGTCAACTTTTTTTTTCTGCTTCAAGAAACAGAACAGATGATATTCACAATGTGAAACACCCGTGGGCATCCCCAGAGTGAGGAGAAATTCCCAGCTTGCTAACTGTAACTCCATCATTCTCTACCCCGCTCCAGCAAGCACCTGGGAATTAGAGTGAGAATGACATGACTATAAACGACATAATGATGTGACAACTTTGAATTTGCTCTACTATATAAAGATATTAAAGCATATAAAATATTCATAAATAACTAGTCTTATGTAAAGATTATTTGTCATAACCCTCACGAAAACAACCTCAACCTGCTGAGACAGCTCAGAGAAAGCCACTCATTTCTAAACCCTTTCCTTAACGATTTCCAAGTCTGAGAGTGGTTCCCAGCATGCAAAACCATTCACCAGGTAAACAGCCAAGGAATTCCTTTGAATTCCTTGCTATTACTTCTTCATGCAAATGAGTTCTGAATAAAAATCTCTTTAATGATAATAATGAGGATCTGATCAGAGCCAATTATTTAAAGCTTCATAATTTGTATATTAACTAAACATCCTCATAATTAAGCAAGTTAGCCTGGGGAAATACCATTCATTAAAGATTGCAATGTTTTTTGCTTCTGAATTTTCTGAGAATATTCCTGGAGTAGGAAGTGCACCTGTGTGTAACAGGAAATGGAGAGGAGGAACTTAGTCAAATTTGGGGCATTGTTAATCCTGTTTTTATTGTGACCACAAGTCTGGACAAAAGCTATCCGGAGCTAGTAGCATGACCCCAAGAAGCAGGTAAGGACCAGTCTTTTTGTATTGTAGCATGTCCCTAAGGTGAGCCTGTGCCCTGAGCATCCCCACATGATCACTCTACCCCAGGACCTCATTTTGAGCAGGAAAAAGGGGTGACAAAGAGCAGAGAGAGTAACAAGTTGAGTATGTTTTTCATTTTTAAAGGACTTGCTTAGAAGTCCACCTAACAATTTCTACTTAAACATCAGTGACCTCAGTTGCCGTTTGGCCAGTTTAAACTACAAAGTATGGTAGGGGAGGAAGAGATTAAGAAAGCAGGGGAAAGGTGGGGAATAGTTTTCCATGGGCATGTCTTTTAACACCTGGTACTCATGAAAATAAAGAAATACTATAATTGAAGAATTATAGAAAACTCTTGGGGGAAAAAGCAGTCTGTATTCATTTTTCAACATAAGTCATCAAAGCTGTTTGGAAAACGACCCACGTTATGGAGATGAGTGCTTGCCTCATTTTGGAGCTGAAGTGAAGAGCTGGCATCCCCAGCTGCATCCGGAGGGAGCACCCCTGCCGCGGGGGGACTCGGGTGTCTCCTTTCCATAAAAGATGAAAGAACACTGAAATGGAATTCTCATGCTATCGGATTTTCTGTTATTGTTTCTTCCTAAAGATCCTTGTCCTTTTCATTTACATTTCTGTTTTCTCCAATTTTTCTTTATAATATTTTTTAAAAAACAGGTTCAGAAAAAGTTGCCATAATTACATTTTACTGATTTTTTTTTCCTGACCTACACTGTTCTGGTCACCTGGGCCCTTCTTTACAAGACAAATTGCGCAGGATTTTTATTTGTCAGTGATGAAAACACAGCTTGACACCTGACAGTCAGGCTCCTTCCTTTCTGCTTTACATGTCAACAACAGCGGGGACAATTCTGGAATTAGTGCTTGGCTGTCAGGGTTGTTAATGATGTTCCAGGCAAAGAGGAATACAGCCTGCTCTCCTGAGAATATGAGAAATCAGCGGTGCACAGCCTGCAACAGTGGAGTGTTGGTTTAAGGCCAAGTTTCTTTTCAGATATGTCATGAGTTCTAAACATTTGAGAAAAGAGTTAATAGACCTTAAACTTACATTACCAAATTGTGAGAAGCTCAATAAACATTGGCTTACTCAGATTTTTGTGAAACTTATTAATGTTTAGAAAATTTTTATTCCAGATGACAGACAGAAAATGACAGAAATATTTTGTTCTTACGTAGCATTCTCCCATCTAAAATAGAAATGATCTGTCAGTAATATCTTCAGTGATTGCTGAAATAAGCCCAAAAGAGATTGTCTAGTTTTTAAAAAAATAACTTAGTGTTTGAAAATGGCCAATGAAAATGAATATAGTTTCATCACTTTTCTGTAGCAAAATGACTCATCTCAAGGTCTGTAAATTGCACACGACACTTGGACAGATTAAAATGCCACATAATAATGAGAGACTCTCTTATTATGTGAGCATAGATGTACAAATCAGAATTAAAGACTCCAACTGTCTTGCTAAATTTTTCTCTGGCTTGTTTGTTTTTGAGACAGTGTCTCACCAAGGCACACTGGCTGGTCAACCTTCTGAGTAGCTGGGATTACAGGTCTGTCATCACCCTTAGCTTTTGTTAGACTTTCTGTTAGTTGGCCAGTGGAATCATTCAGTATAGACCATGGTTTTCCTTAATCTTTATTCAAGTGTGTTACAAGGTTTGTCCAAAATGCACAAATGCAGTTAGAGCCAACATTCAGCTCTGGAAAGAACATCTTATTCTTAAACATTTATGCTGACAACTGAAATAAATATACCCCTAATCTTTTTCCTTTTATCAAGGAGATTTGATAAATCTGAAATGTAAAACACTTAATGAATCAAGTACGTGTTCAGATTTTACTTATAGGTCAGTTTTGTGCCAACTTTCACGAAAAGTTTCATTTTTTCATGAAAACACTACATTCAAAAGCATGTCAGCCAGGTGCAGTGACAAGCCTGTAACTCTAGCACTCGGCAGGGTGTGTGGAGGAGGGGTCACCACAGAATCAAGGCCAGCCTGGGCTGCATGGTGAGTCCAAGGCCAGGCTGAACTACATAGGAAGAACCTGTCTCGAAAAACAAAGCAGAAGAAGCGTATCAAACACATTTGTTTTTAAGAATAAAATAATTGGGCAATCATAAGGAACTTGTTCATCTTCTCATCTAGAGGAAAAATAGAGTTTACAATACTCTTTTTAAACATTGTTGTAAAATACACATAACATAAAATTTACTGTCTTAAAGATTTTGAGGTGAACAGCTTTGTGGTATTAAATACGTTTCCATAACTGCACAGCCATTATCATCATCCAGCTCCGGAACTTGTCATCTCTCCCAACTGGAATTGTCCCCAGTACAGGGCAGTACCCATCCCTCCTCCTCTGCCCAGAGGCTGGTGAGCAGCAAAAATTCCACTTTCTGCATCCAAGTCTTGTACGGCTACCCTCCCAGGACCAGGTAGTGTTTATCCTTTTGTGACTGGTTTACTATAGTTAATATAATGCCTTCAAGGTTCACGTGTACCACGGTATGTGTTAGAATTTCCTTTCTTTTATTCCAGGCTGAATAATATTCTGTCACCTGTGTATAACATCTTTTGTTTATCTATTACTCATCTCTTAGGTCTGCTTTGCTTCCAAGTTTTGGTGAACACAGATACTATTGCTATGGACACGGGTGCACGAGTGTCTCTGTGAGGCCCCGTTTTCAATTCTTTTGTTCCCCACGTGTTTCCAAGAGTGACATTGAGTACTGATGCTCATGACATGTGCAGGAAAAAATCCATCTGAAGCATTTGGTTAAAAAAAAATCCAATACTAATAGGCAGCAGAACAAGAGCATAAAAGCATGAGACATTAGAAAGACTGGCCATATTTCTGTGAGTTACCTGCTTTGGGATCTTACCAGAGTCCATCGTAGTGCAGTCTTCTTCTCGCTAAAAGCCCTAATCCTGCGACTAGGGGCACCACTCCACTTCTAACATTCCAATTTGCTTGGGACTTTGAGTCACAAGGTTTATATTCATGGTATCCAGGGCCAGAAGTTTGAGGGATTTTTTTTTTTGAAGTTACTCTTTGAATTCTAAAGTTTCTTTTCCCAGTTTTAAGAAAAGAAAAATTAGTCAGATTCATTTTTTAAATTGTGTTATTCCAAAAAAAAGTTGTCAGGAGAACGAGTGCATCAAAGCATAATCCTCGAAGGTCACATTCCTTCTGTAAAGACAAACCTTGGCCTGTCAAAGCGGCATAGGGCCTGAGAGCCGCTGATGTCTTATGAAGCAGCATTTCTCAAAATTGTCCATCGTCTTGTTCATCTTAAAATGCAATTGAACTGAAAGAACCTCAACTGTTACACTCGCAAGTGGGTTTTTTTTTTTTTCACATTACATTTTATGCAAGTAGGATTTTCTCTGTGTCGGGTGGAAGATGGGAGAGCGGGCAGTCTTGCTGGCCTCTGCATTGCACAAGGGGCCTCTTCTCCAGTGAGCCGCTCATGTCGGAGGGTCACATTTCGCAATTTGGATGACTGCTTGGTTTAAGTGCACTACCTAATTACAAACTTTCCACTTCGTTTTCTGCGGAGTAAACAGCTTGTGCAAGGCTGTGGTTTTGTAACAGTACCATCCCGCTCTGGAGCAGAGGCCAGCGATGAGGGATCCATCCCTGCCGTAGCGCCCGGCACAGTGTCAGGGTGCAGAGCGGCCTGAGTGGGGAAATGCACTCGTGCAGCTGCTTTTCCCAGGGTCGGAGCACGGCACGGAGCTCTGCTGCAAGCCCATGGTGTTGTGGACTGGCTAGCGTCCTCCGAGGCCGCCCCAGGAAGCCTTCTGATCTGAACACATAATCCTACCTGCTCCTGCCACTCCCATTACTGGCAGGGGCCCACAGCTGGTCTGCAGGCTCAGCCTTTGAACATGACAGCATTTCTTTCTTTCCTTTTTCATTTTTATTGATCTAATATTTACTGATGATACCAGGGATCAAACACAGTGGTCCCCTGCCACTGTCACAAGGCCAACCCTTTTTATATTTTATTTTGAGACAGGGTTTCCCAGGCTAGGCTCAAATGTGCACTCCTCCTGCCTCAGCCTCCCAAATAGTTGGAATTTCAGGCATGTGCCAGCTTCCCAGCTCTAGTGGGTACATCGCAACCTGTGTGCCTCGGTGTCATTCCCTGTAAATTGGCGATTACAGTAGTACTGCCTCATGAGTACTGTGTAAGTGTTATGTGAATTTAGTGCATTACTGAGCATCCTCATTGGTGAAACAAAATACTGGAAACCCACAACTTGAGGAGAGGTTTCATTTGGCTCAGGTTTGAAGCATTTAGCCTATGGTTAGACAGCTAAGGAAGGGCAGGATGGATCAAAGCTGCTCACTCCACCACAGCCAAAGACACACCTTCTCCAGGGACAGGCCCAGTGACCTCTCTGACCAGTCCCCACCTCCTGACAGCACGTTATCCAATCTCCAGTCCAGTCAGGTTGACATCTAAAATTGGCCAGCCCGCACAGGTGGCGGTCCTAGGTCTACACCTGGCATTTGATGAGTTCTTGGTCCAGGGCTCCGATACAATGATTCCCTCCCTGGGCTTGGTCCGCTGGCTTCATGACACATGTGCGCTCTGATTCTGGGCCTGTTCTCTCGCTCAGGCCTTTCCAGCCTGCTAAGCTTCCCCATTTATTCCTGAGTCACATGGACTCCATCCTAACTCTCCCATGCCCCCTCTTGCTTCCACGCCAGTGCTTCATGCTGGTCCATCTGAACAAAACTCAGGACTTGGTCTTGCAATGAAAGCATTGCACAGCTGTCAGAGGGGAACTGGCGGTGGCACCAGTGGTTTGGGCTGGTTCCCTGCTAGCTGAAAGTGGGGCTGGCTCCCTGCTGGCTGAAAGGGGGCCACCAGAGCCCCATGCTGACCCTCCTACCCCCTCTATGGCTGCAGCTTTCTATAATGAGCTAAGGCTGAAGCTGTGTTTTCTGCCCCACATCACACAGGATGTCAGTCACTGAGCCAGCAATCGTGGCCAGCCCTTGGCTTTCCCATGGCCATACTCTACTGGTTCAGCTCAAACGCAAAAGAAAGAAAGAAAAAGACACCACAGACATTTCATCAACCTGTCTCTTCTGTCAAACTGCATTATTCTCAAATTAGGTAAGCCGTATGTAAACACTAGCGCTTCACACATGGGCTCTGTAAGTACATTTGCTGCGTGGTTCTCACGCAGCAGGTTTTCTGCGATGGGTATATGAAGAGTGCCAAGATTTCCAACTCGAGAAAACACTTAAAAGGCAGCCGGCTCACAGTCAGGTCGGGCCTAGGCTGGGGAGCCCGAATTCTCCTTGGCCAGCCGCGTCTAGGAGCTACCCGCTACCCAGCGCTTCCAGTCCGCAGGCCACACGCCCGTGTCTCGGCTGACTCAGGAACCCTGTGCAGAGCAGATTAGACTGACGTTTAAGGCGCATTCTGTTCAACTTCCGTGGTACTTTCATTTCCTCTTCTTGTCGTTCTCCTACTCGCTCTGCAATCTACCTTTCCGAGTAAGTTCTTTCCCTCCTCTCCTTTCCCTCCCTTCTCATATTGCAAGTACACATTCCGATTTGAAGTTTTGATGTCTGAGGAAAGAGAGTCTCTTTGAAAACTCTCTAAAACATTCAAATTCTTTGTGTAAAAAGAGTCCTCCTATCCATCTGATGTGTATTTATGAGTTCGCTGCATTTTTATTGTATTTTGTGCAAAAGATGGAGTTTCCTCCCGCTAAGTCATTAAATCAGCTTTCACTATAATAAAATGAAAACACTAAGCTGATTGTTAAATAATTTAAGCAGGCTCACGAAGGTATATTGCCACAGCTTAATACGCTGTTGCATAAAAAGAAGATGCTGAAACCTGGACAGAGAAAGCTTTGGAATTCAGCAGCAGGTATTATGATCTATATATATTACACCAATTAAGACATTATTATAAAAAATAGACCTTTCTGCCACCAATCTCTTTTCTGTGTACTCTATCTAACCCATGGCCGCCACCTTCATCTTCTGGAACTGTCGCTTTGCGTTCCTTACAGAAACCTGTGGTTTGTTAGAACTGAGGACGTGGCTCTCCCGCCCTCAGGGGGGTAAATTACAGGCCTGGCAGGTTCCCAGGTGAGGCCGACACAGCTAACGCAAATGTACAGTGTTCACGCT
The DNA here is from genome assembly GCA_004027455.1 of Hydrochoerus hydrochaeris. Taxonomy (NCBI): domain Eukaryota; kingdom Metazoa; phylum Chordata; class Mammalia; order Rodentia; family Hydrochaeridae; genus Hydrochoerus; species Hydrochoerus hydrochaeris. The sequence goes on from PVLA01000094.1 coordinate 437,047, forward strand.
GAATCCCAGTTTTACTTTGCTTTCATATGACCTCCATCTGCTTCTTCAAACGGACCTCCATGAATTTGACTTTGTAAGAACCTGTCATTATGAGGGAAAAAATTATTTTTGACAGCATCTCACTTCTCCTGCCTCAGCCTCCTGAGCACTGGGATTACAGGCATGTACCACGACGCCTGGCCTGAGGAAATTTCTCTGTTAAACCACTTCATGTTATTACTTATGTAGTAAGAAAAAACTACCTTGGTATAAGCTACCTTGTAATTATTACTTACGTAGCCATAAATGTGATCAAAACAAACTAGTATGCAGTGAATTACAATTAATAAATTTGAAGACCTTCATCAAGATTTATATAACAAAACCAAAGTTAACTGCTTTGGATTTTTCCTTGTTGCTTTGAATAATCACCTGATAGTCAGTCATCCAACAGCCTGCAGATCGCACGGGCAGTCCTCCCGATGGTGCTGCATGGGGACCCCTCGAAGCGCTCTGCTACATGCTAAGCGAGGACCTCTTACTAATACTCCAGTAAGGGTACACTTTTCTCTCAGTGCTTTTTCTGCATAACTAGATAATAAAACTGACCTTCACAGCCCATACACAAACCAATCACATTGCGCACCAGCTCCCGGGAAGGTCCCAGTTTTGCTAAGCAGATGCATGCAGGAGTTGTAATAAAGATGAATCCTCAGGTGCTTGCCATGGCCCAGGGAAGAGCCCTGAGTGAGTTCACATGGTCTTCTGGTTACATACATTCTTCAAAAGCAACATGTTTTTAAATCATTTTTCTTAAAGTGGGCACCAAAATTGTGTATCAAACCATCCACGATCAAGGTCTGACTCTAGAGATGGCCCATTTTATAGGTCTAAAAGTGATATAACAACCAAATCAGAAGAATTATGGCCTCAGAAAGAAATGATCATCCTTCCTCCTCTTGTGTTTTTCTTGAATCCATAAATAGAACTCTAGAACTCCTTAATCAAATGAAGACACATGTTTTGCTATGTGAAAACTGGCAGCCATCTTACTCACTTGTGAAAAATGAACAATATTAATTTCTATTCTCATTGATTTTATGTGATTCACATGACAAATAACAGTACTTGGAATACAAGCAATGACAATTTTAACAACAGTTACCTTTGTAAATAAGTGTAGATCTCATCTGAGAAAAAGGTCTTTCACTTACTATAATAATCATAACTTTGAAAAGGATCTATAAGGAACATTTGGAGAATTCTGAATTTTTAAAGAAAGAGCTTAAGGGAAGAAAAAACACATTTTTTTTAAATGAATAGTTTGAAGAACAACAAAGTGTAAACCAGTCAACAAACACTTCTCATGTTTGCATGGAAAGAACCCAGGAAGGACGAGATCTCAACATGGCCGTAACACACAACTGAATTCTACTGCCATGAAGGATGCAGGAAGGTTTGGATTGTTTTGTTTTGTTTTGTTTTGTTTTTTGTTTTTTGAGACAGGGTTTCACTATGCAGTTCAGACTGGATTCCAATTTGCAGCCAACCTGCCTCAGCCTCCAAGTGCTGGGATTGAAGGAAAGTTTTAAAAGATCTAAAAATCACAAACTGAGAGAAAACTGGGCTTCTTAAGCTTATGGTCAAAGAGTATGATTTACAGATACTGAAATATGTCTAGTACTTACATAAATTTGTTTAAAAAACAAAAAGTAGTGTTTTCTTTCAAAGCATTTCATTGTGAGCAATTTGTCACCACAATGAGGTTTTGGCACTTGACCAATTCTTTTAGAAACTTGCTTTAAAACAAATGGGCATTAAAATCTTACAATGTCACAACAGAAAATTCTTCCTATGATTCATTCTTAATGAAAAATTTGCTTAAATTACTATATTCATCATGAGAGATTGCCAAACTTCGTTTCATAAACAAAGTCATTTTCATAAGCAGGAAACCCTAATTTAAATTTCTCTTTACTTTCATCAGACGTGTTTTTGTTTCCCCACACGTAAGCTCCTAATTACTTTTCCTTGAGCAGTAACTTCAAAGAACAAAGATTTTCATTTTTAACCTTCATTCCTTGAAAAATTCTGGAAATGAAGCAAAATCTACACTATTTGGTAGAAACTAGGCTTATGTTTTCTAAGCCAAGAACACAGAGTGTTAAAGCTCGGCCTCAGGAAACGTGAGGCTCACTGTAATGTACACTATATGGTCACGACTAAATAATCACGTGTGCACAGTCCTTGGCACCAAGCAGCCCCTCCACAGATTCTATCTGAGTCGATGCAAAGGGATCATAAATTACCAAGTGTGAAAGAAGAAAGCGTTCAGATACTGCCCACACTAATGCGACTGCAGGAAACACAACATGTCCGTAATCCGGAGATGGCCACTCACACTTACGTTTTCCTCCAGGACATCAGCTTTGGGAAAATCCTCTCGTATTGCTGTAGATGTGCGTATAGAGACAGGGATAGGCCCAGATGCTGTATCGGTAGAGACAACACAGAAGAATGCCTGGAGAGCAAGCTGAGCAGTGGGCATCTTTTGTGGTGGGCTCCCCCGTGATTTTTATTTTCTTCTTCTGGCTTATTTGTAATTTATAAAGTGATTTCAAGTGAGATGAAATATAAACGAAACACGTTAAAGGTGAACTTCAACAACAAATGACCTCCAGTCCTAAGGATTGGTGTCTGCAGCGCGGTATCTACTCCGCGTGGTGTGAACTTTCTCGCCTTGCATTCCGGCCCCTGACTTGGTGCCACCTTTTCCTGAAAGAAGTATGAATCTCTATTAAAATCAACAAAATCTTCAGAGAAAATTCGTATCAAAAGAATAATAGGAAGAAGAAGGAAGAGAGGGGGTCACCAGGGAGAGAAATCTGCAGGAAATCTCATTCCATTGGTCTGGGTTTGAGCCTGGTCATCAGTATTTTATTTAATGATTTATTTTTTCATCATCCATGTTTTGAAAACAAACCAACGGCAAGTGCGAGGTCATGAGTTCAATTCCCGGTACCACAAAAAAAAAAAAAAAAGAAAAGAAAACAAACCAACAACATTAACAACAAATTCTCTGCAGGATGAAATACTTAGCTAAGATTTAGTAACAGCAGCTGAGATACAAGTATTACTTAAGAGTTTCCCTAATAAAGACACAAGGGAAAAATTTCAGCATAGCCTTGGAAAATGAACAAGGACACCAAAGAACAGCAGGTGTCCAGAAGCCCCGCCTTCAAGGTGCATGTGTAAGCAGTCACTTCCTCAAACATAACCCTGGATTAAGCCCTCCTGTCCCTGAGATGGCTGATAACATTTAAATGCTAGATCTTAGCGATGCCAAATATAGCGTAGTATCTTAGATTTGTGAATCTTTACTCACAAAATCTTAGAGAAACTTCTATATAAAAACAAAATTTTAGAAAATGTGCTGTCTATGACCATGATTTTTTCAAAGTACCAATTCTATGCCTGTCAGGCCTGAAGTGTTACTGCAGAGCGGACGTTGTCCAAAGGAACCTGTATGTGCAGGGAAGGAAGGAGGAAGAGCTGCAAGGCAGAATGGCCAAAGCAGACCCATCCAGGTATGCAGCTAGGTGAAGACCACTCAGGGAATCCCCATGGCCAAACTGCAGGAAACACAGTGTAGGGACTGTAAGTATGGGAATCCTCAGTAAATTCTGACTTCAAATGGTTTGTCCTATTTTCTTCTTTGAGGGCATGAGCAATATACCATTTTCTTTTCAAAAGAGTCTGTGTAATGCTTGGCTCCCTTGAGATTAGTCCTTGCTTGAATTTAAGGTGGATCCCGTAGTGCTCACACAGGCAAAGATTCATTTGTCCTGGATCCTGTAGAAATAAAAAAGACAGCACAGGTCAGGCTGCACGGATGGTGGAAGTGTGCACTGGCGAAAGGAAACAATAGCACCAAGACCGTGCGGGTACAGCAGTGGCTCCTCACCCTCACCCGCTTCAGGGTTTACAGCCCGGTGCTGGGCAACCACAGCCAGCCATGTCGGACGCAGCTCAGCTGCTCAGATTTGAGATTCCAAAGTGTCCCAAAGGCCAGGGATACGGCCCAGGGGCACAGCGCCTGCCTAGCAAGTGTGAGGTCGTGAGTTCAATCCCTGATATCAAAAACAAAAACAAAAAGTTTCCCAGATATGGTGCTGTTGGCACACAGTTATAACATAAAAACGCATTCATGAGATGATAAATTTATAGAATTTCTAAAGGACTCTGACCAAATTGCTGTTTTGCTGCCCCTGGTAAATTCAGTTGACAATGTCAGAGCAATTGCCTAGACCTAAAGATGCCTTCGGCTAACCTGTGCTCATTCAGCCAAGGCTTCCTCCAAAACAATTCCTATATTCCTATATTCCTATATTATTCCTATATTCCGCAATGCCCTTACCTGTACTCATTCTGTAAGAGCCTCCTCCCCTGGTTCCTAAAATGTTTCCATTGATTCAACACTAGCCTGCCTGTCAGTATAGGATTCAATGTAACCAATCTTACAACAAAGTTTGGTCACTTGCTTTGTACCTCCCACTTCTAATTCTACCTAGACTAATCTCCTTCCTGATTCGGGGTGGTTGGTTGCTTGGGAGGAATTATCCCTGAAACAGTCCACTGGCATGAACTCCCAACAGTCCGCTGGTGTAAAGATTAAATACTTCCTTCTTACCTCCTAGGTGCAAAGAGTCTTCCTTTTGGTTTGGCTTGGCTTGGCTTGGCTTGGCTTGGCTTGGCTTGGCTTGGCTTGGCTTGGCTTGGCTTGGCTTGGCTTAATAAATTTCCCAGAACGGTGCCACTTCCGGGCTTTCTAGAAATGCAGGTCCACTGAATTGGTCTGCATTTTCACAAAACACCCTAGTGGTCTGCATGCATATTAAAGTTTGAGAAACACTGGGAAAGTACTCTAAATCTGTTATCCCAAAATGCCACTTTAGCATAAGGGTTATTTTTAGCTGACGGCAGTTGAGAAACAGCAGAAATAGGCGGTCTGGCCTCCCCACTTTCTGCAGAATAGCAGGGCGTAGATTTTCATGTGTGAAGCTGTCCCCCCATTCTTATCACCAGAGACAACTTCTTCACAACAAACTGCACTAAGCACCCCTTGTCTACCACACATTTCCTAGTCACTGTCCCACAACCAGAGGAGCACATGCCACCACTTCCTTTATCTTGTCATTTCTCTCCATTTATCAACCTTTGTTAGAATGGTATAGAAGCCTGAGTCTCACCACTTCTTCAGGCTTTTCGTTTCTTTTCTGTGCTGCTCCCAAGAGTTAATGAGATGTTTATGCCCTTTTTCTTGTTAATCTTTTTTATCAGTTAATTTGTAAATCTGTGACAGACACCTTAAGAAAGTCAAGTTTTTCCTAGATAGCTTTTGGGATGGTTTTGACTTAGAAAAGAGGTTTGATAACAGAGAATAATTTTAGGTACTATTCAGTTAATCCTTTAAGGCTGAGCCAATTAGAAGAGCCAAAACTATTTGCTTCTGATACACAGGATTATTTATTATGTACTAGGAAATTTCCTCCCATGGTAGAGTGAAGAGTAAACACAGCTACTTTGTATTTTGAGAGGGCTGAGATATGTGGGGGACAGGAGCCAGCAGCAACCTTGTTATCCCTGATTTCACATTCACAGATCAAAACCACAGATGGAACATACTCAGAAAAAACAGTACATCTGTACTGAGCATGTCCAGACATCATTCTTGTCATAGTTCTCTAAATTATTGCAGTATGACAACTATTTACATATTATTAAATACTATAAATAATCCTGGAGAAAGTTTAAAATAAATGGAGGGTGTGTGTAGATTACATGCAAATATTCTACAGAGACGTGAGTGTCAGGGTTTTGGTGTGGAGAGGAAACACGAGAACAGAGGCTGCTGTCTCCCTGTTCTTCTAGACTTCCTGCTGGCTAAGTGTATCCCTTTGCCTAGAGGTATTGATTATAGCCAGAAATAAATCAGAAACTTCCATACCTGCTCCAGTTAAGAGAAATCAGACTTCACACTCTTGACAGCTCTGTCTGCCTGGGCTGAGATCTGCACCCAGCCAGGACGAATGATTTATAAACAGAAATGAGGCGGTTCTCTCTCTCTCTCTCTCTCTCTCTCTCTCTCTCTCTCTCGCTCTCTCGCTCTCTCGCTCTCTCTCTCTCTCTCTCTCTCTCGCTTTCTCTCTCTCAGCATGGGCACAGTCATTGCAGACTTACATCACTCTGTAAGACTGAAAGCACTGCATCTGTCACACAGTCCACCGGGATGCAGTAGGTAGAAAAGCCCACCCGATTCTGTCCTAGAGTGACCTCCTGGGAGAGAAGCCACTGAGGCATGATCAAGGCAGGGAGAAGCAGGCAGCAGATGTGGCTCTGGAAAGAGCTCTCTGAGCTGTCTGGGGGTCCCAGGCAGCGAGGTGGCCCTGGCTGCTGCTGGGGTTCCGATCGATCCTCTGCACCTGGCCTCACCCCCAGAGCCGCTTGGGTTTCTTGTCACATGGTGAGGTGCCCCATTCAAGAGAAGGGAGCAGCCAACACCCCTTCCTAGCACTGCCAGATTTAGCAACTGCAGCTAAAGATATGGAATGCCCCCTTCTGAATTTCAGAGAACAATAAGGAAATCCTTAGTGCAAGTATGGCACATGCAATATTTGAGACACACTTATACTAAAATGTTTTTGTTTGGTATCTAAAATTCAAACTAACTGGGCATATTATATGTCAGTTGGCAGCTCAAATTTCATGACCTTGGTTCAGAATTAAGATGTGCTATGTACGTAGATGCACTCCACACAGGAATGTGAACATTACATGCTACAAGCATGTACTAAAATGATCTAAAAGAAAACTAAGTCATTCTCCATCACTCCTCCACTAGCCATTCTGAGAAGCTCGGCTTGAATGTTGGAAAAGATGGCTATGGACATCCACCCAGATACAAACCCTGGGAGGTAAAGATAATTGGAGGCGTGCTAAGATACCAGGTCCTCTACCCAGGTCATCACCCAAGTGCTTCTCCAGAGATGCATTCAGCTTTCTCACATTTTTCCCAAAAGAAATGATCTTTCAATATTATTATCATAATAGTACAGTAGCAAGACCAGAATAAGAAGAATAATTCTCCTTAAAGGAGGAAGAAGGTGAACATAGAGCCTTTTAAAATTTTATTATTATTTTTTTTAATTTTAAAATAAGGTCTCAGTTTAGGCTGGTCTTGAACTCAAAGAGCCCAGACTGATCTCTGACTCCTGGAGATTCTCCTGCTTCAGCCTCCTGAGTGCAGGGATTACAGGCACACGTCACCACACCCAGCTGTCAAACTTCTGAAACTATTTCTTCCACTAGTAGATCAATGTTTACCTCTGTGTCTGACTTTAATACCTACTCAAAATTGTTACATCAGCTAATGCAAAAGGTTTTCAAATCATAGCAAGCATTTTTTATGTCCCTTTATGGTTTTATTGGTGATCCCTGTGGATATTTTAATTACCTTCTATGTGGACTTTTTCCTAGTTTCTGCAATAGAAATATGGTGCTTTCTTTTTCAGCATCTCTAAGTCATTCTGAACTTTTAATTTCTGGCCTAATGAGATGTTAACATTTTCATTTCAGAGATCAGAAATTGAAATACAGGCTTCGTCTGCTCATCCACGAGCACTGAAAGAGCAGGGCTGGGGCTTAGTACAGAGGTTTCGGGTTTAACCCAAGGACCAGGGAACAGTGGGGGTTACAGCAAAAGCCAGTCTCAAAAAATAAGAAGGGGCTGGAGACGCTGACTCACTGCAGAGTCCAGTCCACAGTGACACTGAATGCCACAATGAACAAGCGAGCGTGCCCTGTGGGGTGTGGTGGCTCCGTCTCAACTACCTGGGGGTGGGGGGTCACAAGTCGGAAGCCAATCTGGATTACTTAACAAAGTCTGTCTTTTCTTTCATTTGTTTTGGGTTTTTTTTTTTGTTGTTGTTGTTGTTGTTTTGTTTTGCTTTTGTTTTTTGGTATGGGGGATTGAACTCATGGCTGCGCACTTGCAAGGTGGGCTCTTATGCCGCTGAGCTAAATCCCCAGCCCTATATAGCAAACTCGTCTCAAAACAAAAGATAACTGAAGTTGGGGGGTAGTTCAGGGTAGAGTGCTTCCTTACCCAGCGTGCGTGTGTGTGAGGCCTGTTCCAATCCTCATTATTACTGAAAGAGAAAAAGGAACAAACAGGCCTTGAATCAAACTGCAAAGAAGTAAAAACTGGTGACCTGGCTTTTCTAGTAGTTTGGTAATGGTGTTTCTGCTATTTGCATTATAATAGGTCAAAAATCAAAGGCTGCCTCTTCCATCACACTATCCTAAAGTTTTTAATTAGAATTTACATTAACATTTCAACTCCTATAACAAGGTTCTTTGCCCGTTTTATTCTGCATGCAATGGATTTTATTATACAGAATAAATTTGATTTGTCCTGCATAGCTTGGCCATATGATCTCCCCAACACCCTGAAAAACTGGCTTTCTTGGCCCATCTCACATATGAGAAAACTAAGCTCAGAAATCCAGTGCCAGTCATCTGCAGGGCCCCCTGGTTGAGGGGAGTCTCAGGATGCTGGGCATTTGCTCACCCTACCTAGCCAGGTTCCAGTGACAATGTTTCCAATCCAAAGTCCCTGCTCCTCCTGTCACTCTGCAGTTTTTCGCTGGGCTGAGTCGCATCTACCCTCCTACACCACAGTCATGTTATAGCACAGACCTTGTCTATAACAACACTGAGCCAACTTATATTGAATGACTGAAAGATTAAAACAATGATTTAAGTGTTTTTTAATCCTATTAGCTTCAGAAAAAATAGCTGTTAAATGTGGGGAGGCAGGTGATAGGGCAGCCACAGCCCTTCCCGAGCGGAGCAGCGGCGCTGTTGGTGTCCCAGCACTACAGGGTCCAGCTGCCAAAGCAGCATCACGGACATGGAGTCGGGAAGTGAGAAACGGTTCCGCATTTATATTATTAACAGGATTCATACTTCTCTCATACAATAGCTATAAATAATCAACACTGTAGGGAACAGGAAATAATCAGGAAGTAATGAGTCTTGAGCATTATTTTTATTTAAATAAAATGGTAAATTATAAATTTACATAGTTTATTTTTTAGGAAAATGATTGTATTTAACTATCTGCTCGCCAGTCCTACAAAAGGAACGTTTAATTCATTCCCCAGGTTCTGTGCTTTTCCGTGGCCCGTCCAGATTTCTTCCCCTGAAGAATAAGCAGGTGGGTGCTGACCAACTCCATCGCCAGGACTGAATCTAAAAGAAAGAATGAGAATGTAGAGTAGATTTCCCTCTGCTACACCAGGAAAGCAGGGTGCATGGTCCAGAGATGAGCACTGAGGTCACCAGTCAGACTGGAAGATTTTAGTGATGAAGCAGGCAATTAATCTATACGAAAATATCTCTCAGGGTGCTGAACTTCACAGAGACAAAGCAGATTCCCACATCTTGTGCATTTTTATCTGATGGATAAAAACAGACTCCAGCCTATTTCCTGGAGAAATGTAATGATACTGTTTGACCTGTTTATGATTATGGTACAAAGACTTTGTTATAATATTATTCAATTTGCATACTTAAAAGTAAATAGCTGAAGAGATCCATTATGTTTGTGGTCTTCTGTTAGTTCTATACAATTGTTTTCTGAAGTGAAATCCGTAATTGGAATAATTAGGAAAGAAACGTTAGAAATTACTCTACTTTGAACAAAGTTTTTTGTACATATAGTCTTCAGGGTCTATTAGTTCCGTATCTATGGATTCAATCTAGGACAGACCACAAAAATCTTTCATCATTATACCTAATGATGTACATATTTTTTCTTTTTGTTATTCCCTAAATAATTCAAGGACGATTTATACTGCAGTCACATTGTATTAAGCATTATAAGTAATTTTTAAGTTTAAGGTCAGTGGTAGGAGAAGTGTGCCTTATGTGCGTGCAGATATTACATCATCTCACCTACCGGACAAGAGCACTACTCCTTCTGCAGGCCGGGGCAGGGCCAGGGCCACCCTGGGACTGGTCCCCTGAATACTCAGGGAGGGCAGTAACACTTCACCAAGCAGTGACTTCGGGGATGCTAAGGTGGTGTTTTGTTTTGTTTTGTTTTTAACAGTTTTGACTCAGATTTATCTTTTAAGATTCTTTCTCCAAAATTGTCAATTCAAGTTAAAAAAAAAAAGAGAGAGAGAGAGAAAAGATCTAAATCACAAAAGCAATTATCTGTCTCTAAGAGGAACATTTGAACAAATATGATTTTTTAGGTGAACCAGGGAAGGTTATTTCCCAGTCCTCTGGCAAGACGTATGAAAAGTGCAGAAGATCCAAGAGGCCGCGTCTCCCACAGCCAGTCCCGCAAAGTCAGTGTCGATCCTTAGGCCCTACAAAGCAGCTGGGTTTGCAGAGCCTTTGGCTCGAGAAGGCCACGGGGTAACGTGGCCACTTGGGTTTACATCCAACACAATAACGAAGATCTTCAAGTATTCCATCAATAAGGACGAGAGAGCCCTGGCCACGTGCCTCACAGCCTGCTGGACACTGAGAGGCCACAGCAAACAGGCTGGCTGTCCTTCCTCTCTGCAGCCCAGACCTGGCCTAGAATTCACATTCTGAATGGGCTCACTCATCATCCCAGCAAAATCTTCAGATACGGTCATTTCATCTCATCACAAGAATATACTGGCAAGATTGCCCACTTCTTATAAGTCAGTTTTGTTGACATATCATTTGTATACAAAAAGTCAGTTTATTTTATTATTATTTTTTTTTTTTGCAGAACAGCAGATTGAACATAGTCCAATGACTACTGTCTTCACATGACTTCAAAGTTGTGTCATATTACTGTACCATCCATACTGTATTAGGAACAAAAATATTTTGAATCCTATAATTATAAGTAGCATAGAAATTTGCATTTAATATTTTGCAGGGAGAAGCATAAATTTGTTCAATACACATCTCCAAATATACTTCACTGTTTATATGGCTGCAATATAAACTGTTTCTATGTTTATATTGTTTATATGGCTGCCTTAGTCTTCATCTTTTAAACTGCACCAGGGCAGAATGGGGATTTGGCTCAGTGGTGCAGTACCTGTCTCACAAGCATGCAGATCTGAGTTTGATTCCTGGTACTTCCCCAAAGATAAACTACACCAGGCCCATCAAAATGCCTGATAATCTTGATCTTCTGTTCCAAGATTTTTCTAAAACCAAGATTTTGACATAATTATGTGATACATTTTGAACATAACTAAAAGATTACAGGTAGTGCACACTTGTAATCATAGCACTCAGGAGGCTGAGTCAAGAAAATCACCATGAGTTCAAGGCTAGCCTGGGATACAAACTGAGTTCAAGACCAGCCTGAACTATTAGCAAGACCCTGTCTCAAAAAACAAACAAATAACAATTCTATCAAAAATGCGGTACAGAGGACTGGGGATGTAGCTCAGAGGAAAGGTATGTGTGAGGCCCTGGGTTTGATCTAAACCCAGCACTCTGCTTTTATAGAAAGTTGAACTGGATGTTTCTTAGACAATCTTTACTGAACCTCAAACTCCTGTCACTTCCCAAGTAGAACTGTGGCAAGAAGCTACTTTATAGCTACTATGTGAAAGCTAGTGAATCTGTATGTTCTAAATATGCAAGACACTGACGTTGACTGCTGTTTCTTTTCCCTGTCCCTGCTCCCAACTTTATTTACTCTCCTGGAAAATAGAGCTCACAGTTGCTGCATGGTACTGCATAGCAGTGTTCCTCCTCAAAGAAATAGGTCCCAGGATACAGGGGCGGGGTCCTGGGGAGTCACTCCCTTGAGCAAACGCCCAGGGAAAAGTTATGCAAAGCTTTTGACAAAGAGTTGCAAGCATGAACTGTAGAGTGGCAAGATAGGGCTTTGGGTGAATATTTTCCCTGTTCAACTCCCAAAACTTCACGATGCGAATCAGTGCTGCACATTTCCCTGTCCACGCTCTGAGGTGCTCACCTGTAAGATATAAATTATATCTACTTCACAAGCACTGGGATAAGTCTGTGAAAACAACCCATTTACCAAGCAGAATTACAACCAACAAGATGTGTCTTAATGTTAGTCTGTCTCTCCCTGCTTTCTTAAAAATTAATTTTGAAATCCACTTGAAATATTCAAAACTCTTTGTAGACAAGAAAATCTGCATTTAAATCAAATGATCTTGGTAAGACCATGGTCAGTAATGCTGACCATCGGCAGAAGCAGGGACTGCTGAGAAAGCACAGATCCCCTCTCAGCAGATTGCGTCTCCTAGCTTCTCATTTCAGGCAAACACAAGCCTTTTGTGGTAATCTCTCCCACGTGAGCAGTGGGAACAGATTGTCTTCAATCTAAAGTGAAGCAGAAATTGCTGAAGTAAAGGTAGTGACTGTATGAATCATAAACCACTTCCTTGGATAACAGCCATTATGTAAGTCTGTGTGCAAATCTGACGATTTTTATTTCATTGCCTGTTGACGGTCCTGCAGAGGACTGAAGAGAACATCTGACTGCAGCTTTCAAACATCCATCCCTGAGTATTTGTCAACCTTGCTCCCTCTGATGGCTGAAGAACTAAGATAATGTCCTTCAAATGGAGATAAATTACAATCTTTCAAAAGATTATCGTGGTCTTAATCCAGCTTCCTCCCACAGCTGAACATTCTATGACCTTGTTAGCTACACACACAACAAATAGATCTGTTACTGCGTGTTTCTGTAGGTGGTAGGGTAAACCTATGAACTCCTGCTGCTCTCTATATGAACAGATGCATTTGTTCTAGTTAATGCTTTTGTCAGTGAAAAAAGGAAATTCAGTTTATTTGTTTATTGTGGGTCTGGGGATTGAACCCAGGGCCTCTGTGAATGCTTAGCAAATGTTCTGCCACTGAGCTATCATCCCAACCTGGAGGGGTTTCTTGTTTGGTTTTGGTTTTTGGTTTTGAAACAGAATATCATTATGTAGCTTAGGTTTACCTCAAGCTCACTATGTAGCCCAGGCTGGCCTTGGACTTGTAGCAATCCTCCTGTTTCAGCCTCCCAAGTGCTGTGATTATAGGCACACACCACCATGCCGGCTAGCATATTTTAAGAGTGTATCCAGCTAGTTCAGATACATAATATCACTTTCAAAAATGTTTTATGTTCAAGACTTTTTTTTTTTTTTTTTTTGGACCAGGGATCAAACTAATGACCTTGCACTTGCCAGGCAGGCGCTTATGCCACTGAGCTAAATCCCCAGCCCCTAATGTGGACATAATTTGTGAATTACAGAGAAGTTGAAAAAAACAATGCAAATATCTCTTATGCAAATTCCTCAAATGTAAACATTTTATGACTGTACAGTACAATTTGAGATACGAGAAATAATTCCCAAACAGGTATTATCTTGTATAATTCTGCAGAAGTGTGATAGTATACACATGATAAAGGCATAGGGATTTCACAATTAAAAATATTCAGGAGGGTATTAAAGAATCCACACTTTTAATTTCTTTGAAAGAAATTAACTGCCAACGTTTATATACAAATGTAACTAACTGCATATTCCAACATATGGCCCGGTTTATGAAAAGTACAATTGCTACGTCTTGGGAAATTAGAGTACTTCTATCTCAAACACTGTGCTCCGGCGTTCCCATAGCCCAGTTTCCAACAGCGGGGAGAGAGACTTCTAATGGCATTAATTATTAAACGGCGGCATTTAATCCTCCATCCTCAGCATCTGTGCCAAGAGGAAACGTCGGTACTTAGCACAGACGGACTTGGAGCAGCCGCACAGATGGTCAGGTTTTGAGGAAGCCTCCTGGAGGAGTGAGGTGGGCAGCTAAGCCGTCCCTCCCCGCCCCTCTCCTGACCTCTCTGCAAATCGCTAACTATGGTGCCCAGGAACTTTGTGATGCAGCCCATGCTGTAGAGAAGAAGAGGAAAGAAGTTCGCTTTTCCTCTTGCCTTAGAAACGGACCTGACCCGGGCCTGGCCGCATGGGCCTCCGGCGGTGGCCACATCTCTGTGACAAGAGCCATCGGCTCCTCACGACACCCCTCGCCTCGCTATTGTGATGTCCTTTTGTAAGTGTTCCTGACATTTTGTTTATCATTCCTGTAAACAGTCTGCCAAGGTTATGTCTGAAAATCAGAAAAGCTCTCCAGTTTTCACTCGCTAAGCCTGATGTACAGGAAACAATTCAGCACCTTTCTCAGAACACTAACAACTTTACCAAGTACTGAAAATCCTCCACTGAGTCCTACACCAAACCACAGCTGGAGAATAACTGTGCAATGGGCAAAATAAACTCTCAGACACAAAGTTACCCGGATGAAATCAAACTTCTAATAGACATTTGATTCTCTCTGGTGCAAACTACCCTAAGGAAAACACATCTTCCCCTGAGCCTCACCGGTAGACATCAAGACAAAGTGCTCATGCTCTTCTTAGAGGCCACTTTGATTTTGAAAAACTTTTTAACTGTTAGTTTTGTTTCACAAATTGTAATGATAGATGTTTACGGAGCACATATGCGTACAAGGGGCCGATTAAACACAGCTATTTAACCAGCCCAGCATCTCGATTCCCTGTCATTTCTTTTGGTGAGGCATTTGAAGTTTACTCAGTTATTCTGAAGTTTGTACTGGGTTATTGTCAGCGACAGTCACGCTGCTGTGAGAGGGACCTCCGAGCCTCCTCCTCCTCCTCCTCCGGTCTGTCTGAAACTTACCACCCCTGTCCATACCTCCCGTTCCCTCCTCCACACCCCTGTGTGTGGGAACCATCCCTCTACTCCGCCTCTGTGACATCAGTTTCTTTAGGTTGCACATACACAGGAGAGCAGGTAGTGTTTGCCTTTCTGCACCTGGCTTGTTTCACGTAACGTGATTATCTCCGGGCCATCCCAGTTGTCCTGGGTGCCAGAGTTTCCTCTGCCATTATTACTGAAGAGGATTCCGCAGTACATTTACCCCACACCCCCTCTGCCCACTGTCTGCTGATGGACACCTAGGTGCATTCCACACTCGGGCTACTGTGAGCAGGGCAGAGATGATGTGGAGTGCAGATTCCCTGTGATGTATCGATTTCAGTTCCCTAGGAAACACACCCAACAGTGGGATTTCTGGATCATGTATAGCCATATTATTTTTAGCCTTTTTTTTTTGAGTTTCTGGAGTTTTTTGTTAAAGTTGAATTTTGTTTGTTTGTTTGTTTGTTGTCTATTTGAGACAGGGTCTCTCTATGCAGTTCAGGCTGGCCTTGAGCTCACTTTGTCACTGGTCTCAAACTCAAAACTATCCTCCTGTCTCAGCCTCCCAAGTGCTAGAATTATAGGCATACACCATCATGGCCAGTTAAACTTTGTTTTGTCTTGGTTTGGCTTGGAATTTTTTGAGACAGAGTCTCATTACATAACCCAGGCTGGCCTTGAACACATGGTGATCCTCCTGCCTCAGCTTCCTCATTGCTGGGATCATAGGTGTGCACAGCACAACCAACTGATAAAATTCTTTTCACAGCTTTACCAATACAATCCAAGACTGTCTTACCATGACTTGATTGGTTGCAAGCCTTCAGAAAGAAGTCTTTCTTTTCCCTCTCGAGAGCACTTTGACTTCAAGAGACAGAAATGGACAGAGACCCAGGGCAGAAGGGAATATCAACACCAAGGCTGGGTCTGTGATGCTGCAAAATGCTGAGGAAGAGTAGGGGCTTTCATCAGCCGCAATACACAGTGCAGGGGTCTCCCCTCACCCGGCTGCGACACCTTAGACACCTGGCCTCTGGAGCCCTGAGAGAGTCCTGCACGTGTCATGTAGACTAAGTAAGGTGATGCATGTGAAGGGCTTGCCAGGGGACTACGTCTCCAGTTAGTCACTCGCTAGAGATCGTAAGGGATTTCACTGAATCCTTCAGAGAGCCTGGAATCACTGCAAAAAGCAGGGAAAGTAACTTTCATCCGTCTGCACTGCTGAGGTTTCATTTGCCTGTTTGAACTTTTGGGGAGGGAGGTTTGTTTTGTTTTGCTTTGTTTTGAGGTCCAGTCTCTCTGTGTAGCCAGGGCCAGCTGGGAGCTGTGACCTGCCCACCTCAGCCTCTCTTGGCCTCTCCAGCGCTGGGGTGAGCAGCGCACCCGCCAGCGAGGAGCTTTTGTGATGAGCAAATGAAATCATAGATGGGAAAACTCCTGGCCTGTAAGAGGCCTTCAAAAATTGTTGGAATCTGTGGTCTTCCTTGTGTCATTTCCCTCAGACTGTGTGGGGACAGCAGGAGGAAGGAGCAGGAGAAAACAAGCAGGGCACAGTCAATCCAGGGGGCAGTGAGTGGCTGCACAAGGCCACTCCAGAGAAGAATTCAGTTGCTGGGCACAAAAGAGCATTTATTAGCAGCACTGATGTGGACATCACTGACTCAAAACGCAGGTACGACTGGTGAGAGTTGCATCAGCAGTTTGATCTGGTCAGCCAATCGCAGATCATCTTCCCCTTCTCTGCCTCTTTCTTGCCTCCTCATGAAGATTTCTTTCCATCTACTCACTCTGTATTATCACAGTGTTTGGGGATGATTCCGACGCAAGAGCAGTCTGTTTGCCCAAAGCTTGACGTATCAGAGAGAACTACACACCTGAGTGTTGTGGACTCTCTGTCACCTTCCACCAAGAGCTGGAGCAGATTACTGAGGAGAAAACAGAAAATACACAGCATAGAAACAGAGGAGTGGATCATGAACAACACAGTAAGTTACTCTGATCCACAGGCCACGTTGGCAGCTAAAATCAGGGCTATAATTTCACACACCTTGGGCACAAGCCACTGAAATATAGTAGGAAAATCCAGCCTCGGAAATATGAGATAGGAACCAGCTCTCTCTTGTGTCATCTCGAGTTTCCCATAGTCAGCTGGAAGAGGGACATGGTCACTGATCTCTCTGGATCCCCAGAGAAGAGCTGGAGATACTCAGAGAGCCACAAACAGCTCGAAGCCCAGAGGCTGCATGCAAGACACTGCCCACCTGGTCACCAGAGAGCCCACCTAAGGGAAGCAAAGGTCCCACAGACTCACCAGGGGCGTGGAAAATGGGTTAGCAATGAGTGAGTGAGTCATAGAGAGCGTATTGATTTGGAGTCATTCAGTCCTTGGCGTGAGTTGCGTTCTGACACGTGCTTGAGGGGCCTGGAGAAAATTACTTCCTTAAACTTTGGTTGTCCCAAATGTAAAGTGGGGTTAAAAATAATCTGCCTTGTAGGCTGGTTATAAGACTTAACCAAAGTTATGCATGTCAGCACCCTGGGATATGAGACTAGGAAAAAACCTGATTCTTTCCTCCCTTCTTCCTCTCCCTGAGTTCCTATAAAATCAATTTTCCAAGATTAAAAAAAAAAAAAAGTGGCCGGGGATTTAGCTCAGCAGCATAAGCACCTGCCTGGCAAGTGCGAGGTCATGAGTTCAATCCCTGGTACAAGAAAAAAAAAGTTTTACCGTCCATGGGAAACAATCCATTTCTTGTTCCATTACTCAGCAAAAGCTAGGGAAGGGACATTGATAGTGGCCCTCAGAGACAGCTCTTGGTTTTTAAAAGGGTGCTGTCTGCATGTAGCTTCCTCTCCCCTTGTTGGTGGGCAAAGCACCCCATCCTGTGAGTACGAGCTCTGGTGTGTGTATTATACAAAGCACTTCAATGCTTCTAAACACCATTGTGTGATAGGCCAAGGGTAGACAAAGAAGCACTGATAAAAATGATAAATAATAGTCACTAAGTTACTGAGAGCCATAAAGTTGAAAAAGTAAAATAAAGAAAGACAAGGTAAATGGCCAAGATGTTAATAAAAGATGCCTGAGCACAGAGAATAAATTAAGATCTTGAGTGAGGGATTTAGACTCGAAGATGGATTATTTAGGTGGATTTCAGCTTTAAGTAACAGAAAACTCAGCTCAGAATTGCTTAAATAATAGATTTATTGGCCCATATATCAGAAAGTGGTGATAGGATGAGGACTTCAGCCCCATTGTAAGTGGCAGCTTGGTCACATGGGTCTGCATTCTTTTCATCTTCCCACTCTGCTGCGGGTCACCCCAGTGCTGAGGCTCACCCCATGCTGATGCAGGGTGCGTGCCATGGCCTCAGATTTAGGAGGATGCCTTGTTCAGATTTGGTAGGAGGGAGAAATTGGATTCTCATAGTTGAAAAACCACCCACAAATCTGTCTGCACCTTATATTAGCTGGAATTGGTCACAGATCCCTTTCTGCAAAGAGAACAGCTTATCTGGCTCAGCCACCAGCTGTGTGGGGTCATCTTCCTTTAAGAAACCTGGACTAAGGAGCCGAGGTAGGCATCAGAACAAAGTTAGGTTCCACTGGGAAGAAAAGTGTAGGAATGGATCTATCAACCTCTTAATAAGTAAGTCATTAATTTTTTATACTACAGAATATTAGAGAGTAACTTCGCAAATGTCATTTGCTGAATTCTCTAGTTTTTCAACTGTGGGAGCCACCACAGTGCCATACTGGCTGGTAAACTCAGATCTAGATATTTTTCTTGAGTCGGAGGTCATATGATTGTTTTGCCTGTTAGCTGCACTACACTGCTTCTTAAGTAAGTACAAATGTTCTTTGACTCACAGTGGAATTATATCCCAATAAGCCTATTGCAAGGCAAAAATATGGTATGTTCAAAACGCATTTAATATACCAGATCTAATGTGCTCAATACCAAGATTCGGACAGAATCGTCTAATGTAAACCTTACTTTCAAGCGCTGGATATCTTAGGTAACTCATGGGCACAGTGCATTAGTAGAGTGTAGTTTCTGTCGCTTGATTATTGGGCCTATTGGACTACCGAGACTCCCTGCCGCTGCTCCTGCTGCCCAGCATCACAAGACAGTGTGCCCTGGAAAAGATCACAATTCAGAAAGCAAGCACAGAGCCGAAGCTCTAATTCAGCGCTGGGTAGAGCATTTATCCCGCCCCTGCAAGCCCTTGGGGTCCAGCTCCAGCACCACAAAAAGAAAAAAAAAAAGGAAAGGGGGAGAGAAGCAAGGAAGAAAACAGTGCCAGCATGGGTACTATTGAGTGCCTTTTGCTGTTACGCCATTATAAAGTTGAACCAGCTGAGGTGGCGGCGCACGCCTGTAAATCCCAGCACTTGGGAGGCTGAGGCAGCAGGATCACCTTGAGTTTGAGGACAGCCTGGGCTACATTGTGAGTTTAATACCAGCCTGGACTACAAAGTGAAATTCTGTCTCCAAAATACATGCATAAAATAAAATAAGTTAAAAACAGGAACCGTGGTAAGGCAAATCACTGTTAAGTCAAAGATCATCTGTTACACAAATCTCCTCACCCAGCAAGTACACATGGCTAGTGTTTCGTAGCTGCAGAGTCAGTGGTGGTCAGCACGCACCCAGCCTGTGGGTTACACAGGGACAGCCTACGGGGCAGTCCCAGGAGCCACCAAGGTCAGTAGTTCATCACCCAGCAGGGTGACAGGGTTGCCTTGGGGAGCTTATTAAAAAGGCACCTGCATGAAGCTCTATAGGTTGGGATGAGAGGCGCTCTGAGCATCTCTATGTAGTACTTTAGTCCTAGGTGAGAGGAAGTTGGAAACAGGAATAACGCTGGTTCTTTGTACAGTTTAAATTTTCTTAGCAATCATGTACATGTGTTATTCTCTACTCCCGCTATCCTTTCTCCTTGTTTTATGTTTTTGAAGTGCAACAGGACTAAGAACCATTAACTTACATGGTCAAATATCAAGCTTTGCCTTGGGTACTCTAGAGCAGGGATGGCGAAACTTTCAGAGACTGAGGGCCCAACCTGTGACCCAGAACCCACTGACTCACCACAAAGGGCCAGCACTGCAATGGAACCTGAATACTGAAGTGTGAGTTTAGCTCATACACTATCATCTTTTGTCTTCAAAGTAAAACACATTAACAGGGCCATCATCGATACCATAGCTTCTGATGCAAAGGTAAAGGTCTGCGTCTGGCATGCTTTTGCACAGTGCATGTGATCCTCACTGTTGTGTGCCTGCTGGGAATGTGTGCACCTTGGCAGGGGTGACTTGGGTGTGCACTGTAGGTTCCCCCCCACTGCTCTAGAAGCCCAAGTGTTCACAATCGCGTGGTATCAACTTCCCCCATGGGGCCTGTGTGCTGATGGCAGGGTCAGAGCAGACACCAGATGCAGGTTCTTTTTATGGCTGCTGTATGGGGCACAGAGTCTCGGTCAGGCTCCGTTGACTGAAATAAAGAAAGGTAGCTAAGTTGTTTAGTTGTCAGCTGGTTTGATTTTTGGATGCTGGGTATGGAACAGGGTCTCGCACAGCTGCACCACTTTCTTGAACCTCTGCCCCAACCAGAGTGCTTTATTGAGCAAGAGAAGAACTCCTCAGAGAGCTGTTCAGCTGTCTTCCCTGTGGGCTGAGCTGGCCGCCAGCGGGTGCAGCTCAGAGACAGACTAGAGTGAGACGGCTGCGGACTTTGAAGTGTCTCTGCAGGTGCACCTTCCAAAGCTGCTCTCGGTGGACAGAGGTCTTGCTCCTCCTTGCATGACAAGTCTAAGGAACAGGAATCACTAGCCTGGTGTTTAAGGCTCTTCTCACTAACAATTTAAAAAGATTAGAAGGTTAATGGAGAAAGATGCATTTAGAGATTGTTAAAAGGGTAGACATTGTTTTTCAGAGAGGAACATCCCTTCTTGCTCTCTCAGAGCCACCTGTGGTGGGAAGGAAACCAACCATAAAGGAAATTCATGGCAGCTTGATGGTCGTTTCCACAAGAATAAACCAGAACACGTGTTGGCACAGCAGTTTCATTCATTCATCACACTGGGTATTTTTTAAACCTGTGTATAAATAGGCAGGCAGGTGTCTTCTGTATCCATTAATGGAATGATTTCCTCCCAAGAGCCTTGTGTCACAGGTTGTCCTAAGGGACTGTGACATGCTAAGAAAATACATATACTCTCATACTTATGGGTGAAAATCCTTCCACAAAGCAACCTCAGAAACGACAATTCCTCTTCTTCAAAGAGAGTCTCTTTGAAACTTTAATTTTCACCCACCTTTTGTCTTAATGCCTTCCATAAAACCTCTGGTGATAAGACCGCTATTTCAGAAGAAGTCTTCTCCATAACTACGAGAAAGGGGAGGCCAAGACAATCAGAACTGAGAGGGCTACCAAGTTTTCCTAGTCCATTAGCATTAGATCATATTCTTTCCTTCCAATTACAGCTCAGTGCAATCCTCCATGCAGCGATCACACCTGTGAATGAAGTCTCCCCAAAAACTCAGAAGGATGGAGCCAGAGGACTCCCGGGGCCCTGAGGCTACGCAGGTTCCTGTTGGGTAGGTGCTCGGGAAGGCCTGGACTGTCCCACATCGCACACTCTGCATCTCCTCACGTCCATGCTCACCAAGTCACCAGCAAGGGGGCTTCCCCGGGTTCTGCGCTCTGCTTGTGCGAACCACGGGAGCAGGAAGTGCAGGCTGCCGGGAAGAAGCCCAAGTGAAAACGGCCTAAGGCTTGTAGCTGGCACCGAAGGCTGCGCGGCGACAAGGGCAGTGTTGGGAAAGGAGCCACAACCTCTAGGATTCGGCACCCTCTCCAGGTTGGAGAGAACTGAACTGGATTAGAGGAAGTTCGACCGCTGTCTTCCACCTTACAACTGAGACTGGCTTGTGGTGCAAAGAAACCCCGCAGCATTTGATGCTACAGGAGTGAGCTGTGCTGTGAAGGTATGATAGAGTCTCAGAGTAGATTGTTCTTTTCTGTATCTTTAGAGGGACCAAAAATCTTTCCGCTGCCAACTGTCCCTTCCGGGCAGAGACCTTCCATTTCCAGTCTTGTCAGTCACACATCAGCCAACCTTGGGTAAAAACTATTGGGGAAAACATTGCATTGTGTAATGGTTGATAATTGTGTCAACTTGAGAAGTTCAGAAGCTTAAATAAGTAACTCAGCATCAGCAACCTAGGAAGTAGAAAACATGCCCTTAAAACTCTAGGATGTTGCTCATTGTGTCAATTTGAGAAGTTTAGAAGTTTAACTAAGTGACTCAGCAGGGGAGCAGGGTCCTTACTTTGTGAACATCTTTATCTGTGCAAGAGGAGGTCTCTGAGATGGCGTGAGCTCTACACCTTGCTGGTAGCCTGCTTACAACATAAGGGAGGAAAAGAGGTTTGCTCTCCCCTCCTTTTGCTCTTGTTGCTTTTGCTGTCTTCTGCAGCCCTGATCTGTTGTTCCTGTGCCATGTGCAACCCTGCCCTGGAGGCAGCTGATGATGGACTGAAACCTCCACAAACTGTGAGCTAAATAAACCTTTCCTTCCTTCATTTTGAGTGTCAGGTACTTTGCATCAGCAGTAAGAGAAAAGTAATTAAAACACATTATACCTGACATGTACTAGGTACTCAGGCCTACGATGGTTACATTTCTACTAAATACATGCAAACTTCTCTTTCTTGTCACAGTCCCTAAATAATACAAAATAACAACTCTCTACATAGCACATACTTTGTATTTGGTGTTACAAGTAATCTAGAGATAAAGCGTGCAGGAGTCTATATTTAGGGAAAATGCAAATATTATACCATCTTATATAAGAGTCTCCCGCATCCATTGGGGTCCTGGAACTAATCTCAAAAGCATAAATACCAAGGATGCCTGTGTATCTACATTGCCCTTTCTTCTGGGAAGGCTGGGCTTCCAATCTTTATAGCCCTAGGAGAGATTTTTCTTTTCCCAGTGGGGGATAGAGCCTGTCTGTCTGCAGTATGGAAGTCCTAAATACTTCTCCAGGAGAAGAGCTCTTAAAATGTCACATAACATAATGAGCGCCTGGGTCTGAGGAAGCACTGCTCTAAGTTACTGGCTCCGAATTTCCTACTGCTCCCTTAAGGTAGTCCAGCTTCCACCTTGGCTAAAGGGCCATTGGTTCATCCAAAATGAGCAAAAGGTCCACATTAGTCTTAAGTACTGGTAAGGTAGAAGAAAAGGGAGAAACATTTTCCAAAGACCATTTCACCACCAACCCCAGACAGGAAGGAAGACAAATTTGTGCTTCCCATTTTCTTTCTCTTCTTTTCCATCCACATGGGCCTTCAATTTCTAAATATACAAATACGATCACGCTTAATCCTATTTTAAGGCAGCCAGGTTCTATAGTATACATGATTTTATTAGGTAAAAGTTGATATTTAATTTAGATACTGCTTTTAAAAATAAAGAAAAAGGAATAGAGAACTATTGTGTGTGGAATTCCTGCCATGATTCATCACAGCTTGGAACTGTATGTTGTCTCATCTAACTCGCGACTGCTCTTTAACATAGGTACACTGTGTAACTCACTGTACATCACCAGATGTTGTCTGCCACATGCCTTCTCTGTTTTAGAGACCCTGCAGGGACTACACAGTGTGTGACCCCTTAGGAGCCAGAGCTAGCAGGAAAGAGACCCCAGCAGCCAATCCGAGACAAACGAAAAGTTGGGTGTGGTGGCACATGCCTGTGACCCCAGCACTTGGGAGGCTGACGTAGGAGGGTCGTCATGAGTTTGAGGCCAGCCTTAGGCTATATACTGGGTTCAAGGCCAGCCGGGACCACATAATGAAACCCTGTCTCAAAGACAAAACAAAAACAACCAAACAGAAAAGTATCAGAATGGCAAATGAACAGAAAGCTGTTGGAGCAGCATTTTCAAATTTAAATTTCTTTAATGTGTAGACTTTTTTTTTTTTCTTTTTTTTGGTACCAGGGATTGAACTCATGACCTCGCCCTTGCCAGGAGAATGCTTATGCCACTGAGCTAAATCCCCAGCCCCCATTCTTTAATGTGTAGAACAGTTAAAAGCCTGGGCTTATCCCAAAGACATATTAAGAGGTTGCTACAATGGATTCCAATTTTTTATTTTTATTTTTTACTTGCTATGTAAATTCAGATTAGCCTTGAACTTAATATGTAACCCAGGTTGGCCTTGAACTCAGGACTGTCCTCCTGCCTCAGCCTCCCCAGCTCTGGGAGAACAGGCATACACCACCTCACCCAGGAGATTCCAATATTTTGATGCAATCAACCTACTAAAAATAGGTGGTAATTAACAAGTAATATACGTTTCTCTTCAATTTTCTTTTTGTTTGTTCTCTAAGGGAATTTTGGGAAGGCTTAGTTTTGTTTTGTTTTTTTTCTGTAAGAAAAAATGTCTTTTTTTCTATAATTTAAATATTTCAAAGAGACTTATTTCCACTCTGACTCCCACAGTATGGCTAACAAAAAGATACACAACACAGGGTAAACAAAAGCACTCAGTAGCAAAATGACCCTATCTATCTATCTCTCTATCTACTTCAGTTTCCTCTTTGCGTCTATTTTCTATTCCCCACAAATAAATGTTTCCTTTTTCCTGGTTTGAGTGCTTTGTCTGAACTCACTGCCTGGCAAACTCTGGCTTCCTCTGAACTGAGAAGAGCCATTCTGGGGCCCTAGACCGGCCCAGCTCACTTCACAGGAAGTCTGTGCATCCTCTTCCACAGCACAGTTAAGGCTCCAAACTACGGAGGCAGAAACGCTGCCCCAAAGCAATCTGTTTATCAGGGAGCAATTAGATCACACATTAAGAAGCCTCAGCAAACAGGATGTTCCAACTCTAATGTACAGCCTCTGGGGCGCCGGACCCCTCCCAAGCAGCCCAGACTCTCCAGGACTCCCTGGCCTCCTGAAGCCCAGCCACCAGAGGACACAGGCGAGCCCCACACACACTTCCCAGGTGAACACAAGGATCAGTGCCTTTTGTTACTGTGTGTAGCTTTTGGATTATTAATTTCAGAATGGGAAATCGTTAGCATGCTTAATTTAAAGAGGAAATCTTTGGACAAGAGTCTGTAGCTATAAATCAATAGCAAAGATTTTCTCTGAGTTACGACGTTTTCACCTGACTCTGAAATTGGATTTTTCCCCCTTTTTTGTTTTTGACTTTTTGAATTTGACTGAACATATTGTCAGGTTCCCACGGTGAATTGATAATGAAATTAGAAGAGACAGGGTCCATTGACTCGGAAGACCTGTGCCATTAGTGAAGTCTTTGCCCTGTTTCTGCACTAGCTTGACACCCACTCAGTCACCTCGCTTTGGACATTTACCTCAGATACTCACACTTAGGAGGGCAGAGCTCATAATGGAGATGAGGGCAGCGAGGTGCTATCAAAAGGAAAGACAGAGGGGAAAATCAATATTTCCATTAGCATCCAGAAGCCGCCTTCTCAGAGAACATTTTTTTGTTTAGCTGACAGGAATGGACCAAGAAGGGTTCCTTTAAGGATCACAAATTCAGTGACTATTGGATGATGTTAGTAATTTTTCTCCCTATTTTGCTCAAAAATTTTGCCAATGGAATTTAAAGCTAAGAACAAACAAAAATTCTGCATAGCAAAAATACTTAAAGGGTACATTTTTTCAAGACAGAAGACATTGTAAAATTCTAGTGATATATTAAAATTATTAGTAGTAATTTACAACAAAATAGCTATTCTCCACCGGTTGTGGTGGCACATGCCTGTAATTACAGCACTTGGGAGGCTGAGGCAAGAGGGTCACTCTGAGTTTGAGGCCAGACTGGGCTACAAAGTGAGTTCAAAGCCAGCCTGAACTATATAGTGAGACCCTGTCTCAAAAAAAAAAAAAAAGAACAAACAAGCTATTCTCTGTTACTGTCCTAGGTGCTGGTTTGTGCATGTCTGCATATATGTTTCTAAGGTCATACTTTTGTAACACTGTATTGCATTGGATTAAAGTTTCATGGATTAGTTTTATCCTGTTTTTGCTACCTTTGCTCTCATTCTCAAATCTAGGTTTAATCCCTAGTTCTAGGACGTCCAGGAGCCAACTTTCATCTTGTTCAGTTTCCCCGTGTGTGACAGTGACTTTGGGAGGTGCAGTGCAGTGTCAGTACATTACATGTGTGCACGCGTGCACGCACACTCACACACACACACACACACACACACACTCACACAGGCTTCCCCTGCCAGCTGCACCTTGCTCTCCTTTCTATCATGCCAGTGCCCTCACTCTGGCCCTACTCAGCCACCAGAGAGGTGTCTCTGGGCCCTGGACCAAGGCCGACACGTCCACAGGCTCTGGCTGAGAGTGACACAGGGGAACAAAACTCCCGAAATACTGTATGTCCAGTATGAGCTCGTGTTCTCTAAAAGCAAAGAATGAATTTTAGGAACAAGGGAGATTAAGAGAAGATAACATTCGATAAATAATCTGCTACTAATGATATAGGGGAACAAATTCCAGACCTACTCTATGTCTGGTACGAGTTCGTGTCCTCTAAAATCGAAGAATGAATTGTAGGAACAACAGAGGTTAACAGCAGAAATATTGAGAGAAACAAAGCTTCTGTCTGAGCAAGACAGAAGGGGTCCTGATGGGTTGCCAAAGATTCCGTCTTTTCTAGGGATTTTTATAGAGTAAAATCATGGGGTTCAAGGTGGAGAAAACTGGGAATTCACAAGGTAGATGAGCATGAGGTGGGACAGAGCTATGATCAGCCAATGAGATTAGTTATTCAGATAAAATTGACCAAGTCAGAGACAAATGGGGAAGTGAATCACAATCAAGTGTGCATCCTTATGGACCAGTGACTCTTCCTGTAGGGACTGGGATGGTTGCTCCTGGCTTCTCTTCTTTTTTTTTTTTTTTTTAATTTTATTTAAAGAGGAAAAAAAAAGCAAAACAGAAAAAAAGGGAAGAAACAATAGAGAATTTCAAAGAAAAAGAAAAAAACAGTAAGACATCACTAGTTAATAAATTACATATTGTCTTCTAGATATAGTTGTTCAAGTTACAAAATTAAAGCATACAAGGTGGACATTCAAACAGTGAGGCTGTGAATAGTTCCATTCAACGATCAAACAAAAACCCAGCAACATGGTCATCAATCCTACACACTTAAACATACATGCAGTTATATCCTTTAGAGCACTTTCTTTTCCTCCTTTTGCTTTTTAAGTCCATTATCTGTTTACTTATATGATGTTTCAGCTTGCTCAGTACCTTACTGATATGTTTTGTTGTTATTTATTTTTTATTTTTTATTTATTTTAATTTTTTATTATTTTGAAGGTAGCAAAATACAACAGAACAAGCCAACTGAGCCAACTGAGGCAGTGCAGTAAAAACCCTCAACAGGTTACTGGCATAACAGTAATAGGTACCATAGTATATCCCATTATCTTCATAACAGTTGTTCTTTCAATAATGTATAGCCAAATCAAAGGAAATACAAGACATTCTAGAACTTATCAAAACAGAACATTGAATAGAGCAATATCATTAATCAGAACAAAGCAAAACAGTGATAACAATATTTGCCTTCAAAGAGATGATAGAAGGAAATCGCCCCTATTTACTACATTACATATGGTCAACCTCTCAAGAGATGTCTAGATCTCTGGCTCACTTGCTAACGGGGGTGGTGGTGGTGGTGGGTTGAATCTTAGCCAGCTCTCCAGTAGGCTCCTGGGAGCTGCTGAGTGATTTCTTCTCTTGCCTCCTGCCAGGGGTGCTTACCGAGAGAGGGCGGGCAAATTGCCTTTCTGTGCTGCACTTTGAGTCCCTCATAGTCGGAGCTCGGGGCTGCTGGTTCTCCTCCCAGCTCAGGCCTCCTAATGGGAGGGCGGGCAAACTGCCTTTGTGCGCTGGGGCTTCTCGAAGTGATCCATACCTAATCCCTAATGTTTATCCTTAGGGTGTGGTTGCATTTGTTTTGCCTTCTGTCCTGAGATCTGGCCCACAGCAAGAGGTGTGTGTCTCCTCCAAGGTCACCAGACACTGGGTCTTGTTTGACTGCTTCCTCAAGGGCCTAGCCCTGTCTGTCTGCCTATAATATTTCTAACTAGCTCAGCGGCCTGTAACAGGAGGAACCGGGAGCCCCGCACCAGGGGAAGGCCTGGCATTTCTCCCAAGACTGCCACTGTGCTGGGGTATGGGAGTCACCAGACCACAGCTGCAGCCACAGGGAGAACAGGGACCCGGCCTGCCTCTGAGGACAAGGTCCTGATGCAGCCTGGCAGCCTGGACTGTAAGGACACACTTACTCCAAAGTGGATTTTGATGGCCAAAGAGAAGAAAGTTTAGGGCAAGTAAGTCCTGAGGACCTTGGGATGGTCCACCACCAGCAGCCTGAAGACTGAGGGTTGAAGGGGCGCCCTGTAAAACTGCAGGAGCAGAAGCCAGGCATCTGGGGCTGTGCCTGACGGGCATGAGAGGTTATCAAAGGGCAAATTTCCAATCTCAAAGAAAATACATTTGGTCTCAGGACCAGAGAGCTTTCAGAAACAATATATAGATAGGTCCAGAAGGAGGAAATTAAATTCCAACCCAGTGACAAAAATTAGCCAATTATGGATGTAAAACTAAAGAAATCTACATGGCTGTTGGGGAACTCTCCTCGGAGTGCAGATTTTTTTGTGTTGTTTCTGTTTTGAGGCAGGGTCTCACTGTGTAGTTCAGGCTGGCCTCGAACTCACAGCTATTGTCCTGTCTCAGCCTCCTGAATACTAGGATTACAGGCGTGCGCTGCCACTGAGTTCATGTTTTAAAAGCATGTTTAAAATATCAAACTGGTAGCCAAAAACAAACACTGCGACAGCTCAAATGTAGAAGATTGGTGCCACAGAGAATAACATCAAAAAGTAAACTCAATTTTGTTGAATAAAGGAAGGCAAGAGATGAATTTTACATTGCATAAAGAGGAAGAGCAAGGAGCTGCTAGGGACCTTTTTAAGAGATGACAGGGTAGTGTCAACGAGACAAAGGAGATAGCAATTCACTTGGCTACGCTCCTGTCTCTCCCACCACCAGCAGCCTGAAGACTGAGGGTTGAAGGGGCGCCCTGGGGATGCGGCCCTGGGGACAAGGCCCTGGCGATGTCGCAGCGTGGTCTGAAGCCATCTGAAGGCTTGCGGAGGGCAGGCTGGAAGCTGAACACTGAGCATTCACACTGACGCTCTACAGAAGCAATGCAGCAGGAATGGACGCAGCAGGGCAGGGTGCAGAGACAAGGGAGAGAGGGAGAAAGGGCTGAGAAGGCCCCGATGACCCAACAAACCATGCCAAGGCTCCAGCAAAGCTCTGGATGTGCTATTTGAGATTAGCGTGGAGAACACAAGGGTTCCAAGCTCCTAGCAGAAGGCAAACTGGATCGGGAGGTGGAGAAGGAAAAGAAAAGCAACCACATGGGCCCAGTCATGAAAACAGGAAGCCAGAGTAGCTTTAAAACGTAGTGAGAAGCAGGAAGTAGTGGTGCACTCCTGCAATCCCAGCACTTGGGAGGCTGAGGCAGGAGGATTGCTGTGAGTCTGAGGCCAGTCTGGGCTTCAGAGTAAATTCAGACCCAGCCCAAACTATATAGTGAGATCCTGTTTTAAAAAAACAAAACAAACAAACCAAAAAGACATGGTGAGAATCTAATCTGCCAGTCACATGCCCCTCCACAGGGAAGGACTACTCTGATCCGAGCATAGCACTCAACCCTGAAGGAATTCATTCTACATTTCTTTCTGTTTTGTGAAGGATTAACTAGGTTGTGAATATCTCTCTTCTTCCCTGTTTAAAGTAAGATTTCTGGGTCATTAATTATGTAAAAGCAGGATGTTAAATCTGGTAAAGGAAACTTATGGTACTACAAGAATTTAAAATAATGGGTGGTTTTTGAGGTACACTGGGGATTACATGGCCTCTGAGAAAAAATTCATCCAGCTCTAAAATAAACTGCCATCAATCGTAAGATTGGAGGTTCCTAAGGCAAGCACAGGGATTGGAACCTGTTCCAGTTTTCAGGCTCAACAGAGAAAAGTACAAAAAAGAAAAGAACAGGTTTATTGAGGACGTGGAAAGAGAATTCCACCCATGGCGGCTGGGCCGTCTTCTTCGACTGGATGCAGAGAGGCAGAGGGTCATACGGCCTCTGATCGGAGCTGGTGTGTGGGGCGGACACTGATGACTGTGAGGAGCTGATTGGAATTTTCTTTGCACACAAACAGGAAAGGGAGTTGTGATTCGGGCTGAAGAAGGAGGAGGAGGAGGAGGAAGTGGTAAACGTTGAACCTTCCACCATGTTAGGCCGCCGCCGTGATTGTACAGGAATCTATACTGGGGCAAAATCTTTCAGAACCCTGGGCTGGCTGTGAATTACACTACCTTCTATGTATGATACCATACTGAGGACCTGGCCAAGATCCCCAACTGACTGTATGAGCAGTACAGCAAAGGATAAAATAAGAAACAGAGACAGCTCAGGGGTTTAGCTTAGCTAAGGGCCCGCCCTAGTAACCGTGAGGTTGTGAGTTCGATCCCAGATGCAAAAAAAAAAAGAAAAAAGAAAGAGAAACAGAGACAAGTTTAGTAATGCATGATGGGGGCTGGGAGGTCAGTGCCTTAGGACGGGCAAAGACCCAGATATTCCTAACCAGCCACTACTATTGGGTGTGTAATGAGTATATTCAGTGCCAGGAGGGGCTGGTGGAAGGTTCCAGGTCAGCAGAAGATTCAGAGGTTAGTGACACTGCAGGCAAGGGATGACTCAAGAGGGCAGAGAGGAGAGGATCTTACTGGAAAAAGGATCTTACTCTGGAATGTTTTCATTTTAGTAGGCTTAGTTTAGTCTTAGTGAGTGGGAGAGGATGGCCCATCCCAAGAGTTAATGGGAAACTGCAAAAAGGTGATACCATAACCCCAAACTCCACTTATCCCTTCAGGAAATATGCATTAGTCATTGTGAATTCGTGGTCTCCAATAATGTCGTTCATCATCACAGGATCATTTGGAGGTTTAAGCTACATATTTGTCAAGTGTCTAGAACATGCAGCTTCAATATATGCTTGCTGTTATTATTATTCAGTGGATGGAAGTTGTAATGACCACTCTGGGAGGCTGAGGCAGGAGGAACACAAGCTCAAAGCCAGTCTGGGCAACTTAGCGAGACCTAGTCTCAAAAAAATTTAAAAAGGGCAAGAGACATAACTCAGTGTACAGGCCCTGGATATAATCCCTAATACCAAAGGGAAAAAAAGGTGTGAAAAAACAGATACATGTATATTGTTATATCAAACTATGTTTTAGCAACTTAAGTTATTGAATAAAGTAATCTGAATTACATTTTTAAGCTGCCTGAAATATTTCATTAGGGCTTAAATGATACTTAAGAAATAAGGAATGTAGCTCAGCAGCACAAGCACCTGCCTGGCAAGCAGAAGGTTGTGATTCAATCCCCGATATAAAAAGAAGGAAAGAAAGAAAGAAAGAAAGAAAGAAAGAAAGAAAGAAAGAAAGAAAGAAAGAAAGAAAGAAAGAAAGAACTGCTTCCTGAATCAAATAAGCAGATAAATTAGATGAGTCCAGTCTTTCTGACCTTCAGAGTCCATAACTGCATGCATAAGAATAGACATCCAACAGTAAGGATGCCGCTAGTGTCACAGGCAGCTGAGCTAGTTAGAAATATTATAGGCAGTCAGACAGGGCTGGGCCCTCAAAGAAGCTGGCACAGAGGACCAGATGTCTGGTGACCTTGGAGGACACACACACCTCTAGCTGTTGACCAGATCTCAAAACAGAAGGCAAAACAAATACAACCAACCCTAAGTATAATCCTTAGGGATTAGGTATGGATCACCTTGAGAAGCCAGGAGTGGCCGTCCCAACCCCCTATAGGAAAAGTCACTGATCTAAAGAATGCCCACTTGCTACTTGACTCACTTCCCCATTGGTCCTTGATTTGGTCAATTTTACCTGAACATCTTATTAGTTGACCATAGCTCTGTCCCACCTCCTGTCTGTTTACCTCCTGAGTTCCAGTTTTTCCCACTTTAGACCCACATCACCTCATGGTTTTACTCTATAAAAATCCCTAGAAAAGACAGAGTCTTTGGCAACCCAGTCAGGACCCCTTCTGTCTCTCAGACAGAAGTTTTCTTTCTCTCAATAAATATTTCTGCTATTAACCTCCGTTGTTCCTAAAATTCATTCTTCGATTTTAGAGGACACAAACTTGTACCAGACATACAGTAGGTGGGAATTTTCATTCCCCTATATCACTAGTAGCAGATTATTTATTAAATGTTATCTAGAACTTTGCATGTAAGAGAAAACGTGCATTTTATAGTCACAAGACCATAGGTCTTCACTGGAACACAGCAGTGCGTCTCAAGTCTGAGTTCAGTCTCAGAGAAAGCTATGTGTTCAGTCTGCAAGGTGGAAACAGAAACACAGAATTCATGCTAAGCCCTCATTCCAAAATGTGCAATGAGGGAATTTTAATTTAAAATTGTCACAATCATTTCTTCAGCATTTCTTTGTCATTACTGAACTAATTGTGCTTTAATCAAGTCAGCAATGATCAATAAAAATCAATTTGGAAATACACATTTTTTTTCTTTGAGGGTTTTCCTCAAAATTCATGGTCTCAATGAGAATTCTACTCATCTGTGAATGATCTGAGGTCTCCAAATGGAAACAGAATCCAAGGAGTTGTAGGAGGGAGTGCTGGCCCATTTTACTACGAATTCAGCCAGGCTGATTTGCTCAATGTTTAAAGAGTAACAGCGACTACATTAAACACCAGAATGGTCACTGGAATTAATGCAATTAAAGTAATTAGTCCTGGCAGCTGTAAGGTCAACTAGAGGTGGCTCTGTAAGAGCAATCTGCCACTGCAAGATTACTGACATTTCCAGCTAAATTATACTCTCTAAATTGTTGTCTTAATGCTAAATAAATAAAGTTATGCTAATGTGGGGACTGATTACAGATTGAAATTAGCACAATAGCTTGTTATACAGTCTGCTAGGGTTAACATTTTTTAAAAACATAATTAATGGCCTTTGCTTACTGTCTCTGGTTATAGATCCTGCGGCTCATTTGCATTCTTTTGCAATCTGCTGACAGTGCTAAACATCTAGGAGAAAGATCTGATCAGCAAGCGGAAAAAGCATTCTTCCCGTCCTCCAGTTAGAACCTGTTATGGTTTCAGGACGGCGTTACTGACAAAGAGGACCAGAAAGGTGACAGAGGAGGAGAACGAGGGCAAAATCCGTTTCTTTTCAGTCTTGTGATCCAGGCCTTTTCTGGAGTCAATGTGAAATGTAATTGCTCCTTTGACCTCTATTTCTCTCTCTCCGGGTCTGAGGAAGCGCTTCCCCGGTTCATGACGGCAGGAATGAAAGACACACTGACCTCGGACCTGAGGCCCGCTGCCTTTGATGCTGCCCATGGTGCTGCAGGCCGGCTCCTGCTGGAGGGAGGGGGCTCCGGGCGCCCTGCCAGGAAGCAGCAGTTGAGACCCGGCCAGACAGCCAGGCAGCCAGGGAGACAGGAGGGGAGAAGGGAATATCAAAACACAGTTAACACCCAGCCCAAAGGCTCGTAGGCATCTGTGTCACCCAGGACCTCGGCCGGTGCTGCCCTGGGCCACTGCCTGGACCATCAGATGGGCACCTGCTGAGGAAGGAAGAGGTCACCAGTGTCCACACAGCCAGTGGCTTACCAAGGTCGCCCGACTCCTGTCACAGGTGTGTGGGAATATTTCTAGGTACTAGGAAGGGAGACTGACTTTCTAGCAGAAAATAGGTCTCAGCAATTGCTCTGGATTCTAAATGGTTCCCCACGCACTGGGTTGGATTATTTTTAGAATTGGTCACTGGCACAGGAATGAGGCTAGGACTCCCCAGGAAAACAGCATGTCCTGCCCGGGCTTCGTGGTCTGGGCCTTGGTTTCAGATCAGCTGTGGCTGCTTTGCATAAGTGCTAATTCTGCTCTCATCTGTTCTATTCAGCAAAATGTCCTCAAACGTTATGATGCACTGAACCCTGTGGGCAAGGACACAGTGACATACAAAGTGTGTGCTTGGCCTCCTGAGACTGCTGACTGACCAGACCAGGGTGGTGCCAGCCCCGTCCGTCCTCCTGCTTTGTCCCCAAGGGAGAGAGTGCGCCCAGGGCCTGCAGTGCAGGAGGCTGGGTGCTGGGTTCTTTACATTCAGACTTTTATTTACATCTGACAGTAATTTTCAGGTCTGTACTGTGAGCTCCACTTTCTGAAGAGTAAATTTCCTGTGGCAGTCTACCTCAGACTCTGGGATTCATTAGGCTTGAGTTCATGCTTATCTTTCTCCGTGTTCTGCTGCTATCACAGAATAGTTTAGTCTGAGTAATTAATAAAGAAGAGAGGCTGGTTTTGCTCACAGCTCTAGAAGCTGAAAAAACAGGAGGCCCAGGTGTTCCCAGCTTCTGAGGAGGCCTCCTGGTAGAATGGCAGCCAGGCACACCGTGGAGTCAGGAGAAAGGACCAAGGGCCCGTTACGGCAAGCCCAGTCCAGAGAGAAGAGCAGGATTCCGCTCCTGAGCTGCTGCCCCGCGACCCATTTCTCTTAGTGACCCTGTACTTCTCTGTATTGTCACTGTTAGAGTTTTCTGGAGCAGTAAAGGAGCAGAATATGAGAAAAAGTAAAAGTGGCCTTTTTATTTAAAGGACATGGAGAGGAGCCCACAAATCAGCGGAATTTGGCTCTCTCCTCTGCCTGGATATCGGGGTGTGGGGTATATGTGACCTCTGACCGGGTGCTTGGGGCGGGCATTGATGACACTGGAGGAGCTGATCAGAATTTTCTTCAGCACTGGGAAAGGAAGGAGGAAGTTGTAACTGAGGAAGGAGGAGGAAGTAGCCATCAGGGTAAGCATCCCTGATTTGGGCTTCCACCATGCTGAACTACCATCGTAATGTCCTATAATTTATTCTAGGGCAAAACTCTTTCCATTATATTGACAATTCATTTTAATATGAATATTGTCAAAAACATTCAACCATAGCAACATCCAATTCTGTTGCTGCTCAAAATTTGTACAGTCTGGAAAATACTCCATTTCTCTCCTCTTTGACTGGCCTCTGTCCTACAGTGAAGGAGACTGGATGAACTGAAGACCTCTTCCATTTTTATGGTTCTGTGAGAAATATAGTTTTGCAACTCTCCATTGCAGACTTGGAGACGCCCCAGCCCCGAAGTCGTGGCTGATCATGCCTGAAGAAAATTATCATCATTGCATACTAAATTCAGAAAACATAATCACCCTATCCGAAGGCATAAAAAACATCAACCAGATGTGGCAGCCCACACTGGTAATCCCAGCACTGTGAGAGATTGAGGCAGGAGGATCACAAAACTGAGCCAGGCAGTTAGTGACTTAGCAAGAATCTGTCTCAAAATTTTAAAACATATTTTAGGGAAGACACATATCTGTAATTCCAGTTACTCAGGATGCTGAGGCAGGAAGTTCACAATTTCAAGCCCAGTCGGGGCAACATATGCAAGGCTTGGGTTCAGTTACTGTCATTGTAACATAAATAAATAATAAATAGCCATCAGAGGCAGGGAGAACTGATTCCAGTCTAGGAAGGCAGTTTTCAAACAAGTCTAAAAGTGTGGCCCCCATACAGACATAAAAATGAGCCCCTGTGAAAGTTCTGATTCCAGTCATCGTGAAAGCGAGCAACCGCCAGGTGCTGTGACAGGTGTGAGGCGGTCTGAGGAAACACACTGAAAGATCAGGAATATTGAAATGAGCATGCAAATAGAACGATTTTTTTTTCCAGGGATAAAAGAAGGAAGTCAATGAATTTCTATAAGACGGGGCAAAATTTGCATGTCTCTCAGGTACTTAAAACAGAGTTTGTAAAACAGCTCAAAGACAATGAAAAGCTAAACTCACAGAACAGAAAGGGCGTCTCTACCGGACAGTGCAGTTTCCCACTGGAGCACAGGACGTGTGTCTGTGTGTGCGTGCACGTGTGTGTGTGTGCGTATGTGTGTGTCTGCAGAGGAACAGCCCTGACTAGACTTAGGACATGCTGTTTCAGAACTCGGCACTGCGGCCAGCTGAAGGGATCCCAGAGCGCGGCAGACACAGAATGTCCCTCAGAACTGCCCACACCTTTCTCCCTGAACCGCGTCATAAACCCAGGACAGTATGTTGACTTTGTACTAAAGCAAGTCATCAGCCATGCAGATAAGGCAGGCCCACCCCACCCTGTGGAAGGGAGGGCCTTACACCTGGGCACAAATTTCTCCCCATCCATCTATTACCACAACAATACCCTTTGTCCTCCATCACCTACTGCTGAGCACTCATCCTCAAGCCTAAGTAAGAATATACATAAAAATATCTGTTTCTTTGGGTCTCAATTTTCTTATGAAAGTTCACATGCCTCAAACAAAAAAATCCTTTTTTTTTTTTTTTCTGAGAGAAGGGCTTGCTGTGTAGTTCAGACTACTTTGAACTCACTAGGTAGCTCAGAGATCCTCCTGCCTCAGTCTCCCAAGTGCTGGAATGACAGGTGTGTATTACTACACCCGGAGCATAAAATGTATAGCAAGTCACATCTCATGCTTTTCTTTCCTTAATCTCTTTTGTTAAAGGGATCTCAACTGTAAACCAACCAAAAGATAAGAAACAGGTATTTCTGTCCCCGTTGAGGGGAACTCTCACATTCAACCACATCAGTTCAAAACGGAAGGCAATGTTATCTTGACCAAATGCTTTTGGAACTATGGAAGTGAAAAAGGAAGGGAAGCTCAGTGCTTTCTGACATGACACAGCACAGGTGGCCAGCAAGCCCTGTGGGCGGTGCGTTGCTGTGTTTGGACAAGTCCAGAAAGGTTAAACCAACTAACGCTGTGAAGCAATTGAAAGAATGCTGCTTGGGCCTGTGAAGTGAGGTTTCAGCGGCTTTCTTTTCATTGTTTTATCTGCAGTGATAAAGAAAAACAAATCAGTATCAAGTTCTTTTTTGTGTTTTTAAAGAGCTTTTGGTAACTTGGCACAATGTTAAAAAGTATGGTGGGGAGAGAAAAGTCAATGAAACTCACACAGTCTTGCTTCTAATACTGCACTTCGAGGGGGTTAAGAACATGCTACTCCCAAGTACAGTACCCCCCCCCAAAAATGGTGCCCTCAGACACTGAGTGTTTTAAACCAAAGGAACTTGAGAAAATGGCACAGCCCAAAAGGTCTTTCCAAACTTCCCTCTCTCTCTTCTGAATCAGGTTGTGAAACCTAGAAAGAACTTTCTGGCCTTCCCCTGAAGAGGGTCAGAGGTCTGCCTAAGTGGCCCCCCTTTCCCCAGAGGAAAGAGCTTCTTTATCTCTGGAGACACTGGCAGAGAAAAGAATCTGAACAAACAGGTCTCACCAAATTCTCCACAGTTTATCCCCGCTGTGGTCAGATCCCATGGACAGCAGCTCTCTACCTCTTTACTAAACCTATATAAACAGCACTCATGGTTACCAGCTCTCTGGGGTTCTATTTCCTTGGGAAGGCACCCATAGTCTGTAAACCTAAAGAAACAAAGCATCTGCTTTTCTTTTATTTGTTTGTCTTTTGCTATGGAGGCCTCAGGCACCAACCCAGCCATAAATGAGGAAAAGATATTATTTTCTTCTCTACAGCACATTATTTACAAAGAAACTTCAGAGGTATTGTTCTTCTCATCTTTCCCAAAAGCTAAGAGGTGTACAAAATGTACCAAAATTGCATTCCAAATGTCCTGTTTTAAATAGTACTGTACACACACCTTCCAAGTTTCCAAAGCCCATTCAGTATTTTAAACAAAGCAAGTCAGCAGGCGTGGGCTAAGTGCACACCACTAAATATAGCAACATAATTACTGTCACGCAATCTCCTCTTGATAGTGTTAGAACACTGGGGCAAAAGGTTTGTCCTGACAGTTGCAATGAGTACAAAAGGTTGATTTGATTCACAGTGTTCCTAACTGCCCAGCCTCTGCCCTGCGGGGGAGGGGGGGGCTCCTTTCACTTCATTTGCATTTGGTGATTTTTCTGGGCTGTCTTCATTCACTGGTGAGATCATTCTTCCCTGTATGATCAGATAAGATGAGAATGGAATTACTAATGTGAAAGGTGGCAGAGGGACAAGAAAGCAAAGCAAAGTCCTTTTCCTACCTGACCTGGGTGGATCTGAATTTCAAATATACCTCTCTCTGTCTCTGTCTCTGTTGTCTCTGTGTCTCTCTGTTTCTCTGTCTCTATTTCTCTCTCTACCCTGTTAGTGATAGTGGAACCATTTTCCAAAGTTGGGTTAGGACGTTGCTAATTCATTTCTATAAACTCTTTTTGCAGAATGAGACTCAGAAGGGATGGGATGCATCACGCGGACCAGCCATTGCACTGTGCCTGCTCATGTGCGTTTGTCAGCTAATAAACCCGGGGCAGTGATTTCAGAGGCCGCTCAGTCAGCGTCAGCTCTCACACACATGCCACGGAAATAATAAACCAGGGGCTCTGCCCCTTAACACACTGTGAGTAGCGTGAGAGAGCTGGGATTCAAAGAAATATTTCAATTGACAGAATAATAATTAGTTCAGGAGTGGGGGTGGTGTCTTATTTTGTACCATCTCACAGTGGACAGAGATTTACTATTCCTAGCACAGGTCGAGGACTGGGACTAACCAGGGGGCTGAAGTGGAGGGAACAGCACTGGACGACTGTCACCAACTTGGGGCTGTGAGGTGAGCCTGTTTCCCCCCAGGAGGTTCACTGACTGAGTCTGTGGAGATAAACTGACTGTAGACAGGTTAGCTGGGCGTGGTGGTGGTGACAGCTGTAAGCCCAGCTCTCTTGGAGGCTGAGGCAGGAAGCTTACAGGTCAAACCAATCTTGTGCAAATTTAGTGAGACCTGTTTCTAAAAAAATTAAAAAGTTTGGGAAGAATAGACATACCTATATATTACGTGCACATTGGCATCACAGGAATGAAGGATGACTACCCCATAACACAAGGAGGTTTCAGAAGCTTTTTCTCCCTCCTTGTAAGGGAGTCAAGTGGAAAGTGTAAGGCATTTTATAGGGAGAGTAAATGATTTCCCTGGGAGACAGATGGATCAGGGGAATGGACAGTAGCCAGGGAGCCAAGTTCTTGGTTTCAGGGTGTGATATCAGCTCTAGTCTCCATCCCAGGTGTGTATCAGGGCTCTCTGCCAGAGGAAGTCACACAACTGAGAAGCCCCTACTGAGAAGAGACAGGGACTTCAGAGGAAACCCTCCCCTACATTCCTGCTCCTGGGGATGCTCCTTCTGAAGTCCTGAGGGGTGTGACAGGGTAACATTTTCTGAGCCCCTGACCAAGGGTCTCTAGCATGCAAACTAGACCATTGCCCCGGCCTCCTTTTCCTTTTCCCTCAAGCTTCCACAGTCCCCAGAACAGGAAAACAGTGCTTATGGGGAATATGTGAGAAACAATGGCATGATCAATCCACGTTCCACGATGCAGATGGCAAGCGTGACTACCCTCATTTAATGAAAAGGACACAGGACCACAAGCTGAAGATCTGCCTCGTTTGCTATGATTTCACTGGGAAACATTGCGACTCAGCTGGGCGAGCTGGCCCAGGAAGATGCAGCAGCATTTCGGGGGGCTACCTGCTGCCCTTGGGATGCAGCATGGACTCCAGAGTGAGTGACAGTCTCCCGCACATGATGTCATTCTGTTTGGGTCACCCAGGGACACTGTGACTCCAGAGTGACCGCCCATACCCCAGCCACAGTGGTTAGCATTCATTTGTCAGAGATGGCACCTCAAGACTCGTCCCACTCAGAGATCAAAAGGAACAGTCAAGTACATCCAGTTTCCTGAAGAAAGTAGTGGAGGTCTGGTGGAACCTTCTGAGGGAATGCTAAGTGATTGTTGCATAGGAAATGTAGCCCCCACAATGGGGAACTCCCCCAGGGCTGTTTATCCAAAGGCGACAGTATTGAACAAAGCAGTTACAAACCACACACACACACACACACACACACACACACACACACACACGCTCCCCACGTAACTGTATTTTTTCACCCAACCAGTAGAACACGTTCTAAATTAAGCCAAACACACAAACAAAAGCAGCGGATTCATCATGGCCCTGCTGTCCATTTTTAACCACAAAGCCCTGTCCCCTGATCCCAAACTGAGATGGGAGGGACAAAGAAGACAGAGGGAGGGAGTAGGGGACAAACTCCAAGGAGGCACTGGCAATGGATGGAGGAAAATGTCCCAGAGAATCCCAAAAATTTCTGAATGGAATGACGGTTCTGTAGGGAGACAGGAAATCTGGACCAAGATTCTATTTAGAGGACACAGATTAGGGAGAGAAAGGGGAAAGTGAGAGAGAGGGAGGAGAGAAGAGGAGAGGAGAAAAGGAAACAGGAGGGAAGAGGGGGGAAAGGAAGGAGAAGCAAGAGAGAAGGACCCTCAAAACATAGAACTGGGAGCAAACAGTAGAGTCAGGCCGGAGAGGAAACATCCAGGGAAGATTTCAGCACGCATCCCCTATTGAAAGGTTCATTTCAAAGAGGCAAAGAAACGCATTCCTCCAATCAAGGAAACCTTTGTTTTAAACCACAAAACTCCTTCCTTCAAAACCTTGCTGGTGGCTTTGCATGTCCCCAGAACCGTGGTTAAGCAAATTCACGTATGTTAGGGCATTGTTACAAGATAGTCTTTGTTTTCTGTGTCTTCAGGATAAGGACCCTGACGGAGATTTATGAAATAAAAAGTGAGAAGTAGAAGGTGGTGACAGGTGGAAATATGCCTCGGGGAAGGAAAACGATGAGAGGGAAATAAATACCCAATAGCACATTTTATTAAAAAGGTGGATATGCGCAGGTCAGAGTTCGAATGCGTTAGACAAACTTGTCTTAGTTACTTTTCTCATTGCTGAGACAAAATACCCAACACCCACAGTTAAAGGAGGAAAGGTTTATTTGGCTCTTGGTTTGCGGCAGTTTTAGTTCACAGCTGGCTGACTCCAAGGCAGAGTGGCAGCAGACGGGAAACAGCTCATGGTGGGCAGTGTTGTCCCTTGGCATAACTGACGCCATCTTGCATTTAACTAGTGCCCTGTATTTGACTCCGAAAAATGGAAAATTACTCAGGGTAAAAGTCTCATGAGAAAAGCAGAATGAGCTCTACCCACAGGAGAAAAATTAACCTGCTCAACAAAGAAGCAGGATACAGGTGTCAACCAAAAATTAATGAAAGATTTGAGCTACATTGTTTCCAACAGGATGTCTTTTGTGATTCTCTCTTTTAAAAACTCTGTAACTTTCCAGTTTGGGGCCACTTGTTTGGACCCTGAACTGGTGGGGAGGTATCTGTATATGAGTGGTCCTGAGCTCAGTTAATTAAATTCCAAATTTATCAATTTTGGCTGCTTGGATTCCTATATTATTGTTCATGAACCCACTTCAGGCAGAAGGTAGAAAAGCAACAAGGGACAATCACAGCTCTTTCTGTCCCCTGTATCTTATCCAGGCTGCTCAGAGCAGGAAGCACCCATATCCTTAATCCTAGTGCCCTTGATCCTAACACTGCACTGTGAATTTATCCCAGTGTCACAGACTCTAGATCCACCCACCTCTGAAAGAGTCCCATCTAGAATCTCATGAGGCTTTGGGGGAAATCTAGACACAAGTCATAACAGCCCTATGATATCACCTATATTTTACAGCAATTAGAAAGAAAGAAAATTGTTTTCTTTGTAAAATAACTTTGTAAAAGTTAAGCTGAGAAAAATAATCAAGAGCATAGGGAAGCCAGCAAATATCTGACTCATGGCTGGACCATGCGGGGCCGTTTTCTGTATGTGCCCTTGTGAGATCCACAGCTTAAATGCACGGCTGAGTGAAATTGGCTCCTATGCCCTGTAGCTTTCCTAAAGGCTTAGTTCCACAAA
The DNA here is from genome assembly GCA_004027455.1 of Hydrochoerus hydrochaeris. Classification (NCBI taxonomy): domain Eukaryota; kingdom Metazoa; phylum Chordata; class Mammalia; order Rodentia; family Hydrochaeridae; genus Hydrochoerus; species Hydrochoerus hydrochaeris. Next base: position 478,875 of record PVLA01000094.1, read on the forward strand.
TTAGCAATGCCGGGTTGCAGAATGGTTCCAAACTCCATGAGCTCTCTTAACATGTGTTTATGAACCTGTGAGATGTACAGTGCAAGCAAATAAAAACAATCAAGTCAGATTTCCTGAAAATACAGCCTAGCAAAATGTGTTGCCTTCAAAACTTTTTTAATACCCAGTTAACAAATAGATTTATTTAATTTCACAAATATTTACTAGGCCCCCTAGATTTGAAGCACAATGCTAGGCTGTGGCGGAAGATCACAAGAAAGGAGAGAAGACATAAAAGTTAGGTAGAAAGGAGACAAGGATATCAAAGCTTTTAAAATTGTACTTCAGAAAACTGCAGGTCAGAACACCAGCCGGGTTTGTTTACTCTTCTCTTTTCTTCTTCCTCTTCCTCCTCAGCTCCTTCCCCTTCCTCCTCTTCATCTTCCTCTGCCTTCTGCCCAAAACAGCAAACCCGGGCAGCAACCTTTCAGTTGCAGATTGGTCTGCCAGTTCCTTTTACTTACAACTGTTCCTCCCCACCCAGGAAAGGACACATCCCTTTGACATTTCCCGTAGAAATAGCTCAGTAAGTGTGGGCCATCTTTTCCCACCCTCTTCCACTCTCGAAGACTAAGACTTAAAATAACACTCGGCCTGAGCCTAAAACATGAGAGTACTGAATTCCACAGATACACACCTCCCCAAGCCCCTAGAACATCCCCAGTCCCCAGTGCATGGCACCTCGTTTCTTTGAGCAGCCAGACTCTGCCCTTGAATGCGTCCTGTATCTCCCCTAGTCATTTCTTCTCTCACCTCTTTTACTGACACATCCTGAAAATTATGATTCCTTGACGGGTGTCTGCAGACCTGTGCACTTGATGCTAAAGAGGTGGTTTAAGATCCTTCTCTCAGCCCCTGGACTCTTGTGAAGGAGGTCAGATGACGGTACAGTAACAGCAATGCAGGTGACAATGATGGCGATGACCATGATGACGATGATGACAGTGAGTCTCTTATGCTCCCAGTACTGCTGGAAGCCTCCGTGTGCGCTCTCATCTCGGAAAGTGCTCACAGCAGCATGAGAGGTTAAGTCTAACTCAAGAGTTAGATGGGAAATTGGGGCAGGCAGGCCGCCCTCTCTGCCTGGAGGCTCAGGGCAGAGGTAAACAGGCCTTCAGGAAGCTCAGCCCTTCTCTCCTCACTGGTCCCGCCCCCCAGTGCCAGCCTTAGCAGAGAAGTGAGCCCAGAAGTGGCAGAGTGGGAAGTGGACCCCTGGGTGAAATCAGAGTGGTGAGAAAGTGTACCAGTTCCCTCCCGTCATGTTGTCTGCTGTGCCTAAAGGAAACATTTAGAGGTTCCTGAGCAGCCTGGAGAAAAATTGTCCTAATTGTTGATTGTGTTGGTTAATGAGTAACTGACTCTTCTTAACCTTAATTATCACATGACAGTGTGAGTGCCTCTGGTGAGAAAGTGGGAGAGTGTGTGATGATTCGCATTTTACCTGAGTGTTTCTAATAAAAAAGAAAAAGAAAAAGAAATTGTATCTCCTAAGAAACACTGTATATTTATCTCCTAAGGGAGTTTTAGGAGCTTTGCTCCTACTAGGACTTTTAAGCATTAGTTTCATATTGGAATAATTCCTTCATTAAAATGACTGTCATTCCATTCAGTTACTGATAATGAATTTCTTTTGAACCAATCAAAAATGTGTAAACTACCACTTGCAACAACAAGAATGCATACCCATTTGTTTTACTCTCTTTAGAGAAAGCTTGTAACTTTAAAAAATGTATTTACGTTTAGTTTATTAACATTATTTAAATAGTAATATAACTGGTGCTGATTTACTGCCTCTACTATGGAAATATTTAAACATTATTACAACTTAGCTCCATGTTCCAGTTTTATCTCTAAAATTAATGCTGTTAGGTTCAATCTATGCCTGTCAACAAGTAATGATCATAGATGTGAGCTGGGTCCTAATCCCGAGGTACTAGGCTACAATGTGTTACCATGGAAACTGTTTTATTGCATTTTCTCTTCTTGATTTAAGGCATTTGACAATCACAGCAACTGTTTGCCAGTCTTCCCACATCATAAAAAATTTGAAATCACAAACAACCAATAGAAAAAAAAAATAAGAGAAACAAAGAAAAGAAGGAAAATGCTCAACCAGCCTTGGACCTCACTAGAAACATGAAAAAGAAGCTGCCTTATATTTAACATAGGCCTTTTGTGAACAGTTTATCTCTCAGCCCAGGAGTGTCGGAAAATTCAATCAGTGGTTAGTCATCAAGCAGACCTATCTGCCTAGGGCTCATTTTGTTTATTGCAACATAGGTCTTTTATGATCACTGGAACTTCAGCCTGAAACAGCATTTTCTTTAACAAGGGCTGTGTTTCCTTTAACATTGTTTCTTGCATCTGAACATTACTCTGTGATATCATGGCACATTTTCCATCAAGCAAAGGTCTGCAACTGAATCTAACATCAAGGTGTTTATTCTAGACTTCTAGACTCTAGACTTCAAAAAGAGGAGGGGGAGGAGAAGAAGAGGAAAAAGAGTAAAAGAAGGAGGAGAAGGAGAAGAGGAAGAGAAGGAAGATGAAGAAGAAAAATCTTCATCCAGTTCATGTAACATTAATCACCTTGCCTGCATTCCCTGGGGTCATTGTCACACTCTTAGCAACATTAGGGCGAGTCAAGGTTAATCATGTACATTACACCTGGCAAAGCGAGCACGTGAAAAGGTCCTCACATTGGACACCGCTTAGAAGAAAGGACAGTAGCAAAGTGAGGTGATCTGGCTGCAGTTACTCTTGGATACAGCTTCCAGCTTTTACTGCATGTGGTGATATTAACTGCTCTGAATCGACGGGCCACTTTTATCCTATTTCTGGAAGTTTATAAGTCAAATATAAGACTTTCTGAGCATTCAAAATGAAGACTCACTTTATCACACATTTTTGGTACATACTAAACACCGGGTAGGAATTATCCATAGAAAGACAGATGAGTCACAATCCTCCTCTCCCCGTCTCCTCCAAAACACTCACCATCGCCCTGGGAAGACGGATACTGGTACCCAGCAGCCACAAGGCAAGCAAGGTTTGGTGGGAGGACCCAGGGGAGAATGATGGATTGTGTGGGAAATCAGAAAACACCTTGCGGAAGTTGCCTCGAGAGGGAGAAAGGCAGGGGAAGCGTCGCAGGCTCAGGCCTCGCAAGCGTCTGGTAAACGGGGCTCAGACAGCTCTGTGAGGAGCAGGAGGGAGCAGCTGGAGAAAGGCTGAGAGAGGCCGCAGAAGCTCTAAATGTGCTCACTGTTCCAAAGGCAACAAGAAATCCTTGAAGAACTTGAAGTGGGGAAATTAGAAAAGTTGTATTAGAACTTTTTATCATATGGGATAATGGCATATTGGATGGCATTAGCTGTTAAAAAACTAAATGACTGTCTCCAAAAAGGAGAATTAAATCATCCAGAAAAGCTGTGAAAGGTGCTTAAATTTGAGCATAGAATGAAGAGAGAGACTGAGGAACGAGATGTGACAGGAACACACCTGTAACCCCAGCACTCTAGGAAGCAGAAGCAAGTAAATCTCAAGTTCAAATCCAACCTGGGCAACTTGGCGACTTAGGCAGACCCTGCTTCTAAAAAAACAATTAAATTAGAAAAGACCTGGGGATATAGCTCAATGTGCAGGCACTAGGTTTAATCTTCAATATAGAAAGGGAGGAAAGGAAGAAGGAACAGAGAGAGAGAGAGAGAAAGAGAGACAGAGACAAAGAGAGACAGACAGAGAAAGAACAGAGTACATAGGATGATATCTTCTAAAAGAGAAAATTCAGGAATTTAATAGTACATTACAATGTTTTATACTTAAATATACACGTAATGCAACCTATGTTTGAGATGCCAGTGGCCTGATACTCAGAGAGTAATGTTTCATATAAGAGGCTGAACATTACTTTGAACCACTGCGGTTTTAAATGTTCCTAATATGCATATTTAAATATGTACTGACACTGCATATGACAGATTTACATACTTCCCACGTCAACCGTCATACACTTCCATTAAAGATTTATTTATTTTTCAAAATACATTTCATATTCCCATAAGGAAGAGGAAATTGAACCATAAACACACACACAAAGTTAGTGCTTGCAGTTTAACTACAGCTCATACAAGGGCCCTCAGAGCCTGGAGCTCTCTGCCCCCTCTCAGTGCGAGAGCTCTGTTTTTGCTCCTGGAGCTTTGCACTGCGATGACTGAATCTTCTTCCTAACCCATATGTGACAAGTGTGAGGCACAAAAATGTCATCTGCTACTAGAGCAGCAGACTGAAATTGTATTTAGGCTTTGCTGCACCTGTGTGAATCCTGAAAATGTAAGAACTGGTCATCTTCTAGTAGCAAGAAACTATTAGAAACTCAGTCCCATGCTCTGGGCATGGAGCACAGTGGTGTCAAGTTTGCCAAGCACGTGTGGGGTCCTGGATTAAGCAGTGCAAATCTGCGGAATTATACCCTTACTGCATTAAAGTACACCACACGTAAAATTTCATAGATGAACTATTTTAAACACATCATAGCACCAAGTACAGTTGCAATGCTGTGCAACCCTTTGTCTCTCTTCAGAAACTTTTCCTTATGCTTAACTGGAGCTCTGTGCTCACTAGACAATAAACAGTATAATTCCTCCGTGTCTGATTCCACCAGTCTACCTTCCCTCTCTCTGACTTTACTTACTCTACGTATCTCGTGTAAGTGGAATCATGCAATATCTATCCTTTGTATCTTATTTCATTTAGCATAATTTTTTTCAAATTTAAACTATGCCATAGCATATACATTCCATTCTAAATGTCTTCTCCTTTTCCCTAGAAAAATATTTACCTCTTCTATTTACAAACATAGCATTGTGCCTAGTGCAGTAGCCAAAGGCACATATGTGTACTGTCCCAGGTACTCCAGAGGGGAGGACTGAGTTCAAAGCTAGCCTGGGTAACATAGTAAGAGCCAGTGTCAAAAGTTAAAATATGTCTTATAAAAAAGGAAGAGTTAGAGTTCTGAGGTTCTAACTCACTTGCCTGGATTTGATCCCCAGCATAGAAAGAAAGAAAGAAAGAAAGAAAGAAAGAAAGAAAGAAAGAAAGAAAGAAAGAAAGAAAGAAAGAAAGAAAAGAGAGAGAGAGAGACTAAAAGGGAGGAAGAAGGGAGGGAGGGAGAGAGAGGGAAGGAGGGAGAGTTTGGACCAGTGTAAACACTAGTTCCCACTACCCGGCATACGTGGGTCTCTGGCAAGGCGGCTGCCCTTGAGAAACGCGTCAGCCGGCGAGCCTGAGAACGTAAGCTCCCTGCGTCCCAGCCGGAGTCCACTGCACACACTGTACAGCACACACAGCCTCATCCGGCTCAGTACTACACTGGTCTGTGCACCCTAAGTGCTCAAAGCGCTTGCACCGTCTTCTCAGAAAGGCTTTTGCTCCTTAGGAAATGAGGGCTGATGAACTTCAACAGCCAGTGGGACAAGAGGACATGTTAGGGAAAATACGACATTTGCCCCTGCATGTGTTCCTGTCTCCAGTCTTTTATCCCATTGAAGGTAAATGAAGAGCCGGACATGGAGACACACTTCTGTTATCTCAACACTACAGGGAGGCTGAGGCAGGAAGGTTGCAAGTTCAAGGCCAGCCTGTGCTAAAGGCCAGCCTGGACGAGTAGTAAGACCCTAACTGAAAGAAACCAAATAAATACATATAAATGTACCTTGAGACAAAACTACTCATGCTTCTCAAGATGCTCATAATCATTACAGTGCTCAAGATCCTCTGTGCCTCCTGCACAACGATTCTACCTGCTGGAAAAAAGCTGTGCCAGCAGCCCCAGGAGCATATCAGTGGCTGGGAATCGTCCTAGTGCGGGGTATAGGTGGTTGTTTGGAGGCTTTGAAAAAATAGAACAAGGTAGCTGGCAAAGATGTTTTGTTTCCCAGAGGCAGAGAAAGGTAGTTCCAAGGGTCTTTTTTCCCAAACAGAGCAAACTCTACATTTTTGCTTGAGTACTTTAAAAGACATTGTGTGATTTGACAAGAAAACAGCATTGCCATGTGACACATTCTCCCTAAGTTTGGATCTTTGTTAAATGTGTGACCATGCATTCAGCGCTCATCTATAGTTTAATTTACTGGATGGCTTTTGGGTACATGTTGAAGGAATTCCCATATGTCTTTGCTAGAGAACGGATGGTCAGTTGGTCAGCTGCTGCAATCCATCCTGGGTTGGAATCTCAGCTCCCCCACTTTACTTCCTATGTGATGGCAAGAAACTCTCCAAACTTCTTCCAGCAATTATTTATTGCTGTGTAGCAAGTTAGCACCAAATGTATAGGCTTAAAATAAGGACCGTTGGATTTGATTATGATTCTGTGCATCGACAGCTCCCTGAGGCAGTTCCGCTTGCTCCTAGGACCAGTCATGAAGGTAGAGCCATGAGTGACCCCTTCAGTGTCAGATGAACTCATGTGTCTGTCTAGGGAGCCTCTCTTCTCCTCCCCGTCACCAGCAGACTGGCATGCGCTTGGCCATGCAATGCTCTGAGTTACCACCGGAAGTCAAAGAGCAAGAGCTCACACTCAAATATTTTTAAACTTGCGCTTTTATCACACTTACTAACACCTCATTGGCCAAAGCAAGTCCATGGGCAAGCCCAGGTTCAGAGGACAGGGCAAAAATACTTTTTGGAAGGAAAGCAAAGGCACATTACAGAAAGGCAAGTGCAGAAATTGGGAGTTTTGCGGCCTTCTTGCAAACAAAATTCCATCTTTATAAAGAGGGGATAATAATACATGAGTGACAACATTATCATAAACACTAAGCTAATCATCGTCCCTGTGGGCCTGAGCCCTAGGCCACAGAAGTGGAAAGCGTGCCAGGAAAGTGGAATAAGGCAGAGCGAATCCCTGAGGCACTGCCCTAATCTTAGGCTGCAGCAGGACTTCTTGACAGGCAGGGTGCACATGGAGTGACACACCGGAACTCGTTTAGGAAACAAGAATAGCATACACCCGAGTGAGGTGGGAAGGGTACTACACGGGTTGCAAGGAAGAAAATGGAAAGTGATAATGGGGAAAACATACCGGAGGAGGTGGCAGGGCAGTCCGTGATTCCTGACGCAGTTCGGTGCGGGCCAGGGGCAGCAGGGGTCCGCGGCACTCTCTGTGGGCCTGGTATGCTGGTGGCTTACACCGGCAGGAACAGAAACCAAAATGAGAGGCGCTTGCTCAGCGGGGCATGGGACAGATTCTCTCCCGCCTTTCGATCGAATGTCCCCTGCCCTATGCCTTCTCTTCTCTGTGTCATCATCTTCTTCACAGCCATGATCGCTCTTCAACACTCTATGTTTCGTTTACCTGTTTTGTTTTTGGATCAGCTTTCAAAACTTGATTTCAAGTACAATTAGCTGAACAGGGACTTTCGGGTCACCGTAACAACACCTGCCCTGGTTTGGCCGAGTCCAGTCCTCGCCCCTGGAGGGGAAGGTTAGCTTGGATCTCACAGAACCCATCCTCCCCAAGCCTGGTGAGCTCCAGGCCTCACTGTCCTCCAGGCCCGGGCACAGCCCCTGGCAGACGCGATGCCCACGCAGAAGGGGAAAGTACCTCCGGATCTGATTTCCGCTCGTCCTGTGAGGCACGCTAAGCTTGAACTTCCGCTTCATACGGAACTTGTACACAAGCAAAACCATATTTTCCCCAGACAGGTTATCCCTCATCCAAATCTTGAGATTATTTAACCCCAAATTCTCACTAAAACAACTTCTGAGTAGCGTAAAATACATAAGCTTTACCTTTCTTTTTTCTTTTGGGGTTCAGGCTTATCAGTCTAATTTGTTGGGTGTTTTCAGAGACTGTATTATACCAAGCATGCTTGTTTGCCTTCCTAGTTTTCCGTCAAATTCATATCTGATAGGTACGTTTCCTGTCTTCAGCAGAGTAGTGAATAGAATGTTAGCCGGGGGACTCCTAACACGGAGACCTCCCCCTGCTAGACCAGGAGAAGTGCCCCTGGGTAAAGCTGGCCGCACCCCTTCCCAGCCCGCGGCTCCAGTTTTACATCACTGCTCTTTCTGAGCTTGTCCTTATTCCTCTGTGTGTCTTAGGTCTCCCTGAAACTAGCATCAAATACTTACAGCATTCTTTTTGCTCTTGATTTCACTAACCCTATTTTTAAAAGTGAAAACAGAGGCTGGGGAGTGCAGTGGGAGAACACATGCTTAGCTTGCTCTGGGGCCCAAGTCCAGTCCTGCCCCTGGAGGGGAAGGTTAGCTTGGCGTGCTGTGTTTTATCGTTGCCTTACTGCAACTTGGCTTCTTTCACCAGGGGAAAACTTCCTTAATTCAATCAAATTCCCTTCTACTAGGACTTGGGAGGATCTCTTTTGATCTCCCTCCAGACTCCAGGCATTTTCTGCTCTCTGTAACGTTGGTCCTCCCACTAGATCAGAGCATATGTGAACCAGGTAAATCCACACTCCTTGTGCATTCTAGGTCAGTGCTTTACCACTGAGCTTTACTCTCAGCCCTTGATTTTCCATCTTTAATTTAGTCTATGCCTAGTTATCTCTGTAGTATGCCAAATAATTCCTCAAAGATATACATGCACCAATCTGTGGAAACTGTAAATATGCTACTTTACACAGCAAGAGAGATTTGCAATGCAGGTGTATATGAAATTAAAGACCTTGAGATGGAGAAATTACCCTGGATTATCTGAGCTGACCTAATATAAGGATGGGTTCTTAAAAGTAGAAGAGAGAGAGAAGACACAAGCTGAAATAACGGAAAACAAAATCAGAGATACAGCAGTATGATTGTCCAAGTGGACTCAATCTAATTCTTAAAAACAAAGAAATCTTCCCAGCCGTGATCAGAAGGGAACAGGAGAATGGAAGAAAACTCAGAGAGATTAAATGCAAACGCCTCTTGTCTTGGCACCAGAGAGCAGGGAAAGAGGCCATGAGCTAAAAATTCCTGGTGGTCTCTAGAAGCTGGGATTAGCAAGAAAACAGATTCTCCCTGGAGCCTCCGAAAGGAGTACAGTGTTGCCAGCACTTGGAGTTTGGCCCAGTGAGATGCAAGTTAGACTTCTGGCAATGGAAGATAATGAATTTGTGTTGATTTAAGCTGCTAATGTTGTGGTGATTTGTTACAGCACTGATAGTAGCATCTTTAGAAGCGTCACCAATAACTACTGACTTGGCTAGGATGAAACTTTGATCTACTTTTACGAGAGGGGTTCTGAACTTGAGCTCAGGACCCGGCACTTGCCAGGCAGGTTGCCAGTGCTTCTGAGCTACATGCCCAGCCCTTGATCCACCCACCTAGTTAACCAGCAGTTTCTAATGCTTCTGCCTTTTGGACAGATCCTTAATCTGGCCATTTGTCTCCATATCTGTCCACCACTCAACACCCAACCATTTTCATCTTGGATCTGTACCAGCGAAGCAGCCTGGTAAATGGTCAGTTTATTTCATTAATTGATTTTTTTTTCCTTTTTATGGTATCAGGGATGGAGAACCCAGAGTCTTCACATTGAGCTCAATCTCCAGCCTTTTTGATTTTTTATTGAAATAGCCCCCTGAGTAGATGACATTACAAGTGTATGCCACCATGTTAGGCCACCTGATTCATCAGAGGAACAATGTTCTTTTCAAAAGCTTACATCACTTCTCTTGCTAACTCTCTTCCGTATCTTCTTCACATTAGAGTACAACCCAAGCTTCCGAACATGACCTATAAGGTCCTCCGCCTCCCGGATCCTCATTTCCTATCTGATTTCTCCTGCTTTTATCTCCACTTATCTTGTCTGTCATATTGGACTTTTATCTTTTCGTATGACAAACTTGTGCCTTTATATTTGCCAGTCTCTCCTCTACTGATTTTCTTCCAATGCATGGCTTCTGTGACATGTAAGTTCTGATATAAACTTTAAGTTCCTTGGGAAGGAATTCATCGGCCTCTCCAGCTAGGGGACACCATAATGCCAATTAGTTTACAGATACTAGGAGAAGTTGCAGATGAATAAACCAATGCGTGAGGGATGCAGCCACCATTCTACCACTTTTCCTTGGAGTGGCATGTGCATAACATAAAATTGATGACTTTAAAGTGAAGGAGTCAGTGGCATTTAACACACTCGCAGTGGGTTCAGCCACCATTCAAGTTGCAAAACATTTCCATGGTTACAAAGCGAGAGCCCATTCCCAGCAAGCCACAGCATGGCCTCTTCTCCTCCCTACCCAGCCCTGATAAGTATCGATACGCTTTCTCCGCCAACGACTTTCCTTAGTCTGGATAGTTCATGTACAGTCAGTGATACAGCATGTGACATTTGTCACCCTTCGGTTAACATAATGTTCTTGAGGTTTATCTACATTTTATCTCAGTACCTTGTCCCTTTTTACTCTGAATAAAATTTCCTCCCGTGTGTATTCTGTAACTGGGTTAGCATTCATCTGCCGATGGATGATGGCTGTTTGGGTGCTGCTACCTCTTTGCTTTTTGGATTGTGCTTCTGTGAATATTGTGTACATTTCCTTGTAGCAGGTTACTAAGCCCATTTTGGAATTTGGGGCATAGGCATTGGTTTCTAGAGTAGAAGCTCATTCAATTCTTGCCTGTTTCTGGTTTTCTAGAATGTCTCTTATGTCCCAAGATTTCCTGGCCATTGAGAGCAACTTTATGATCATATCTGCTTAACCATCAAGAATTCTTAACTGAGTTATTTGCTCTGTTGACTCATGTAGCAGGTCCCAAGTTCAGTAGGGCTGTAGACCAAATGGGGTACGCAGAAAAGGGTGGAGAGGTATTTAAAATTATAATTTAAAAAAATACTCACATTAAAAGATAATAAATTTACTTATACAGTGATGAACTCTGTTTTTCTTGGAACTATTAGTAGCTACCAGTGCTTTCTGAATTAAGCACTTGGAGTCCCTGGGTAGAATGTTCAATGCCATTTCCAGTGTTAGAAAGTTTTAATCTGCAATTAGATATATATTAAGCCATTAAAATATCATTGCATTTTAATGATTTGGATCTATGAAAATATGTAAATTAGTAATGGCTTATTAAACTTTATAGTTTCGGGTTATTGTAAAAAAAGATCTGCACATTTTAGATGTTGGGGGGAAAGCCTTTTGTGTATTTTACATCCTTCTTCCGTGAGGATGACAAGGATGGAAGTGTTCCTGCAATTAATAATTCAAAAAATAAGTGTATTAGCTATTATGAATAGAAACCATTTCCATGAAAGCTGAGTACAAACAGTTGTTTAGGTCTAAGTACTTTATCTCCAACTCTGGCACTCTAATTTGTGCTTTGAACAGCTCTCCTCTATTTAGAACATAAATTTAGAAAAGGTTTCCTCCCTGAAACCTTCTGAAAGCCTGTAGTTATGGTGGTTACTTAAGTATTATTTCCATAGCTACGCTGGCTGCCAGCCACAGCTGAAATGCATATCAACAAGCTTGGTGTGAAAATGGGGAGGGAGGGGAAGAGCAGGAGGAGACAGAGGACACTAATTTTCCTTCTTCAGAGTAGGAGGTATAATGTCTTTATAAAGTAATAATTAAAGGAAAAACAATTACTAGGACCTTATCTGGACCATGCAGCTGTACACCCTCCTCTTGCATTAGCAGTGCTCCTAAGGTTATGACAAACCAGGAAAATCGCATCTTTAGAGGAGTTTTATTCTTTTTCCTATGATTTGATTGAAACAGACAGCTACATTTTGTGTATATATAATTAGGCAGTAAAATAGGCTTTGAAGGCAGGTTTCCATTTAGTATGTGAGTCACACGCACAGCAGCCTTTCATTCAGCAGCTCAAGACTGATCTTTTTAATGCTTCGGCTCACTCAACATGGTTTCTGAATGCTACATCTTGCACTGGGGGGAAAAAGGAAAAGAAAAAAAAATCAGCTTTTAGCCCGTATTTCTTTCTTTCTTTTTTTCATCTTCTTTCTAAAGAAGAAACAATCCGAAAAGCCAGTCTAGGAAGCCTTTGGTGATTTAACCTTACGACAAACTGATTTTTATCGTCTTTTTTCCAGATTGTCGTCCGGGGCACCGGCTAGCGCTGCACCGGTTCCCGGCGTATCTAATCCCTCTCATAAAAGGCCATTGTGGCAGTAAAACTGAGACCAATGGCTTTTCATTCTCCACCTCTCAGCTCTCCACAGTAATGGCACCGAGGCTCCTCAGCGTGTTTTTCCTTTCAGATGCGTGCTTTCTCCCTTTAACAAGGTCTTACAAAAAGGGACAGGGAGGCTTGGGGGAGAGGGGGAGAAACGCAATTCCTGTCCTCAATGCTGTGCCCATATGTGGCACTAGGGGATTTTGCTCCTGCACTTAAATTAGGAAGAGCTGTGACGTATTGCTGTTATGGGAGATGCAGCCTGTTTTTGTGCAAGATCTTCCTCTGAGATTTTGTGAGCACAATGAGAACAGCCCTGGTGTACTTTCCCCCTTGTAATAGGAATCAGGCCTATCGCCTATGCATTGTCATCTCTCATCTGATTAAAACGTGGTCCCTATTAATCTCCAAGCTTTCATCTCTCTGTGTGCCATTTACTGTCTCCTATCCCATTCTGGCAAACCCAGAGATGGAGAGATTGGTTGATTTATGCAAGTGATAGTTCGCATTGGTTAGATGTCTTTCATCTAAAGACCTCAAAGAGCTTTAGGAACATTATCGCATTGACAGGGCCCAGCTCCAACAGAAAGGGCACAGAAGGGCCATAGTCATGTAAATCTAAATTTCCAGAGTGATTAGTAGTACCCTGGTAACGGAGAGAGAGAGACGAACTAGGTTCTCATTTTTCTGATGTGAAATTCGATGTCCATGCAAGAATTTCAATTTCCTATTCAGGGCTATCATTGGGTAAACCACTCAGTATTCAATTTACTTCCTGGGATGTCCCCCCAGGGAGCCTACTCCCCAAGATGAAGCACTTTACATGACAGGCAGGTGTATATATTTCTTCAATTGGCCTAATCTAATAAAGCTGGACATGATTTATATGTGCAAAATGTTGCCATGTTAAATAATTCAGAATGAAACTGCCTTTCCTAGTTGTGGTACAAATAGATGTCAATCTGCATTTGATGGTGCCTGTATCCCACAGGGATCTGGGATCCACTGAAAGGAAATGCGTTCCACGTTCCGGTTCTAAGGGAGAAGGCAGGCTCTTCTCACGGCAGCCTATGGATTTGTACCCAAACTAAGTGAGATTCTCACAGCAGACCATCCCTGCTGGTGAGGTTTTGTCAGAGGAGCAGCTTCTGCAGAAAGATGTGTTATGCAGTGAGCTTTCCATGTAGATAGGATACGAACACTGTTTGCAAGGAGGTGCGTGAGGCAATCAGCTTTCACCTCCCTGAATGGCTCGCCTTTTGCTGACTCTCGCCCCTCTTCACCCGCCCACCCTCTTTGCTCTCTCTGCCATCTGTTTTCCTCCTAAACTGTGGATCTTTAAAGAGATTTTTTTTTTCACAAAAGCAGTATCTGGAACCAAATTTTATTTATTATGGTTTATCTCAAATAAAGTTACAAAGTTTCCACTCATCCCTTCCATAGTGAGCGTGCAGACAGGAGAGCTGGTGCTTACAGGAATGAGGCGTGAGCCCAGGGCTGGCTTCACACGGGGGAGCCTAACGGGGAGCATTTCCCAGAGCCCTTAGTTTGTGGAAATGAAACAGAAATATTTGGAAAATGACCTAGCTGATATTGGGAGTTTCTCGACAATAATTTTAGGGTGCCAGTTTGTAATTTTCACTTGTTAGCCCAATTTTATGACTAGATATGATAAAATAAGGGAAGTTCTTACCTAGCCTTTATTGGTGGACTAGCCAGCCGCGACAGTTATTTCATCAATTTTTAACAGGAGATGGGGATGCCAGCATCGAGTTACCCTGAAAGCTGATGCAGCGAGGGCCGAGGCTGGGGTGGAAAATGCCTCCTGAACTCCAGCCCTGCGGCAGCCTGAGGAGTGCAAAACCAAGACAGGTGACTCCAGGACTGGCCTTGTTTCAGACGGGCAATGCATATTTAATAGTGCCATTAGGAAACCTTGTTTTTAAGGTTTATTTTAAATCCAACCAAAAAGACTATTCTACAATTATGAAAAGAAGACCCTCATGGATTTTTTTTTTAACAAAAGGTGGGGACAGTTAAAGAGTGTCACCCCTAGGATTGATCCTCCATACCACAAAAAAAGTATAAATTAATATCAGTATTCTAAACAGATATATCAACATTTTATAAAATTTTTATTCTATATTACTACTACACAATTTTTTTTTTGCTTTTTTTGGTACCGGGGATTGAATGCATGACCTCATGTGTTCCAGGCAGGCGCTATGCCACTGAGCTAAATCCCCGGCTTCTACTATACAAATGACCTGATTATTCTGATTGTTGTTTGGTATAAGCAGTGTAATAGAACAAACAGTGTAATAGTATTTTGATTGTTGCTTGGTCCACTGGAATTAACTGCAAGCTAAGATCTGCACTGCCACTTTATTACATCTACACTACCATGAAAAACAAGACACATAGGAATAAGCCAGGGTTAGTGTAAGATAATAAACAGAGCTAAGTTACAATTTGGAAACAAAGCTTAGATGGGCAGTGGGTCCTGGGACACTGGTCATGTTAGAATTCTTTGATAATTTGTCCGAGCCCTCCATTGCGCGAGTGCCTAAGGTCTGTGGGTCTAGGACAGGCATTGTGAAACCCAGCACACTTCTTCTTTCTCTCACTTCAGAGCCTCTGCATCACAATGGTGGAACGTGGCCTTCTGCAGTTTGAGCTCTATCTCCCACAACGCCTCCATCTCCTTCTCCCCCCAAATGGGATAATTCCTTATTCTTTTGCTTGTTTGTTTGTTTGTTTGGGGGGCAGATTTTAAAATGACATTTATGTGAAACACTTAACACCATCCCTAACACATAGCACCCAATAAAAACCAGCTGCTAGTGGAAGCATTATTCTCTTGCTGTTGTTCCTTGTTGTGCTTGGTTTAGCTAGCATTAACTTCTGAAATTTACACTGTGTGCTTACATTGTGTTTGGGCTTAAGCCTCCCTTCAGATGGCCAAATGCCTTTTTGGTAAAATTTCTTTTAGCCAGTTCTGGTCATTTACTGGAATGAATCAGGCAACCAACTTGTCTTTATTCACCGCTGTCCATGAGCCTCATTGCATTTCCAAACCCAGCTGCACCAACATTGTTTATCTTGTCTCTCTGTGGAAACCTTATTTCTAAATCTAGCTACTTAAACCAAGGGATAGTGGCGGGCAAGCCTGTAATGCCAGCACTTGGGAGGCTGAGGTGGGAGGATCTCCGAGAGTTCAAGGCCAGCCTGGGCTATAAAGTGAGTTCAAGGCTAGCTTGAACCTCATAGTGAGACCCTGTTTCAAAAAGACAAAAATAGCTAAATAAATAAACCACCTTGATTTAATCTCTCACCTGGGACTTGAAATTGGTTCCAAAAGTAATTTTAAGCAGTTCGAACATTAGAATAATGTCGTCACTATTTTAGATATGCCCTTAGAATAAGCACATGAGTTTCCATGTTTTTACGTACAAAATGAAAGGAGTTGGGTCAGAATATTCTCTAAGTAGAGCATCAGGGTACAGCTCAGGGTTACAATACTTGCCTAGCATGCCCAAGGCTGTAGGTTTGATCTTTTGAACCCCAAGGGGAAGAACATAATAATCTCAAATTGCTCCCAACTAGGTATGTTTGATTCTAATGATACAAAAACTTTTTTGACTTCTATATCTCCGTAGGTTAAATTTTCAAAAAAATCTCTATCAGAACAAAGTATTCTACCTCAGTACTATTTTACTAAATATTAGACTAACTAATCTGGATTGTCCATGTACTGTTACATATTTTTCTCAACATCTCTTACAGCTATCTGCTTCTAACATGCTGTTAGGCTCATACGTACACAGCTATGGGACCTCTGGCAATTCGCACTAGAAACAACATTAGCTTACACTATTAGCAGACTTTGTTATGCTAGTTTGTATAATACACAGCAGTCGAACGGAGTATTATCTAATTATATGTTTATTTGATCATTTTACTAGGCAACATCTAAAATAATGATGCATCGCATTTGTGGATGGCTTTGTTGGGGTTCGAAAAAAATACCCTAAAATGAAGACCTCAGAAGTAACCTCAAAAGTAACGTTTGTCCTGGCCCCGTCTCTTGCCCCTCAGACTCCGCTGAAGCCCATTAGAGAAACCAGAGCCTCTTCTCCCCAAAGCCAGCCATAAAACTTAAAAGTCGCACTCTAGCTTTCCTCCACCTTAGGTGTAGGTGCTCACCAGAGAGATATGTCCTGACCTCCTGTGTTTGACAGGAGGCAGTAAGATCCCATTCTAAAAAGGACTCTGTGCCCTACCTGGGAAGAGGGAATCCTGCAACAGAGAAACTAGAAGAATCTCAACAGACCGGCCTCGCTGGTTGCCAACTCATTTATTACTACCAAGCTGTCTTTGCTTCATCAAACCTCAGCATGGGGTTGTCTTCACCCTGAAGGCTCCGTACCACGCAAGACCATCATGAAATAAACTCATCGTGCTTTTCTCTTGTTAGCTTATATTTTGCTATAGAATTGTCACCGGTGATTCTTACAGTGGGTGAGGCAGGTGTCACTCCCACTCTGCAGCTTCTCATCTTAAAAGTGCATTCACACACATCCACTCCGGTGACCCTTACAACAGACGAAGGAGGTAAGTAGGGCAAGCGTTATTGTCCCAGTTTATACCAGAAAAACTGGAGCCCAGAGGAGCACTGACGTGGCTCGCCCTTGGCAGCACAGGTGATCAGTGACAAGTAGGCCAGGAACCCAGGATTCTAGCACTGAATCCAGGGTGACTTCCGTGATGTCTGTCCTCGTTCTCAGCAGCTTACTTATCCCACTGATGGTCCAGCACCAACACCTTCCTTCCACATGACTTATGTCCAAACTGGTCAAACAATTCCTTATACAAAAATAGAAAAGAGCATATGTGTGCAGTACGCTATATACGTATGAAAATTTGATACAAGCAAGTATTCACAGCTTGTAATTGTAGAGGTGACACATTGCTAGAGATAAAAATTCTGACCATGCTTGGCTTTAGTGTCCTCTTGAGGTCTAAAATGTGTCTTGGGATAGAATCACCTAATAACAAGTTAAAAATAATAACGAACTCCAGAATTCTGGTGTAGAGTGTGCAGCACTGGCATTTCGGAGAAGAGTGAAAGGTGGTTAGCATTTGAGCTGTGAAGGTCTTCCTATTTCAAACCTGAAATGAAGCATTAAATCGGATGTTTATTCTTCTGATTTCCACCCACCTTCTCAGTTTTACTACTGTTACCTCACTGACACTGGTATTCTCTTCTAATCTCAAAAGGCCTCCAAGTTTTAAACTTCTGTCCCTTCTTGAATCTTTTATCACACATCTCTTTTATTCCAATGAACCCATGTTTCATAGTTGTCTTTCTATCCCTTTTGACCTGCAAATTTTATGAAACCAGAGTTCATTTACATACTGCTTGCACAATCCACTGCGTGTCTAGCCACACAGGAAGCCGGTTGAAAGAAACAAAAATGGGTTAAATGTACCATCGCTTCACTTGAGGACTTGAAAGATAAGGTACTTAGAAGAAGGAACTTGTTACGCAGTGAATGCCCGAGGCCTCTGCCAAGTTCATCCTGAGGCTCCCATTGCCTCTGGATTTGGAGACGAAGCCTGGAAGGAGTAGCTGCGGTTAAATGAGACTGTGGGGCCCTGACCCAATAAGAGCAGTGCCCTGATGAGGAGATTTCCAAGATCTTTCTCTCTTCAAGCCCCACCCCTGGCCACATGAAGACAAGGCAAGAAGGTGGCCATCTGGAACCAGGCAAAGAGCAGCCACTAAAGCCTACCTTGCTGCACCTTGATCTGGGATTATAAGCCCCCAGAACTGTCAAGAAATACATTTCTCTGGCTTATGTCACCTGATCTGTCTTATATTTTCATGGTAGCCCAAACTATTGAATATGATACTAAAAGAAAAAAACGCTTGATTACTTACAGAAAACCAGATCATGTAATATACAGTGTGATGATATAATAAGTAGCCAGGTATGGTGATAAGCCCTCGAAATCCTAGCTACATGGAAGGCCGAGGCAGAAGGATTGCAAGTTTGAGGCTAGCTTTGTCTCCAAAAACAAAAGGGGTCAGGGATATAACAGTGTTAGAGCACCCTGGGATTGGTCCTGGGATGTAAAAGTAAATAACATAAGAACAATACAAATTATTCGGGCTACTGTTTCTCAGTATAGAAAATATGAGGCGTTTAGGTTTACTTTCTTAACCTTGAAAAGACTATATGATTTGAAGTGCAGAATCTAGGGAAAGAAACAGTGGATTTGATGGACAGACCCAGGACTTTGGTTTTGGGAAGATAATATAGACTTGTGAAGAAATAAAGGGAGGCTTGGATTCAAACAGAAGTTTGGTACCCCAAGACAACAGCAAGAGTTACACTCGCAGGCCTGTTTCGTGTAGATGCTACGCCACTTGTGCCATTCCGTTCAATCCTCAAACAGTCTTGCTACTTACTGCCTGGCACATTTTAGGAACTCAATAAATGTTTTACATGAGCGCCCTGAGATGTCATATTGTCTGCTCAGGACCACATAGCTAACCAAAAGAAATGGAACTAGAATTGGAACAAAGTCTGCATGATCTAAAAATGGAGATGATTGTTTTTGAAGTCAATGTGTAGGTTAAACAAAATACAACAGCTAAACACTTAGCATAATTCCTGGCACGGAGTACTTAAACAAATGTTAGAACAAAATGTCTCACAGAGCAAACTGATGTGGAATGAAGGAAGAACAGTACAGAGAGCGTTTACGCAACTATTTCTAGATTGCATGTGGCTGAAGACAATGTGTTTACCACTGATAGACCTTCAAATGACCCATGTAGAACAAATATTTGATGTGATGTTTGCTTTCACACTCAGCACAGCCAGTGTTACTTAGTTTTTTCTAACTAAATAATTTGAATCCTAACTATAAGAGAGACAACTAAGTGACTTGTGCTAGAATATTCTCCATTTTCCATATTTAATGGTGCTTTCTTATGATAAAATGATTGATAGTCCTAGTCATACATCTTAATGGCTACATTTTGTAGTTGGTGCTAAGTTGGTTGGGATGGAACTAGCTTTGTGCACGCCAGGCAAGCACTGTACCGCTAAGTTACATCCTCAGTTCTCTTTAAATGTACTTTTCATTTTATTTTTCACAAAGCATCTTACCAAGTTGCCCAGGCTCACCCTGAACTCTCAATCCTGCCTCAGCCTCCTGAGCAAGCTGTGTTACAGGTGTGGGCCGTCACACTCAGCTTCTTAAAAACTCTCAGGCGCATTGAATCAAACCACGCGCTTTTGTGACTAGGTAGAAGCCTGGGTAGGCAGCGCTGAGCCGGGCGTACGTACCCACGGTGATCACGGGAGGCGGCACAGGCTAACCGCGGGTGCCAGGGAGCTCCCACGGGCCCAAGGGCCGGGGAAGTGAAAAGAAGAGAAACACCTTGGAAAAAAGAGTAAAAATTCAGGAAGCAGAATGGAACCCGGAGGGAAGAAACATGCATTTAAACTAAGAAAAATTAATGCTGTAAAAATTTTGAGAAAATATTGTACATCTAAAACACTGCATGTGAACAAGAGTTTTTAGAAATAAAAATTATAATTGTTGAAAGAAGAGTCCTCAACAGATAGGAAAAATGACATATTGGATACGCTTTCGATCCAGTCAGTGAGAAGGAATATTGAATCAGGTGAGCTGCAAGAATGCTGCAAAAAGAAGAAAGAAAAATAACGAAGATGTGTAATGCACATGTACCAATTCCTCACAAGGAATGGAGTCGCTATGTGCTGTAAACAAATACAAATAAAAATAAAATTAAACAAATAAAATGAAAGGGCAGTGCAGTGTGCTTGACTGTATTGTCTCTGATGCTATTATGGTTTAGATATAAAATGTCCTCCCAAAGTTTCAGAGGTGCTTTCAGAAAGTCCTTGGACCACCGAGTCTGTAACTTCATCCGTGCATTAATCTCCTGAAGAGGGTATAATGTCACGGGGTTTTTTTTTGGTTTTGGTTTTTTGGTACTGGGAATCGAAATCACAAGCTCACAGTCACTAGGCAGGGGCCGCACCACTGAGCTACACTCCCAGCTCCTGATGAGATTATAACGGGATGGTGTTATTGGAAGGTGACAGACCTGTGGGATGGGCCACTAGATTGGAAGATGCTGTGGGGCATGACTGTAGGAACTATATCTTGTCCTGTCCTTTCTTCTTTCAGACCCTCCCACCTCCATGTTTCTCCCTTATCGGAGGCCTAAACGATGGATCAGCTGACCGTGGGCTGAAACCTCTGTAAGTCTGTCGTCCTCTGTGTTGCACTCCTCAGGTGCTGGGTCACAGCAATGACACTGTCCCTAACCCTATCAGCCTCAGAATCTTATTGTGTTTACAGACAGGGCCATTGAGGAGGTAAGTGAAGTCACGCCAGGTGATCCCAGTGGGTCCTGACTCAATCTGACTGAGGAAATTGGGACACACACAGAGATACCAGGTGCACATGGCTTTGCAGGGGAGGCTATGCCAAGACAAGAAGAAGGTGACAGGCCGAGTCAGAGGCCTCGGGAGAACCCACAGCCTGTGAGCGCCTTAATCTGGACCTCCACAGCTCCAGGAAGAAAATGAATTTCTATTGTTTGGGCCAGTCTAGTCGTCTTTTATTTCAGCCCTAGCAAAATAATACATACAAAAGATGGAAGGTAGAAGAAAATAGCTAAGGAACAGAGAAAATGGACACAAAAGTTTTAACGTTATTCAGAAAGACTTCTGAAGGTAAAAGAGAGATAGCAAAAGAAGCATTTCTCAGAGTAAAGACACTGAGGATCCACCTCGATTTCCAGGTATGCTAAGTAGAATTCATTTTAAAAACGAGGCTCATCGGGGCGGGGCAGAGCACAGTGGTGGAGTACCCCTGTCTACACGCCCTCGGCCCTGGGTTTGATGTGCAGTCCCGGGAAAGACAACTGTGTAATTTAACAAACAAACCAGAAAAGAGCAGTGTGAGGTTTTCTTTCAGCACAGTAATCTATTTTTGACCCACTATATATGGTTTTCAAAATTTTCACATCAGTTCTGGTCCACTCTTTACTGTAACTTACCATTGTGATTTTTTTTCCTCTCAGAGTGAATATAGATTTTCTTTCTGTATTATACTATAGCTTTCAAGACAGTAGTCACACTTATTTGTCTTTGTGTAGTAAACCATCTTTTGATAAAGAAAGCAATATAAAGCAGATTTTTAAGGCAAATTTTTAAAAACAGATATTTCTTAGTCATAGTATATTTTGATATCAGTCTGAGAATAATCAGAAGAGAGAAAGCAAACAGCTATGTGAACAGGCAAATCTAAACACTTAATCAGAAAGGCAGCTCATAGAATCCAGGGAGTTGCCAGTCAGATGTGCAGAGAACTTCGAAAAATATGGGAAATGTGCAATACATTTCAAAAAACCTAAAAAAAAGATTTTGAAAGTTTTGACCATAAGGCTGATTAAGGAGATAAATATGTTTGACATGATTAATTACGCAATATATAGAACATTACATGGTACCCCATTAATACGTACAACTTTTGTGTTTTTACATAACAGCTAACAACATAGACATAGAAGTAGCAAATAAACATGAAACATCAGAACTAACAAATATAACACAGACACTATCCCTAGTGCTGAGATTAAGCACCCACAGCATAGTTCTCTGCCCACAATTTCAGACTAAGAGCAAGGCCTTTTAGAGAGACCGTGGCCTGGCCACTGAATAGCAAAGGAGTCACTGAGGGGAGTTTGCAAGAACCTAGAGTCCAGCCCCAAGAGCATTTGGGAAAGTTAGACCCAGGGAGGTACTTCCGCAGGGACACCAAGTTTCCGTGAGCGACTGCCAGGAAACTGCAGGCCAAGGAGCACTGGGGGGTCATACACTCTGCACCTCAGGGCTGTGGCTTCTCCTGAGCCAGCACCCGCCTCTGAAGAAGTCACCACACTGCAGGAATCTGCTGCTGAATTTGCTCAGACTGAGGGCAAAATCCTTTACTCCGACAGTGCCTTCTGCTGCTCTTCACTGACAATGTTGAACACTGTGCCAGCTTCTAAGAGACAGCTTGTTTGGTTTTAGTTAGTCTTGGGGATTGAACCCAAGAGTGCTCGAGCACCAAGTCACATCGTTACTCCTCAGCCATTTTTTTGAAGCAAAGCCTTGTTATGTAGCCTAGGCTGGCCTCAGACTCTCAGAGATCCTCCTGCCTTGGCCTCCCAAGTGGTGAGATTATAGGTTTGTGCCACTGTGCACTACTTAGTTCCTTTGTTTTATTAGTTCGTGTTTGTGGTACACAGTGATTACTCTCATGGGGAGCTGGTATGTGTACATAACACATCGGAATTCTTTTTATATCCCTTTCCTCTCCTCACCTTCCTCTCTGCCCTTTGAAAACATGTTTTGAGACAGGGTCTGCTTAGGTTGCCCATTGTGGGCCCAAATTTGTGGTCTCCTGCCTCAGCCTCCATGTAACTGAGAGTATAGGTATGTCCCACCATGCCAGTGAGGAAAAGCATTGGAAGGGTTCGAATTCACTGAGAGGTCAAAAGAAGAAGTGGTATAATTATTGCTAGCTATATATCAGGATTTCACTTTATCATAGCTTTGACTTTTGTCAAGTTCTGTAAAGGTTTCCCAGGGTGTTATAAAAGGTGAATTTCTAATTTTTTTTAATTTAAAGAGAAACAAAAGCATGTAAAGGGTAGAGATAATGCAGAATTTCAAAAAAAAGATAATAAGAAACCACTAGTTGATAAATTACATATTTTCCTTTTAGAAATAGTTGTTCAAGTTACAAAATTAAAGCATACAAAGTAGATATACCAACAGTGGGACTGTAAACAGCTACGCATGCATGAGTCTCTGCATGTATTTCTATCCTTTCTGTATTAGAGGGAAAAACAAAACCTAGCAAGACAAAGCAAAACAAATTCCTATAAAAACATGAAACCAAAAAGTCGTATAAAACCACAGTATAAGGTGATCTACAATCATTACTGTGTTGTTTCTTATTATCTTCAATAGAATTATCTATATCATCAGGCATAATTGAATATAGCAGTATAATTGAGTAAAGCAATAAATAAAAATATTAGTAAAAATAAAACATTGCAGACAGTATAAAACTTCAAAAGCAGGTAATAATCAAACCAGAGTGGATATTCTAATGAATCTTGTCATCTTTAAGTGTAGTTGCCTATACTTTTAAACTTGATACTATCAATCATAACAGCTTTGAATAAAATCTATCAATACAAAACAGCAATCTAACAAACCAGATTTGATTATCATCAGTCATGGTAAAACAGTGTAGGTTATTCAGAGCTTTAGATTGACTTAATAGGAAATTAAGGATGGTTACTGTACTGTGTCCTGTTATTTTCGGGATTACTGTTTGCACCCTCAAATCTAGTACAGGTAGAATGACTGGAACAGAATATAATACATCTAAGCAGAGTAGTGTGAGTAATATGGGTTTTAAATCCTGGTGCACTATTTACAATATAGTGTATCAAGGCCATCTATGTTAGAGATTCTAGCCATCCTTTTCTGCCTCATTTCTGCTATGCTATTTTTCTGCCTTTGTTTGGCTACTTTTCTCCTTCATTCTACTGCCTGCCCCACTCATTGAGGCCTTTCTGCCACTGTTCCTAAAATCCTGGTATTTTTTTTTCTCTCTCTAGAATGTCCTTCAGTATTCTCTGTAGGGTTGGATTAGTGGTCACAAACTCACCCAGTTCCTCTTTGTCATGGAAGCATCTTGTTTCTCCATTAATTTCTAGTGACAGTTTTGCAGGGTGCATCAATCTGGGCTGGAGGTTATTTTCTTTCAGGGCTTGGAATACTTTGCTCCAAGCTCTTCTTGATGTGATGGTCTGTGTTGAGAAGTCTGCCGTGATCCTGATGGGTTTACCTTTATAGGCAATCTGTTTCTTTTCTCTGATGGCTTTTAATATTCTGTTTTTAATTGAATTTCTGGTATCTTGATTATTATATGTCTGGGTTTAGATTTGTTTTGGTTGTAGGTGGCTGGAATTCTGTATGCCTCACACAACTGAATGTCATTTTCTTTTCCCATGCTTGGGAAAAGTTTTCCTTAATTATTTCCATAAATAGCCTTTGTAATTCACCTGTTTGTATTCCTGCTTCTTTGTTCACATTTCTTATTCTTAAATTGTAGATTCTCTTGTCATCATCTAGCCTTTGCATTGTTACTGCCTGTTTCCTTGTTATTTTTAACATCTTTCCTTTCATGATCACATATTGCAAACTTGTCTTCAAGTTTTGATAGTCTATCCTTAGTTTCTTTTAATGCATTTTGCCAGCTTTCAATGGAGTTTTTAATTTCCTGGTAGTCTCTTTGAATCTGCTTCATGTATTCTATATTTTCTTTATATTCTTTATCAAATATTTCTCTCCTTTTTTTGTGTTCCTCCCTTCTTCCATCTGTATCTTCCTGAGAGATGCTTCCTGAGAGCATTTCTTTTATTACTCTACTCATATCTTGCTTTACCTGATTTAATATTTCAGTTTTGAGCTTGTCTACAAGGTCCCAAAAATATCTCTTAATGTCCATTGAAGCCATGTCTGATGTTGTGTGTTTGCCACCCTCAGTCTCCCTTGTTTTTCCTTCTCCTGGATCAGTGCTCTCAGGGTTCTGGGCTAGGGGCCTCTTCCTGCCTCTCTCTCCTGTCATGGTCCTGGCTTCCTCCACACAGGTTACAGTGCAGGTCCCAGCTCCCTTCCCTGTTGGCCACATTTCCTCCAAAGCACACTGGCGAGGGACCTCCACCCTCTCCTGACTGCTTTTATCACTAAGGTGTAAGCAGGCTGTGTATGCCTGCCCCTCCCCACTGGGCCAGCCAAACTTCAGGGGCCTTCACCCAGTTAGTGCTTGCCTGGTGCAGGGAATTGATTTGGGACAACTCATTGGGTCCCAGCCAGGGGCGCAGCCCAGTCCAAGCAAATCCCATGAATCTGCTCTGGGGAGGGAGGAACCAACTGAAGTCACTGTTGCTCCCAGTTCAGGTTCCTCTTGCCTGATTCCAACATGTTGCCCATTTGGTTGCACCCTTGCGGGGAGGGGGGTCTCATTCCCAGCACTGACCATGGATTAATGAAGGTCCCTTCGCCGGCTCTGCTCTCCGTTGGGCTCACCAATCCCCGACTTCAGTGCTGCTGTGGTTCCTGTGAGTGGTGGCTGGAATGAGTTTGGGCGGCTCTGCCAACCGGCGAGGATTCAAGCTGGCGCAAATTCAGGTCACTGAAAACTTGGCAGGTTGCCACAAAAAACTCTGTGTCCCTTAGTTTTTAGCTGTTTCAGTTGTAGTCCCAGCGCATTTGATGATCTTTTTTACATTTTAATTTCTTCCTGTGTCAAGAGGATCCATCTCCCCCTGTCTGGATCTCTCAAGGGTGTTTTATTCTGGCATATGAGTTGTTTCTCCAGGGAGGCTCTGTATTTTGTTGCTCACTGATCGGCCATCTTGACTTCTCTCTAGAAGGTGTATTTTTAGCTAGGAATGATCATATGTTGTCATTAATTTCATTATTTTCTATTGCTTTTATAATGAGTATCATTCCTTTTGGAGTATCACATCAGTAAATTTGGTTTTCAAAATTCCTCTTTAAAACTCCACTTGTAACTCCAAGCAGACATGTAGTTTCTTATTTAGGGTGATGATGTAAATATACCAAACTCATTTAATTGTATACCTATGATTAGTAAGTCTTATGGCATTTACATTATATCGCAATAAAAAGCTGTTTTTTTAAAAAATATCAGATATTATATGCCAAAAGGTCTAATGGATGCTTGGCAAATGCAAGGTCGTGAGTTTGATCCCCAGCTCCACAAAAAAAAAAAAAAAAAAAAAAGGTCAAATGGAAGAAGTAGGCCTACAATGTACTTGAAAGTCTGAAAAATGCTGTGACCTGTTTTTCTACTGCTAGTTTATTACACAGTTTTAGCACTGTTATCAGCTAATATATGCACTTCCACACTTTTCCTTTGCAGAATATTTTCCCAGAGCCTTACTTCCTGACCTCTTGAGAATAACATATCATTCATAATTAATTTTTCCATTTGAATTATCTTTAAATATTTTGGAAAAGAATTGTGATTTGTGGAATCATCTTTAGTATATAGCTTGATTCTATTGGCAGCCAGAAGGTATTTATCATCTTAAAACTTTGCTTTTTTAATCTATTTATTTATTGAATTGAAACACATTTTTCAAGATAGCTGATGAGGGTGTAGGATATTTTGATTTTGGCATTTTTCCTGAAGCAGGCTCATTTTCTTTGTGACCTGGGGTTGCCTGAGTTCTTGCCACCTATGCAGGCGTGGGATCCACACCCTTGGGCTCTACTTTCTGATGTTGATCTATGTTTCGATAAAGGGATGCAGGGAATTCACTAATTACCTTCTGATTTTCCAGAATGCAAAGATTAATGACTTTGTTGAATTAATTTTATTCCTAAATTATCTTCTTACACAAAAATTCTAAAATAAAATATAAGAATTGGATCCTCTCCAAGAATTAACCAATACAATTTTTTTATATGATCAAGTCTAGCATAGTGCTTGGACCAGAGTAGATGTTCAACAAATGACATATAAATAAATAAATAAAATACAGACTGTATAAACCAGTGGGATTTTCTGAGCAGCTCCACTTTGCATTGAGGCAAGTGTGGTTTGCAGATCAGTGACTGACATTCAGCTTAAATATAACCTAGCTAAAATAGGTTTACATATAGCTACCTGGGTAAACACAGAAGCCACTTAGCTCAGACAAACGGGGCCTGACGTGGTACTCCCAGTTTAGTTTGCTTCCCTTTCATCCGACTGCATCGCAGGAAGTTCCTGTGTGTACTCAATTATTAGGAACCTTAGGTGTCCACATAAATTCTGACCGTTTCGTCTTCCTTCTCACTCACCACATTTCCCCTCCGCAGCCCGCTGAGGCTGTCTGATCCCACCCATCTTGTGCAGCTGCTGTGGAAGCAGGGCCTTGTGTCTCCACGTGTGTGCTCCTGGTGGGTTTTCCTAGGCTGGGGATAAACACCATGCTTACACTTCGAGGGAGACAAGGCTGAATCCTCCTGGTCTCTTTCTCCCACTTCTTAGCGAGTATCTTTGTTCATCTGCAAACCTCTAAAACTTGCATCCTTCTTTTCACTGAGTCTTTTCTCGCAAGATGGATACTCAACATCGTTTCATGCTCACCAAGTGTAAAGGTGACAAAAACCTCTTTGCATCCCTTTTCTTTAAGGGATCCTGTCCCCTTTCAATACAGATTCTAGAAGACAAGCCTGCAACTGAGCGCTCCATTTACTCCCCTTGACTTCGCTCCTACACCCCTTGCGGGCCATGGGTTCTCGCCAGGGTTTCACCCACGTGGCTCCCTGTGAGCTCACCAGTGACTCATCCAAAAGAACACTGGGGCTTTTCCCTGTCAAACTCTCCTGATATCCTGGAGGCAGGTGGGACTGTTGATCTTCTCTCCTCAGAGGCAATCCATCCCTTTTATTTATGCTTTATCTCTCAATTCACTTAACTCCCATATTTAGATGTCAGTATTTTCTGACCCGCATTTACATATCAGTATTCCCCAAGGAGCCCACTTTTAATCCCATGCTCTGTTTGTTGATATGAACTTTCGCTTTCATTCATAAGGACCTACTTTTCAACAGGTTTTCATGCACAAGGCCCTTTCCCTTGCTCTGTTTAGTTTAACTTGGCTGTGTGTTATTCTTAGAGAATTTACACCTTCTAACTGGAGAGTTTCTACCTTTAGAGTTGCTTCATGATTTGCTTGTTATCTGTCGTCTGCATTCACACTGGCTGGAATGCACGCGTGAGCGACGTGCTAGCCCTCAGCGCTTCTGAGGAGAGTTCCGTTCCAGTTGTGCGCAT
This sequence comes from Hydrochoerus hydrochaeris, assembly GCA_004027455.1. NCBI lineage: Eukaryota > Metazoa > Chordata > Mammalia > Rodentia > Hydrochaeridae > Hydrochoerus > Hydrochoerus hydrochaeris. The sequence continues at coordinate 507,018 of PVLA01000094.1, forward strand.
GGAAGCCAATTTATGTCCACTAATTTAACATTGTTGAGCATTACATTGTGTAAGAACTTCCTCAGGCGTGGGTAAAACTCAACTACCTCTTGGGCCTTTCCTTTTTTGTATGTGTCAACAAAAGACTGTAAACCATAAGATTCAAGAGTGGTCACTAGTTCCCACCAAGGGTGGGCCACCTCTCTGTGACAAACACAGCTTTCTCTTGAGAGGTAAAAGGCGACACTTCCAATGGACTTGTGGCGAAGGTCATCTGTCCTTCAGGCTGAGCTAGCGCAGAGCCAGGACAGTCAGCGGGGTGGACAGAGCTGGGCCTGGAGTCAGCTTCCGTTGCCCCCTCAGCAGCTCACCCTCGTGCTGGTCACAAAGGACGTGTTTCTAACAGCACATCAGCCCACAGGTGACCCCTAAGATCCAGGCAGGCCCGGCTAACACTGCCACTCTGGCCTTTTTATTACTATTGATTCCACCTCTGTGTCTGCATCCATCGTGTTCCTTTTTCAGCAGGCCCTTTCTCCCGTCTCCACTGCTTCTGACGGTTTAAACCAATTCTTTAAAGTTAGCTTTCCGTCTCCCTCTAGAAATACTGCGTTTTGTACTTACCATCACAAATCAAGTGCTTTTCAGAGTTTAGCAAGTGTCTTATCGCACTTAGGAAACTTGAATCATCTCAAGGGCAGAGACAATGTCTTATTCCTTTTCGTATCTTTTGTGAACCTGGGTAATACAACAGAGGCTCACTGAGTTACTTAATGAATGGATAACAAACTGAGTCACAGGAAATGAGCTAAAATTTGTACAACGCTCAGAGTATGCCTTGTGCAGAATGTTGTACAGGTGTTTGTCAAATAAAATGAAAGCTTGATAGGGTGTAGGTTTGAATTTAGAAGGACTACTGTTACTATAATCAATAAAAATTGTGTCTATAATTTATTAATAGACTCAGATACTTGCCTCTTTATCACTAGACTTTTACTAATGTGGAACCAGGGATAGAAACATTGCTTTCTTTTTATATTCAGTTCTTTTTTTCTAACTGCATATCATTTCTCTCAGTGATAGTTAAATCTCATTATATTTAGTGATTTATCCATTTTCCATTATAACAGTTTTATCAGTGACTCCTTGTGTTATAATCTCATTATTTCATAAAATTATATCCTATTTGTTAATAGTAATGGTAACCCTGATTTTATCTTCTTCAGTGCTCTTTTTAATGTCAGTCTTAGTTCCCTTGTGAAAAGATTAAACCTTTTTCTCTAACTCTATTTAGTTTGCCTATATTATGTGTATTTCACTATGCTGTTATGTAAAGAATTTAATTCAGTGTCTGAACTATGTCTGCCTCGTTTCTATAAACTTTTTTTTTCCTTTGTCTTTTTGATACAGGGTCTTGCTACACAGTTCAGGCTGGCCTTGAGCTCACTTTGTAGCCCAGACTTGTCTCTAACTCACAACAATGCTCCTGCCAGAGCCTCCCAAATGCCGGGATTATAGGCATGAGCCACCACACCCAGCTCAATAAATTTATGTCTTAGAATAAGATGGAAAACATGAACTAAAGAAATCCAAATTATCAGATTTTTTTCTTTATTTCAAAGTGTTGTAACAAATATTGGATTTTGTACTGAATTAAATATAGGTGCTAGATTCTTTAATTTTCACTTAATATATATAGTTGCTAGACTGACTTTTTTTTTTCCTAGATCTTTTTTTTTTTTTTTTATCAGTACCGGGGATCAAACTCACCACCGCCTGCTTGCAAGACAGGCGCTGATGCGGCTGAGCTAAATCCCTAGCCCTAGACTGATTGTTTTACTTCTTGACTAAAATGTAGTATATGCAAGAAAGTTATAAAGTGCCCAATGGGATCTCATAGGTGCATGTTGGAAATATAAATAGAATATTTCAGATTTTTACCACATAGGACCTTGCAAGTACTTAGGTTTAGAAAGATAAAAATCTGTGCAAACAAAGGGTAGGATGCAGGTGTAACTTGTTGCTTATTTGAACCTATAACAATCTCACTTGAGACAATTTTACCTGTTGGATGAATGCCAAACAACAATGTTTCAAAGCAAAGAATTAAATTGTTTCTGAATAGTTCATTCCTTCTTCAAGACTTGCCAGCCTTTTTCTTCAATCAATATTTAATATAGAAAATTTCAAATATATATGTATATATTTGTGTGTTACATGAAGAATAATATGATTCCAACATACACAGTGCCCAGATTTCTAACATTTTTAATCTCACTATACAACCTATTTTGGTAAAGGTTTCTAAAATGTTCAAGAGGAGATGAGTTGCCTAGCATAGCTAAAGCCCTGGGTTCAATCCCCAGCACACACACACACAAAAGTTAAATTAAATGATAAGTAATTGAGACATAGCATCAGAAACAAATACTTTGTCACATAATTTGCTTATTGTCATTATTTCTTTTTGGCATAGAATTGATGTTTGGCAGAAAGCATTACCACATTGTTTTTCTTTGATAGAAGAGCAGTCAAATTCATTCTTTCAGAAAAAAATAATTGACCAACAACTCGTTCATGTTCCTATGCTGAACACTGTCATGAGACAGCACAGTCATGAGACATGTTTTCAGTGGCAGTGGTTATGTGCAGTCTTCCTATATTAAATATTGGCTCTACCAAAATGTAGCTACAACACTTGAGCAAGTTCCTTCTCCTTTCTGCATCTCCATCTCCTCATCTGATGATAATCATCCTTGACTTACTGAGCTGCTGTGAAGATTAAATAAGTTTATAAATATGAAGAATTAAGAATTTCCAAAATATGGTAAAACATACATGTAGTTCACTTGAATTACAAACCAATTTTACATATGGAAGATGTGTGTCCTTCAGACACCTGTAGGTCTTTTGGAATAGCAAAAACTTTAAACTATTTTTAAAAATAATAAGTAAAATACAATATTTCAAGTATGAGGAAAATACATTGTCTCCTTTGCTCACAAAAATGATTCGATAAGACCACTTTTAGCATTAAATTAAAAGATTTTTAATTTAATAATTTAAATAAAAAATACTCAGAGAAGAAAAATCTTTGTCAGGACCAATAATGTTTTCAGAGTTGTACAAATTAAAATATATATTATAGCAATTTGTTCATTTAACTTTTGTGGGTTCGTGTAAAACCTAAGACACAGCATGCAAACTCAAACAGAAGACATTAAAATATGGTTGACAAAATGTCCCTGTACATTAAACTCCACTGTCAGCAGATTCTCAATACGTTAATTATTTTAAAAAAATTTTAAAGTGCAAAGTGATTTCTTGGGTGATTTGGACAGTAGCGGGGTATGAGAAGAGAAGGGGGAAAGGGGAGGGAAAGAGGAAGAGAATGAAGGAAAGGTGGGAGGGAGGGAGAGGAAGGGAGAAGGGGACAAGAGACTAGAAAGACAGAGTGACTGTGTTTGGGAAGAAGAACCTGCGTGTGTGTGCTGCGGTGTAGGAACCTGAAAGGCCTGGCCCAAGAACCAGCCAATAAGGAGGCCAAAAGCCACATTTCCACAAGGATGATTGGCTGGTGCAGAGGACTGCACACAGATGATTGGCTGGTTCAAGGCGTGGCGAGGGAATGGCGGAAACTGCTCCCCGAGAAAATAGAGAACAACTTTCTGGCTCTGTCGCTTACTGCGCATCCTCCAAATGACTGCAGGGATTTATCCTTCAGGAAAGCTTGTTTGGAAAACAAAAGAAGCACAGTTGTTCACAACAAAAGTGATATTCAGCAGGCAGAGGAGCTGAGTACAATGGAACTCCTTTATTTTTGTTTAAAACAAACTTTAGCCTTTGGGTTTCTTCTAACCACATATGGTAAGATTGCCTAGAAGATGCAGAGAGGCTTTAAAATTATAAATTATGAGATTAGGCAGGATTTACTGTTTCTGATAATCATCATTGTGTTATTAATCTTGTGTCAGATTTATGAAATTGTGCAAATGGAGTATAATTCATAAAGTGCTGAAGTCTTTACATTCTGTGCAAAACGTGTTGAATTCCTTCACAATTAAAGAGATTCTATAATCCGGCAAAAAGAAGCTACTGCTAGCACATGCCTGTAATCCTATCATTTAGGAGGCTGAGTCAGGAGGATGGCTGCAAGTTCCATGCCAGTGAGTTCAAGGCTAGCTGGAGCTATGTAGTGAGACCCTGCCTGAAAAAAATGAAGAACAAAACAGAGAAGCTACTTTAGGTATGTGTTTCCTCCTGCAGCTAAATATGAATGAAAATGAGACACATTTACCAAAGTATTTGATTCTGTTCTCACAATTTTTACACACATTAAAAAATCTGCTGTCAATCACAGTGTTTCTCTTATTTTGGTTTTGTTTATGTTTTATAGCAGAAAGGGAAACAGAAGAGGAAAAGCAAGTAAGAAGGGTGCGGTGGAAGGTAATGAATGTATCCTGCTGCCTTTCCACCTCCTCCTACCTGATATTATTGCATTTTGTTGTTATAGTTGTTTTAAATCCAAATGAAGTGGAGACAGCATTTCACCTACAAGTTTTTAAATTCAGTTTTGCACACACTGTTTCTACAGGCCATCTTTCTGGAAATGAGAATGACTCTATAATGCAGATTAAGCAGAAGTATTTTGCAGTCTTTCCCAGTGACCATTCCTTGGCTGGCTAACAGACCAGCCATTCAGAAGCAATTTTCTTCAGGCTGAAATTATGTGCTGACCGTAGCAGATCGCTTCCCATAATAACCCTTCCCCCACCAGCGCTAAATACAATCTGTCTCCTACTCACTGTAATAACGTGCAAATGACTGTAATTTTGCAGACAAGAAACAGCCCAAAGTGAAACGTGTCTAAACAGAGGTCGATTTGAAAAATCAGGGCTATTACCTAAATCTGTAAAATACATATTGTAATAAAACCAGCAACAGCAATCTCCAATAAGTAGTTTTAAAAAATGTAGCTTGTGTTCTGATCTTCTTTATTCACCCAGTCTCCACTAGCATAAAAGAAAAATCCTTTTCCAGAAATGGTTTCAGTACAGGAGACGTAAATTGCTTCACTTTGCAAACCGATCTCCGGCCCTTGCTAGGGCACCCTTTCAGATATAGTAGGGCACCCCACCCCTCAAGAGCCCGAGCCAAGCAGAGCTACAATTTCAGACACTTAACACTGACCTACATTACAGCGCTCTCAATGTGAGCAATATATAGCTGTTTCCCTTTAAAAGAATGTGCTGTTTTGCAATATTTTGCAGGGATCTTTAACACTCAAAAGCATGAAAGGAACACACAATTTGCTGTTTTCGGGAGGCCGGGGCAGGGACCGTTACAGGAATCGATCTCAGGACCTCAAGCTGGCTAGGCAGTCACTGGGCTGCTGCAGCCCCAATCTACTGCGTTTTCTTTTTGGTTACTTTAAGGTGTAGCGTTGGGAAAAGGAATGGGGAATGATGTGAATATATGGGAAGAAACATCATCTTCTATAACTATTTTCTTTTTTTCTTTCTTTTTAAGCGCTGGGGACTGAACTCTGGTCCTTTTGCACACTGTGTCTGGCAAGTGCTCTACCACTGAGTTTCAACCTCAGCCTTACACTGGTTTACTATGAAAAGTTGCTTTCATCTTAAATCAGTGATGCAATATTTGCTCTATAGCACTTGGATTTGTGTACCTTAAAGATCTTTATTGTCTCACCTTTGAATGCAGGGCTCTTTCTATCTTATATTCTTAAGGAATATAAATTGCAGGTGAGTTAGTAGGTTATAAATATGACCTGAAAAGTTCACACAGAGATGTGATATGTATAAATGTCTATATTTACATATTGTATGCCAGAAACGCCCAAGTCTTTCTTGGTGGGGAACATAACTGGTGTCTTTCTTCCATAGTCCTCCCCTTGCCTACAGGGTCCTATGCTTAGGTCTAGAGGGTCTTTTCTCTCCTCTTCTTCGTCCCTTATCTTGATTCAATGATACTGCAGGATAATGTGAATGTCCAGTGTTTGACTAAGCATACTGCTCATCTCTTTTGATGATAATTATCCATAATTGCTTATTGTTAGAAGCACTTCACAGAAACTCGAATTTAGTGTGTCAGTGTCAAAGGGCAGAGAAAGTTTTTCTAAAACCTCTTTAGCAAACAGGAAGATATTAATTGTAGGTAAAAAGAGTGAAGAATGTCTAGTGATTGTGTGGATGTTTAATAAATCACCAACTGTGCCTCTGTAGAAGCTAGAGCAGTTTGTGTGCCCATTACCTTCAGGTAGGACAGTGTATAACAACCTCAGACAGATAAAGATGTTTCTTTACTGTCTATTCAAGGTGCCAATGTGGTCATCGTTGTGACTAAATTGAATTCTTTTTCTCATAGAAGCACTGTGTGCTTCAAGCTGATCTTGAATTCATTGTCAGTAGCCCAGGCTGGCCTTGAACTTGTGGCAATCTTGTGGTCTCAGCCTCCCGAGTGATGTGATTACAAATGTGTGCACCACCATGTCCAGACGTCTAAGTATGGCTTATTTTTTGTAACTTTGCCATTTTTCTCCCTTGGTCTTGAGTAAGTATCAGATGGTGATGCTGAAACAGATTAGGCAAAGCTAATCCCATGTTAAGACTTGATTCCAAATAAAAACTCAGATGATTTCTGTTAAATAATGTATCCCAAATAGAAGATAATAAAGAATAACGACTACTATGTTTCTCTAGGTAGTTTTTGCAACCCTCAGGCTCCTTGTATTGAACAATACTATCTTTGAACAGGAGTCTCCTGCCATGGGAGGGCCTAATTGTTTTATAAACAATGCAGGGTGTACTAGATAGACTGCGTCTTGGGCCCAGGGTTGGAGGGTGCTGGTAGCTATTAGTGGTGAGAAAATTGTCCCATTTACATTATCTTCATGATTTTCCCACCCCTCATTCTCATATTATTCTCATTTTCAGCCTTTTCTCTCTCACTTCTACCACATCTCTTGATAGAGATGTACCCAAATGTAAAATTATAACATACATGCTGCACAATAGCATACGGGTACTAATCAAGTATAAGCATATGGATATTAACATAGAGAAAAACACATTCCCTGTTATCTTTGTGTCTTAGTTACTTCTTTCTTGTTGCTGAGACAAAATACCTGATACTCAAAGTTAAAGGAGGAAACATTTAACTTAGCTCACAGTTTGTGGAGGTTTCAGTCCATAATTGGCTGGCTCCAAAGTGGGGTGGCACATGGCAGAGGGGCATTGCAGAGGAGAAACTGTATGGCAAGCAGACAGCAGGCAGCAAGCAGCAGCCCTGCCTTCCTTCTATCCCTTTATACTCTATCCAGGCTGCAAATTTACTGGTTGGTGCCACCCACACTCAAGGTTGGGCACCCTTAATTCCAGTATCACACCCTTATCCTGATACCCTAATCTAGCTCCTTCTAAACTCCTCACTCATAACTGCATGAGCCTATAGGGGGACAATTAGCTACAAATCATAATACTTGGTAAGAAATTAAAATAAATTTTTCACCCCTATAAATATTTAAAACACTTGGGAGGCTGAAGCAGGAAGACTGTCGTAAGTTCAAGGACAGCAGGAGCTACATAGCAAGGCACTGTCACAAAAACAAACAGATGCACTAGGCTGACTACTTCAGTTTTGTAAGGGAAGTAACTCTGATTTCAAGACTGGCAGTTAATTATCTTAGTTTCAGTCATCAGTTAGCTGATAGTCCTTTGATGCCTCTTGATTTGGGTCCTTTGTGAAACAAAACAAACAGCAAAGCCAACACACACTGGTTTATACAAAGGTTTCCTGGAAAACTTTGAGAGACAGAAAATGGGGAGAGGGTGTGAATTAGAATGGGAAGAACTGCTTTAATTTATCAAAATGGTTTGAGTTAAATTTGTGATTGTGTTGGACATCAGTTTTCATTCTTTGGTCAGTAGAGTTTATCAAAAAGGCTTAAGATACTAAGTGTTGAAGTTACGATTGATAATTATTTGAATATTAGATGCATAAGCTTTAGTTTTGGTTATACCAAGTCTCTGCTGCAGACCTGAGATTTGCTTCTATTAAGGGGTCTGTGTTGGAGAAGATGCCACTCATGAAGTCAGCTTTTTAAATATGCCCTTTGAAGTTCTGTTATTCTAAGAGCTAACTATTGATTTTTCCAAACTAATGTAACATATGGGGTAACCATGAGTTCACAGAGGCTGAAATCTAGATGACTCCCCAGGGACACAGAAAGTGTGCAAAAGTGATCTGGTCCTTCGAGAAACCACTCTTCTGAAAGAAGAAAAGTTAAGAATCACCATATGGTGCTGTGTTATTATCAGCTGGTCCACAAATGTATAATCTGTACATTTCAAAACACAGAACAAACATCAGAGCTGAGATGGAGGGTAAGTAGATATTAGGTATCAAGTTCTCATTTTATTCACACACAGCTTTGACTATAAATGGATTTAAGGAAAGCTAAGGACTGTTATAGACAGCATTCCTCTGGTTTACATACTCCAATAAAGGGTGGAAACTACTGTTTTTTACTGTTTGCAACATCAAGGCTAGTTCATCTAGGGTAGTGAAACAACTAATTGGCAATTTTTTTCCTGCTGTTTTTTTTTTTTTTTTTTCCTCCCGCACCGGGGATGGAACTCACAACCTCTTGTTTACCAGGGTGGGACCTTAACCACCTAAGCTAAAGCCCAAAGCACAATTGGCAATTTTTTAATGGTCTAAATATATTAAAAGCCCCAACAAGTCAATAGCTATTACTTAAAATACGTGACATAAATATTGTATTGATCCACAAAATCATCACTGAATATTTACATCCTATGCTGTCTTCTGCTTGCACTAATTCAGTGTGTGTCCATTTGGCTCAGTGAAGAGATTTCTTAAATTCCAACTGTCATGTGTGAATTACAATCCCAGTTGCCCTGGATCCCTCAAATTTGGGTGCAACATGCCTTTGATTAAATTCAGAAAGCACCTATTAGCTTTAGATTTTCAATATTATAGCTCCTTAAAGTAATGGGAAATAATATTGAAAAATTTTAAAATAAACTTGCTCTAAAAGCTTACTAAGTATGTAAGTACATTAGTGTAAATATATTGGCAACTTGTTATTCTGTATTAACCTCTCTTGTCCTGTGACAGGAGCTCCATTCACTGGTTACATTTGTCCCAAGATAAATTCTAAAATATTTTGTTTTTGTAAATTGCAGATGTAGTATTCTGAGGACTCGACACTACCCCCTCCCTCCCCATGCAAACAGTGTGAAACATTTGGGGAAGAGGAATTCTGAAAATTACGCTTGTTTAAAAGTGCGAAGATTTTAAAATGAGATGTGGGACTGTTTCAGGGGTTAATATTCCTAGTATATTTTTATCTCCCACAAATCGATTAAAAAAAAAAAAAAGAGCCTGGCCCGAGGTGTTAATAGGGTTGGTGGTGGCTGGTTTTGCTTTATTTCTTTGGAGTTCTCAAAGCCCAGGTAGGGGGCTGGCTGCTAAAGTAGGGGACAGACCCTCCGCTTTCCTCGGCTGAACGGCAGCACCCTTCTCTCCCCCGGGCTTGTAGAACCGAAAGCTGGAAACAAAAGGGTTACTTCTCTTCCCCCCACTGCCTTTACCCCCAGATCGATTTTTCTTATTTAATCAGCAAGCAAAAAGAGACTGGGGAGGGGGAAAGGCAGGCGGGCGCAGACTGGGGCTGGGTGGGAGCGGGGCGCAGCGGAGCGCGCCCTGCCCGGCCGGGTCTCCGCGGCCGGGACCAGGCGGCCTTCTCTCCTGCTCGCCGGCTGGTGGCTCCTTTGGCTTCCCTCTGCCACCGAGCGATCACATAATTTCCCCCAAGATAACGCAACCCAACTTGTATTTACCGACATCCCCTCTCCGCAGCCTGTGTGAGATTTGTTTTAATAAATAAGTGTTTTATGTGAATGATGCAGTAACTGAAACGGGCACACCATCCCCCCCCCTTTTTTTTTTTTTTACTGCGGGAGGTTCCTCAACCCCAATCTGGTTGGAAAATAAAACGCTTTGTCTCCACAGCCACCCCCCACCGCACCCCCACCCGCGCGCAGTGTGTGTTTTATACGTGTGTGTGTCTCAGCCCCTCCAGCAGCCCGAGAAAGCAGCCAGCCAATGAGAGAGCCCGGTTTCATAAAAGCTGCTCGCTGATTGGCCCGATGCGAAAGGGCATTGGGAACAAAGAAAAGTCCCTTTCAGGTATAGAGGCTTAGAGCTCCTTCTGCTTCACTCCCCTTGTGTGTGTTGTGTTTCAGTCCTGATTTCAGTGTTGCAGAACAAGCTTGTTGTGTGTGCACCAGGGGGATTTTTGTTTTCTGTTTTTTTTTTAATTTTAATTTTTGTTTTTATAAAAATACACAGGACAGTCTGACAGTTGATGGTCCATCTTCTTTAATAAAAAATTTGTTGAAGAACTTATAATTTCCAAAATAAAGCGGCTGCAACCAAACACATTCAATGCAGTTAGAAGGAAAAGGTCAACTCGATCCCATACAGACCGTAAGTACGGTTGCGTGGTGTGTCTCTCTATAGCACTTAGCGGGGACTTCATGCAGGGGAATGTGCGACTTTTATGCATTGAAATGAGGAACTAGTTACAGGGCTTGGCTGTTGCATTTAGAACAACCCGAGAAGGGTGAATTTTATTCAGTGGAGGGTGAGGCATTTGTAACTTCTTCACACAAATGACGCTTGACTGGGCGCTCGGGGTAACTTAGAGTAAATTACCTTTTGGGCTCTAACCCAAAGGAGGACCACAGCGACACAGTTACCTGTCCTGCTCCGCAGTGTCAGTCCCCCGCGCACCTTCCCCTCCCTCCCGTCCTCGTCGGGCGACCCCCTCCCCAACCAGCCAGGAAAATGGGACAGGGGCAGGACCAGCCGATTTCTGTCTCCTGTCACATCCTAGTGCCCAATAATTTAATAGCAAACAAGGGAATATTCGCCCATTACATGTAATGGTTATAATTATCATTTTCCACCTTCTTAAAAAGGCAAGCAGCAAAAACACCATGGAGAGAGGAGAGGAGCCCCACCCAGCCCAAACATACCCACAAATAGTAACCGTGGTGTATATATTACAGGACCCAGTTTAAGGGCTGGCGAAATGGGTTCTTTGTTGAATACACAGTGGGGGGGTCCCTGAAATCCGAGGCATTGGGAGGCGCCCCCTCCCCTCTCTGGCGCCCGTGTCCCTGGCCCCTGGGGAAAACCTACAAATTGGAGCTAAGTTGAAGAAAGGTTTATAAGGTGTTTCTTTAAAACATCTGCTTTGCTCTGGTGCTCTCCTTTCGCTCCGGCCGAACTTCCGAGGCCCGGGATCGCGGGAAATGTTTCACATTCATAACTCCAGGCCGAGCCCGGGGGGCGGCGGGGGAGGGGGACCTTCAGCTTTTTTTAAAGACCAGATCAGTATTTTCTTGATACGCTTGTCACCATTTTTGTTCTCACGACAACCAATTGAGCCCTTGATCCTCACGTGATGTGAAAGGCTCGCACTGTAACCAAATCGCAGCTTTTAGTGGTTGGTTGTGGCCGCGCGCCCCTCCCCCGCCCCTTCCAGCGCGGCCCCGCGTTCCCAGTCCGTGGGCGATTCATTGCTGCGCCCCGCTTCCCCGCGCCGGCTAATTAAAACCCCAAGCCGCCCCGCCGCCAGGCCTCGGACCGGCCAGGGCGGGGCGCGGGGCGCGGGGCGCGGGGGGGCGGGGCGCGGGGGGGCTGCGCCGTGGGCGCGCGGGGGGGGCGTCCGGAAAGGGTCGCCCAGAAAACCTTGTTTTGACTCTAATTATCGAATTACCACATGACTGATTGGCGTGAGCAGAGGACGCGCCCCCTCCCCCGGACTCTACCAGGAACACGGTTCCTTTTTCTTAAAGCAACGTAAAACAGGAAAACATCACATCCTGGGGCTCGAAGCCGGAGCCCACGGGAAACACGGTCCCCACGCGGCCCCGAGTGGGTCCCGGCTCGGCCTCCGCTGCCGCAGCGCCGCACCCCCTTCCCACCCGCTCCCCTCCCCCTTCCCTCTTCCCCCTCCCCCTCCCCTCCTGTCCTTCCCCCCCTCCTCCCCTCCTCAGCTCCTAAGTTAGTTGGAGAAATCAAATCTGTCAGGATGGGCGGAAAAATGCCACTTCCCGACTAACAGGCGAAATCCAGCCCAGATTTTCAGTCCTTTCTTCTTATTTTTCTTCCCTTTCACTAATTTATCCCGATGTTAGCACATTCTGTCTTGTTACTAGCGGGCGCCTGTAGGTTTGCTACATGGGATCATTACTTACTGATCATGGTGACTTTCAAGTCTGGGACTGAAGGCAGAATGAGAAGTTGGGAAAACTTTTTTCTCTAAGCTTTTTTTTTCTTTCCTTTCCTTTTAAACCTGTTATTCTCGATGCTTGTTAAGAGGGAAAAAACCCTTTGGTGCTTCTGTTGTGAATGTGAAACATTATCTTCCAGCCGTACAGTGACACATTTTTTTAAGGAGAAAAGGACTCCTGGTCAGTTTGCCAAAAGGGGGGGGTGGGGAGGTGGAATAATGTTATCAAGTGATTATTCTGGCTGAGATGTGTTATTTGGTTTCTTCCTTCTTGATCACTTGGTGTTTAAGTAAAATGAGGCACAGGCTTGTTTGCCGAGTGGAGTGGGAAATGCATTTTGATTTGCTGGCCTAATTAAAAAATGATAAAGGATTAAAGGTAAGCCATGTCTTATGTGTGTGTGTGTGTGTATATATATATGTATATTTATTTATTTTTTGCTTGACAATCAACTGTTAAAAAGGGCTGATCCCTTTAAAAACCGTTTTAACTGCTCTTTGTCAAACACACACTTATCTGCGGTCCTGGAGGCCACCTTGGCAGGTCACTGAGAGTGTATGTCTTAATCAGGTTCCTCTGTAGTCAGGAGCAGGAGCATCCTGTTTAACAGACTTAACAGTTCTGTGACCTAGGAATAGAGCAGAGTTGTTTAGGTGGATTTTTTTCTTCTCAAAAGGCATATGTTTAACCTTTTATACGACACTGTCTTGTATAGAAAGAAATGTTTTTACAGACACGTGTGATATTCCAAAAAATTGTATGAACTGGGAACAGAGGCTAGGGAGTTGCGGGTGGGTGTTGAGGAAATACTGGTTTTTTGTTTTGTTTTGTTCCTTTCTCATTGCCTTTGGACAGTTTGTAAGAAGAAGTACTAAAATTAGAAATAAGGAAAATTTAGTGACATCTTTTTGAAAATTAGCCTCAGAGAACTTGCGGGGTCTAGTCTTTTAACTGCAAGAGATAGTCCGGGTTTAGGGGTGTTTAATGCCATGTTCCTCTTGTCTGAGTGTTCGATTGTCTTTCTGGGCTTGAGATATCACATGTACCAGACAAAAATCCTCAACTTAAAAAGAAAAAGCCATAAAACCTTTCTGGACTTGAATGGATCCTTAAGATATTTTAATGCTTTTAAAAAAATTGATTATGTGTTGTTGATAAAGGGATTTTCTTTTTAGTTAACGTAAGATGCTCACTGCCATGGGTATGTGTTGGAGGTCTGGTTATTTAAATGTGATATTGGACTGTGGAGACAATACATAAGCCACCTCACTCTACCCTCCCCTGTACCCTTACTGACTCCCCAGTGTTAATCGTTTTTTTTTTTTTTTTTTTTAATTCTGGTAACACCCAGACAAGAAATATTCGGCTTTTCCCCCCTTCACAGGAGAAGGTGGACCTGGACTGACGGGTGTAAAATTCCTTGGACACATTCGTGGGGCAGGAAAAAGAGGAAGATTGGAAGACTTTTTCTGTTGTTTTTGTGTGTTTTTGTTTTGTTTTGTTTTTCTCTACGAGAAAGCCCAGCGGAGCTAAACGAATGTCCCCTCATCTCCAAAGGAAAGTTCATCGGATTTTTATTCTAGAGAGCTCGTGTTCAGGATGTCAGTGAACATTTCTACGGCAGGAAAAGGTGTGGATCCAAATACAGTTGATACTTATGACAGTGGCGATGATTGGGAAATCGGGGTTGGAAATTTAATCATTGATTTGGACGCTGATTTGGAGAAGGACAGGCAAAAATTTGAGATGAATAATTCCACCAGCACCACTAGCAGCGGCAACCCTAAGGATTGTGGAGGTCCGGCGGCCAGTGGGGCTGGAGCTACTGCAGCCTTAGCTGATGGCCTAAAATTTGCTTCTGTTCAGCCCTCTGCCCCCCAGGGGAATTCACACAAAGAGACCAGCAAATCAAAAGTGAAAAGGAGTAAAACTTCTAAGGATGCTAATAAATCTCTGCCTTCTGCCGCCTTGTATGGGATTCCCGAGATCAGCAGCACCGGCAAGAGGCAGGAAGTCCAAGGGCGCCCTGGAGAGGCGGCTGGCATGAATTCAGCGCTGGGCCAAAGCGTGAGCGGCGGCGGCGCTGGCGGCGGCAACCCGAACGGCCCCGGCCCCGGCCCCGGCCCCGGCCCCTCGGCTGCGCCCGCGGGGGCAGGCTCCTGTGGGAAGGGCAAGGAGGAGAAGCCGGGGAAAAGCCAGAGCAGCCGAGGCGCCAAGCGGGATAAGGATGCGGGCAAGTCCAGGAAGGACAAGCACGACCTGCTGCAGGGCCACCAGAATGGCAGTGGCGGCCAGGCCCCCGGCGGGGGGCACCTCTATGGCTTTGGGGCCAAGAGCAACGGAGGTGGCGCCAGCCCCTTCCACTGCGGGGGCGCTGGGAGTGGCAGCGGCGCGGCTGCAGGGGAAGTTAGCAAAAGTGCCCCGGATTCAGGGCTCATGGGAAACTCTATGTTGGTAAAGAAGGAAGAGGAGGAGGAGGAGAGCCACAGGCGAATCAAGAAACTGAAAACTGAGAAGGTAGGATACGGTCGCCTTCCCGGAGGTCCCTCTCCTCTCTCTCTGTGTGCATTTGTGTGGGGTGGGGGAGTGGTTCTGTGTGCTGTGCACCCACCGTGCTTCGTGGTTCTTCGTGAGCTTTCCCTGGTATACATCCTTCAAGGTCCAATCTGATAGGGGGTGCTTTCTGGGGTGCAGCGTTTGGCTCCTGCTGCTGCTGCTGCTGCTGAGGTTCTAGTGTTTGGGTCCCCAAGTGGGAAGGGCCCAGTGACCTCAGTACCTTTTGCCCTACAGAGGATGGACTCCTGGGCAGTCAGCAAGTTACTTTAAATAGAAACCCTGCCCGTGTAGCCACTTTGTCCCGGTTTCTTCCCTAAGAAGCATTGCCTCCTTTTAATTTACACATCTATATTTTTGCTAGGTATGTGTCCTTTGGTGCAGGTTTCAAGTTTCCTCTGTGGAGAGGCATAGGGAGGATTCTAGTCTGCTGGCCACTGGCATCTCTCATTGTTTTGTTACTGTCTCCAAAACAGTGCCCTCAAAGAATGACCTTGGATGGGTCTCTTCTGTCACTGGTCCTGAATTACACTCCAAGCTTGGTGTGTTGGCTCATTGGTTTCATAACTGCAGCAAAACTGGGGTGGTGTTGGTGGCTGCTAGGGCTCTAACTTTGTTCCCTCACCGACTTTGTAGCTAGCGATTTAGGAGTGTTGTCCTCTAGAGTATCCATCCAGCCCTCTGGAGAGCTGCAAGCTTGGTGAGAAAAGTAAAACACACTTAGTGGGTTGATGTTCCTGAAATGTGAAGATATAGCCAAAGAGGAGACCGAAAAAGTGCAGCAAGTTGCAAGATTTACTCCTCGCATAAGCAATGTGGACAGTCTCTTAGGCTCTGGGGACCCTTCCTTCCATCTTTGTCATTGTCTGCAGTTGGACACTGCCTCGCAGAAACTGCCCCACTGCTGTGCTGCTTGGGCATGGAGGCCTGTGTCCTGCCTAGCGCTGTGCACTGTTGGTGTATTGAGTAAGGTCTGGGAACAGAAGATGGTGCGTCCAACAGGCACTGAGGTAGCTGAGGGTATGTGTGGTCGTTCTGCAAAACTACTCTTTAGATGGGTTCTGCAGCACTGTTTGGAGAAGCCACGTTTCTGTCATGTGACTTGTGGTGTGGTTGCTTGGAGATGTGCTGGGAGATGCTCAATGGTGAATACTTGCTTTTTCTGACTTGATTAGAATGATTAGAATTATAACATAATATGTCTTCTGATAATTATTTCTGTGTAAATTTATGCATAGTTCTCTAAGACTTTGTTTCGTGTGCTCAACGAATAGAGTATAAGAATAAAGTTTTGATTTTAGAAGTTGATTGTAGAGGGTGAAGTGTAAAAAATGCCAAACTTAAAAAGGCATTTAACTTTTTTGTATGCTTGTTCATATCCTCTTGGTTAGACTGTGTTCTGCATTGATGAATTTAAATGAATTTTTTTAAATCCTAGGTTTCAATTTTTACATAATAGGAAATATATAGTTCCACACAATCTCGACCAAAAGGCACTGTGAAGTCTTCTCATTACTTAGTACAGTAGGGCATTTACCTTTGTTGCCAATGGTCTTCAAATTGCAGCTCTAATCTGCTCTAACTATCTAGATGAATTGCCCTAATCCAGTGCACACAATGGCTGCGGTTAAGGAGTCAGAGCCATTTGATTGGATTCACTGGCTGCGTGGAATGTGGGAGGTACTGCCCTTTTGCATTCCCCTTAGCCTTTTAATCTTCCAGCCAAATGTTCGCATTCAACAATTTTGTTTAGCTGGCAATTGGAGCATTTCAGGATCTCAAAGGCTGCTGTCATGGCAACTGAGATTAGAGCACCGTGTCACTTCTCTAGTTTTTGTGTTCTTTTAGCTTTCCAGTCACAGAGGAAACTGGATGAAGAATGGGAGAATTAAATTATTCATATGCATGCAACTCCTCTTCCGTCAGAGCAGTGTAAATGTGATCATATGAATTATATAAATGAAAAGCAAACAGACCGTGGTTGGGCTGAGTGGGGGAGGGCAGTGCATGTCCTCTGAGGCTGACTCCTGGCCCAGTGGCGGGAAGGAAGGTATGAGGCCAACTGCACTCCCTGGAGTTGACCCAGAGGTCTTGGGATCCCTGCAAGGGGCTTGGATCCTGTGGTGTTGGCCATTCTTGGCAAGCTCGGGTGTTGGCTCAAACATATTCAGGATCTCAAACATATTCCATGAGTCTTTCCTCCTCACTCCCTTGTCACCGCAGGAGCACATGCACTCCCTGGCATGAATGCCACCGTGGGAAGGAACTCTTATTCCACCAACTAGTGGAGGTTTCAAATTAGGCTTCCATTTAGAAAATACTTCCTAATGGAATGAGTATACTTGTCTAGGAAGTAAATATTTAGTAGGGCAAGCTTCACCTGACAAAATATTTCAACTTTCAGGCATCTTGCAGAAAGATCTTTTGGTCAATTTATATGATGTTTCATTTCACCCTTGCTTATCTGGGTTTGTGAAGAATAAGTGCCTTAAGAGTGGAGATGATTTTCACTAATCATGTAGCACCACGTGCAAGGACCAAATAGGAGGGTGTATGTGTGCCCATTTATGTTTTCCTGCTGTGAGTGTCTGCAGGAAATTCATAGGGCTGCTGTCACCATGCTTATCTGCCTATTTTTGGGCTGTTTATTCTGTTTCTTCACTATACAAAGTCATGTAAAACATGATAAATTGGGCCTTATGAAATCTAATTAAATCAATGAGTGTTCTCCTTTATGTGGAAACCACAAGTATGTTGTAAAAGTCGCCACTCCCTTAATGCGTGAACAAAAATCAAAACATGCTATAATTCTAAGATGTTTGAGCCATATTTCTATAGCCCATTTTGTGGTTAAGCCACCAGTGACATGTCTGAATAAGTAGATTTGACAGGTTGGTTTTTGGTTGTTAAAATCTGCCTCTCCACCTTCCTTGTCCTTTTTTTTTTTTGAGGCACAATAGTCATGTATTGCAGCTCTTTATGTATCCTCTTTACTCAGTTTTGACTTATCAAGAGAGGCAGGCATTCACCTGGGATAGTTATATAGAGTTCTGTATATGTTTATTTGATTGCTGGAAAATAGCAAAATACATGGAAAAATTCTTAAAAGCACTGATATTTAAATAGAAATGAAAGACACAGAAGGTCACATAGTTGTATTTTAGGATTCTATTCAGTACATATTCCAAGAAGAGAATTACTTCTGTAATATCATATTACCTTCATTAATATGGTCCTTGTCATCTTAAAAGGAGTGTCTACAAATGGACCTGTCTAAAAGGATATCATTCATTTTGTTCTCTTGTAGAAGCCTTTTTACACTTCACTTGGGAATTCTGGCACATTTTCTAAGTGAGTGTGAGCAGTTTAAGGGTATATTTTGATTAATGAGGGTTTTTTTTAGCTGATATGTTCCCCCTGCCCAGTACAGTGCCCCCTATGAATTCTGCTTAGAGTGCAGTTTATCCATGGTGAAATAAAAGGGCAGGAAGGTCACTTGCGATAATTAAAGAACAAAGTCCATTGTTGTTGGACAGCAAACTGTTCTGAAAGCTACATAAGAGATTTAGCTGTTAAGAATGTTGGTCACTAAGGATGGCTTCCTATCAGCACTGACTCAGCTCCCCACTTCTCTAGGCTTCCTTGGAGGGCAAGGGGGCTTTTGAAGGTGGGTCCAGGGAGCTGGCCTTTCCCTAAGAAAAGGCTCTGTTAGAAGTAATGCAGCTTGTAGTGTTCTGGAGATCACTGAGTTCTGGAGATTAGTATTTGAAATCTTAGGTCTGGTGAGGAGATTAAACATGTCCACAACTGTTCTAGATTGAACTAAAGGAGATAATGTACCGCAACTTTTAATAACTTTGCAAATAGTCTGTAAAAGAAAAATGGGGGGAGGAACTGATTGTTCAAATTTCATGAGGTGAAGAATGCTTTTCTAGAGAAGCTGCATGGCTGCAAGATGGCTTTAATTAGAGTGTTATAAAGACTTATTTTTCCTAAGCAGCATTTTATAGTTAGCAAATGAAATGTGTGCCGAAAGGGCTAAGCAAAAATCTCCCTAACCACAGAGGTGTTCAGTAACCAGATTTAAAAAACGTGGAAAGAACCATCTGTTCTTCGTTTCCAGCATGAAAAACAGGAATTGAATGGCTGAGATTTGCTCCAATTTTGACGATGTCTGCTTTTTTTTTTTTAATTTAAAAAAAGGTCACCTGGTACTTCATAGAGACTTGAAATTGCAGTAATATGAGCAACACTGTGAAAACACATGTTCCTGCATTTATTTTAACCAGTTCCACTTTCATTCAAAAGATTTCCAGAAGCTCAGCCCTTGACCACTTTGTAGTAGTTACTCAGTTCCTGCAGCACTCCCAACGGGGGGTTCTTTTTTCAAATATCTGTTTAGTTGGTACCTGAATTATTCTGTCAGTTTTCTCCCTTGAGGCTGGAGGCCGCTCCCTGGCTCCCCATGGTCAGCTATCTGTTAACCTGATTGTGTGTGATAGTGCAGGGCACTGGTGTTGACTGTGTATGGACCATGCTCCAGTTCTGAGCTGGAGTCTCTCTAGGATTGTTGATAACAAGCAAAATATTATTTTAAGACTAATTTTTGAGTCCTTGACTTTTAGACACTAAGATTCTTGGTACTGGATTTAGTAAGAGCCCTGGGTAAAAACATTATCCTGCCTTTGTTTGAGGTCTTTTATTGAAGTTAATGACTGGGCTTGTGCCTCCCTGAGATAAATGACATTATCTCTGAGTGGGCTGACAGGAAACAGACATGTTAATGGTGAAGCTGCGGGGAGGATCTGCTCCAGTTCTGACAAAAGAGTTGAGAAGGGACCCCTGGTTGTGGTCATTAACACATAATGCATTCTTGCTCTTCCTAAGAGGCCCTTGATAATTGGAAAGCTATTTTAGCCACAAGCACTTAAATCATAAATCTACTACTCCTAGTTCCTTTGCATCCTTAAAAGTAGCAAAGTAATGTGTTTTTGTTAACAAGTGTGCATCTGGCTTTCTAATGTGGTAGCAGCTCTAGGCCACAGGCAGTAACATTTGGGAGAGCTGTATGCTGAACTGTTTTTATCTGATAGGCTCATTCTTTGTCTTTCAACTTTTCTAGCCATCTCGCTGCTTTAGTAAGGCAAAAAACTTGTTTCTGATGCTGAATAGAAGTCATTTTGATACTTGAAGACCTCTCATAGGAGAGAGGATGAAATCTCTTTCTATAAGCTGGTAAAAAAGATTTTGCTCAGTGATTTCTATGTGATGAAACCTCCCTTTTGAAGTGTATGTTAAAAAAAATCATGGGTATAATTGAGTTTCAGTGCAGTTTAAATGCTTCTTGAACAAAGATAATTGCCATGTTGAGCACACTCTAAAGGTGGAGAAAAAGTGGCAGGCTCATGTTATTCTATTCTTTAATATTAAGCACTGGAAGTTTTTCATAGTAATTACTATAGCACAACATATTTTTGATTGCCAGCACTCAGAACTTGCCAGCAATCTTAACATCAAGCATTTTCCCTGAATATCAAATAGTTTATTCCTAAATTACTTGTAAGGTGTCCTGTGTATTTATGTAGATGTGAGAATAAATACTAGGCATCCTAGTTAGCAACATCATAGTGAACATAACCCTTCTCCCCAGGATTGCTGTAAGTAATAACAATACCTGCCTGGACTTTGCATCATTTAACATTAATAGGGAAAGGGAACAAGTGAGGTCTCTGTCTCAGTAATGACTTAGGTTGTCATAGAGTAAGTAAAGCAGGAATCATACTGGTGCCCTCTAGCTCGTGTTTCAGAGGGTGTGTAAAAATGTTGAGTTGTGTGCAAAGATACTGAATTGGGAGAATTAGGTGATAGGGGCTTTGTTCTTTAAGAAATAAACAAACAAACAAAACCCAGAAGTTCCCACTGATTTTATGATCCACCCTGCTGGACAATAGAATTTCCCCCTCCTGTGTCCAATTCTTTCAACTGAAATTTCAGTAGTGTTTGCTTGCTTTCTGTTTCATGTTCTTTTTAATTTAAGCGAAAGGTTTTGGCAACTGGAACAAAACCACTGTAATGAAAGGTTGTTGAACTATTTATAGTTGACTGACTAGCAGTTGGGCTGTTTGTAATGTTATTTTGAGAACCTGGGTATATTCAACATGGTGAGATGCTCACTTTGTTGCTAAAGCTGAAGGCTATATATTTGCTACATTTTGCTTAGATACACCTTTAGGAATACAATGGAAGAGCTTTTTGCATGAATAAATGAATGTTCACCTGGCAGATACTTATATTTTGATTGGTCAGTGGGTTTTGAACCACAGGTTTTAGCAACTGGAACATGAGATATTCAGAAAGTTGTTTTTTGGGGTTCTTTTTGAAATCCTGGGCACAGCTAAATGAAAATTTAAAAGTATCTTTTATAATTGTAATAGAGAACTCAATGGGAATAGTGTTGCAGTTAGGACAAATAGGTTTGAGTCCTGGTTTTTCAAAGCTTCCCTTTCTTCTTTCTTCCTCTCTGCCAGTCTGGGTATTCTGCACCGTAGCTATTCCTGCTGGGACCCTCAGTGAGAACTTGGAGAAAGATGTGCCCTCAGGGACGTTCAGGCACATTCCACTGATGCCATATGAATGTAGCTTTTACAGTGTACAAGTGAATAAAAACATATCGATTATATTTTGTGCTGTACGTCATGATTTCAGAAAGTAGATGTTTAGGTGGTGGATTGGCTTATTATGTTAACCAGAGAACAGATGGCATGGTGCCACAGACATATAATTTTACTTAAAGGGACTTTTAAGGTTTTGATGTGTTTTCTTTTCCTCTTATTTCCCTGATGGCTTCTTTTTATTGAAGGGTAACTTAAGGAGACCTGGTAGCAATTTTACTGCTTTCCCCTGACAGTTTGAAATAATAGCTTGGTCTTTGGTTGCACTGATCTTCTACTAGTCAGCTGGATTCTGGTTTTTGTCATGTGGCAGTGAATTGAAAAAAAAGCTCGTAGTGTGTTTTAAGAAATGGACTCTTTTATATGCTTCAATTAGTAACAGACGACAAAGTTCTAGTTGGTCACACTTTCATAAATACTGGAAAGTCACTGTTGGTCCTTTTGATTAGAGAAAACTACTGGTTTGGTTTCTTAGGGAAGCATGTCTGGCTCCTGGCTGCTTACCGAACACCTTTTTGTCCCTCACATTAGTTGCTGAGAGTTCAAAGGTCGTGTCTAAAATGTTCCTAGTTAGGTGAGCAGGCTTTCCTCATGTTGGAGGGCAGTGCTTTTGGTTACTTCATTCACCACATGTTTGAATACATTTGGCTTAAAATGTACCATTTGTTTCTGTGCCTAGATTTTACAGTTTAACCCATTCTCTACCTAAAATATCATCAGACTGGAAAGCACCCTCTCATTTGTTTCCCCAAAATGTGCTTAGGCAGATCGAATTACTTTTGGATTTCCTGTCACCTCCTAGACTGATTTTGTGGATGGCCCATGTTAAAAAGCAATAATGTTTGAATAGGAAGGATGGAGACCTTGGATTTTCATTCTTCATGGAGAATGGTTTGTATGTAGTGCACTCAGTGCATGGGTAATGCTATCAAATCTGTGCTTTATTACAGGCTTAGGACCAGCACAGCAGCCCTTAGCGCTGTGCTCCAACCCTTTAATTCCTTGCCAGCTCTTTTGTGATGGAAATGAAACCAGAACTGAATCTTTGCAACTAGGGAGAAAACAGGCACAACACGTGGAAACTGACCCCTGCACCACTTTAGAAGTAAGCAGTGGAGAGCACTTTTTAAAAAAATTAAAAAGTGAAATGTAGAGAAAGTTAGTTCGGTTCAACTTTTGCGTGAGGAGAAGCATGAATGAGCCGAGCACTTTGGCACACGGAGGCCGACCCAGACCTGACTTGGTTATCCCTTTGCACTGGTCGAGGTCTGACGTAACTGATGAAAAGCAGTTCACAGGCCCAGATCTTCCAGCTGCTCTGAGGGCGCAGTGTGAGTCAGGCCACAGTGCTTGCTTCGGTCGCCCGAGGGAGCAGCACGGCTGTGCCGGAGGGAACGGCCCTTCCGCATGCAGCCCTTCTGGGGAGCTGTGTCCGCGCTCCCTCCGCCCGCCGGCGCAGCCTGCCCTGCCTCTCCCGGGATGCAGCCGCCAGAGCCGGCCGTGCAAAGCGCACAGCTGTTTGCCTCGCTTCACGGCCCTGCTGTCCTCCGGCCTGCGCGCCTTTCGCTTCGCCTCCCCTCCCCCGCCGCAAAGATGAAGACGCGTTTGCTCTCGGTGACCCTGGCGTCCTGGGGTTGACCAGCCGGCACTTTCCCGGCTCCTCGGCTGCTGCGCTGGGCCCCGCCGCGCGCATTGTTTATGCTGGTAGCAGCTGGAGCCGGACGGGGGCGTGGTCGGGGGGCGTGGTCGGGCCTGGGCCGGGCTGCTCGCTCCCGCGGCGGCAGGGACGCGCGCTGCTCCCCGCCCGGAACCAGTTTATGGCCTTGAGCGCTGTAAATCTGTCAGCTCTTCGCAATGCCTTCACCTCTTTCTTCATTTGCTCTAGCTTCTAGTTTGACAACGTTCCCCTGAGGCGGAATTCTAATCTGCTTCCAATTAGTTGCAAAATGTGACTGAAATTTCCACATTATGACTGCTGTTCTACTTGCACGCACACATCTAGAAACAAATTAATGCTCTTGAATATTTATTTTTTGAGCCCTTGAATGTACTTTAAGGGGTAAGGTTTCAACTGTTCAGAATGGCTTCCGGGATGTGCATTTACCCCCTCTGCGTCCCCGGCCTCATATTGGGGTATATGGAAGCCAAACACCACGGCTGTGGTTGGGGGCTGCAGTGCGTCTTCGCCATCGCCTTAAGATGTTCCTAGATGTACGGCATCTGTTTAAGTTTTGCAAATAAATATTGTAGTGTTTCTAAATAAACAAAACGAGAATGTTTGGCTAAGGAAGGGAGCCTGCACAGTGTTTTAACAGAACACAAGTACACACATTTACTTTTAAATCTATATCCAGAATATTTGGCCAAAGCACAAAGACTTTTGTTCTACACTTTTGAATTCTTTCATCTTGTGTTCAAAAGCTGGAAAGCCAAAAACATGAACTGGGTGATTAGTTGGCTTGACAGTTATAAGGGCACTGGGTACTGTGTACCCCAAGTTTGTGCACCGGTTCTTGGAGTGATCACCCCGCGCTGTAGGAACTTATGTGTTGCATGAGTTCTGTGATATAAATACCCTCTCCTGGTACCTAATCCACTGCTAAGAGAATAGACTGCCCTCTGAGTTTTGGGGTAGTCCCACTTCTAGGGAGATCAATCCTCTCCTTACTCCATTACTGTTTTCTGCTTTTCAGTGATTTTTTTTTTTTTTTTACACACACAGATGTTGGTCTACTTGATTGTATGTAAATATTAGAGTGCTGAGACAGTCAGGACAACTGTTTTGTTACTTGCCTGGAAAAATACTTTATCAAGTCCTGTACAGGAGAATTTTAGTACCAGGATAATGAATCTCTGACCTAATATTTACATATAGGTGCTACTCTCAAGTTCAAGGATGTGAACAGTCAAATTTACTGGTGCATTTTATAGTAAAGTTCATTCCTCAAGCATGTTGGTCGATTGATATCAAAAGTAATAAATGGGCTTTAAGGAGGTGTGAAGGATTTTATTGATGGTAAAGTGGTTATGTTGACCACATCACTGTGTATTAGTTTGTAAGTTACACCTTCTCATGTAAATGATTGCATTCCTTTTTTTTAAACAACATTGTGAGATATAACCATAAAAACTATATTGATTGATTTTTACTGTCCTTTTTTATGTGCTATTTTCAATCTCTAATGAAGAGGTGGAGCATTTATTTTTTCTATTTGAAATATCTTGCATTACTTATTATATGTGTAGAATATACATTATTTAAATGATCTTATAAAAAACAAAAGCAAGCCCTTATGTTTTAGCTAAGCCAGAATTCCATAAAAGAGACCTCCTTGCGTTGCTTCCCTTTTTTTTTTACTCAGTGACTGGAAGTAAAAAAAAAAAAAAAAAAAAGAGAAATCCAAATTGAAATCCATAAAAATTTAAAACGTGAGCCTTTCAGATTGTAGAAACCTCTTGGGCTTAAAAAAACCAAAACCAAAAAAAAAAAAAAACCAGTAGCCCCATAGTGAAATGTTCACAATGGCCATGATTGTGGTAGCCCCTCAAGTCCTGGGGTTCGCTAATCACTATTTAATGAGGTCAGTCAGCCCAGCTTTTTTCCTGTCTTGGATAGTTGGGGTTCAAGTGGATCTTGCTGTATTTGCAACTTAGCATAACTGCTTTGAGGCTCCCCCTTCCCCCCTTTCACTTGGGCCAGGCATGTTTGTTTGGGAGGAGGCTACACACAGCTCCATATTGTGCATGGAGACGCCACTGTGGATCTTGGAAGCATTTCATGCTTTTGTTGATGGTGCATAGTTTTATAAACTCCAAATGAGCTTATTGCCTTTTAACCATTGGGAGAGCTAAATAGTGGAAGAGCCCAGAAGTTTCTGAGTTGGGCTGCCGCCAAGCAGTTTAAAAAAAAAAAACAAAAAAACAGGCAAATGAATGGTTTAATTGTGAGCAAACCATTTGTTTACAGATTAAGACTTATTCGGTCACTAAATCCTATGGACCAGGAGGTGAAAGAAAGAGGCCATAAGGCACAGAAACTGAGCGTCCAGTGTTAGGTTTTGTGATCATGCTCAGCTGTTCTCACTCCCTCCCCTTTTTTCCACAAAGAAAGCAAAAGAAGAATGAATTGTTTAGTGGGGAGAACGCCTGGCCATGTGAACTTTCTAAACTGTAAAGAAAGACAGGAGGAAGGGGACGCAGGTTGTTATTCTTTGGTGCCTTGGTCTAGGGATGAACACGTAAGGTTTATCTAGGTGAGAGAGGCATTCCGAGGCGGCTATGGCATTTTCCTGTGTGTTAGAATGGAGGGTAGAGGTGGGAACGGAGAAAGGTGTGTGGGAAAGGAGGCCCTTTGTTGCTTTCTCCTGAATAGCGGGGACCCTTTGCAGAAATTTCCCCTGCTTCATTCGTTTGTGGCCGTGTCCCTGAATAGAAAGGGACTCTCCAGCAATGGCAGTGACATGGTGTGGCAAATTTGTGGAGAGGGCGGAGCTGTTGACTGACAGCCTGCATTTCAGCATGACTTAAAAAAAAATCTTTTTAAAGAACTAGACATTTAAAAGTAGAAGATGAGAATCTGGGGTGTTGGTTTCCACAAGAGATGTGGTTCATGTTTCTAATCTTATTAATAAATAGATTTAGGAGAATACCTAGTAAAGTGTTGATTTCTGGCAGTGTCATTCTAAACACTGGCCAACTCACTATTTTTACATTAATCTTGGGATTGCAACCCTTTATCTCAAACTGCCTTTTTGTATATAAATTGTCACCCTTGCTGATAACTTGGGATTTTAGTGTTGTTTGCACAGGAAGCTTTTGTGTTCTGTCCCTTTGAACAAATCCAATCTTTCTGTTACATTAAAGTCATTTGTTCATTACTTGATACACAGTTGATCAGTTGAACTTTTAATATCTTAATTAGCTTGAGGTGAACTTATTTTTGTTCTTTACTGTATCACTATCATGATCCCTTAGAAATGGCTTGAGTTTTGAGTCCAAATCCTGACAGATGGCTCAGATCATTCTGTAGACTTGCCTTTCCTTTGGAGATGGTGAGCAACAGAGTTGGAGAATAAACATGCTCTAAAAAATTAGGTCTAAGTCGTTTTCGAACTGTTGAACTCTCTATCAACTTTTTAATGTGCTTTTCTTCATTTATGATGCTTTTATCTTAATATTTTCTGTATTAATGAAGACTGAATTTTACCCCTGAGAGCATCCAACGTAATTTTCAAAACTCTAGAATCTTAAATTTAGCACTATTACAGATACTAAGACCATGTTTGTGCAAACACATTTTTAAAAACTCATACAAAAACTATCCTTTATCAAAATGGTAAAACTCTCCAAATGCTTACCTAAATGTGACTTGTTTGGTAGTGGTTTGAATGTTAATATGTGTTCAATCTAGGTTTACTTAGCAAACCAAGATAAGTGAAAAGCTGGGGAAAAAACAACCACCTTGGCTCCCATTAGTGTTTATGACAGCCTTGCAGCCGTGGGAGCTTGAAATCTCCCTGCAGTTTTAATCTTTCCTGGAAAGAATGCTTTTTACCAAATTGTGAGTGCATCCATCACGTAAACACTTCTGAAGGTTTAAAAGACGGGCTTCCTACACATGCTTACCTATTTCAGTAGCTTTTCATTGTGTTCACAGCCGTGTAAGAATAGGGGTAGATTCTGAGCTTTTCACCTCTTAGAATTTAATGTTAACAAGAATTTTTCTTGTCACTTCTGCAATTTAAAAAAGAAAGTTTGTATTTTCACAGTGTTGGGCCAGAACCCAGGGCACTGGGTGTGCTAGGAAAACCATTTATCCCTGAGCTACACCTCTGCTCCCTCCTTTTGCCTCTTGCTGTTTCCACCTTAACCTGTTCTATGTATTGTTCAAGTGGATTCCTTTCGCTGTCCACTTAAGTGTGAAAGGAAAGACAGCTATCACCTGTACTCTAAAATGCTCTGAAAATCACTTTATAAACCTGATTATACCAAAGTCTAATACTCTATCTTAGCTCCTATTAAAGTCTTAAGGTCTCCTTTGAAAAACCAGCCCATGAATCTGTAAGCCTGCTGTGAAGTCCTGCACATGATGCCCTCGTAAAAACCAGCCTTTCTCCATTTTCCTGGAAGAAGTACAGCTGCAGAGTTACTTCCAGCAGATAATCCTGTCCTGTTTCAGGTTGATGAAAGTTCGGTAATAGCTACAGTTGTGTTCTGATGATGGGGTGACAACACAAGATCACGGGCCTTGTTATGTTTCAGTTCTCTTAAGCATATTAAATCTTAAACATGCTGAGTTTTGCTGGCTGACATTTGTAGTGAACTCTGAAGAGGTGGGGAAGACTTTTGTACTTGAAAAATCTGGAAAGTGTCCCATGTATTCAAATCGCATTTGTGTTGGTGCTCAGTCTATAAAATAGACTAACTCCACCTCACCTCTTTAAGTGAGCCGTTGCCAGCACACTGCAGTCAGTAGTCAGAGAAAGTTAAATGGTGGTAGAAAAAATAGACGCTTTTTTCTCTCTTGTTTGTAAAGTAAATTCTGAAAGTTGTTTTTTTTTAATTTCCTTTTGGATTTTTGAAAATCATTTTGGGGACCTAAAGAATAATACGACAAATAATTCTGCCCAGTGAGGTCTAGTTGCATCACGTTATTTGAGCCAGAATGTGCGTGCATGACTGGAGAGATTGTTGGGGAGAGAGTGTTTCGCTGTGGTAGATGTGGTTTAAACCCCCGCACTGGGCATAGCATTTAGTTTCTCAGCTTACCCACAAAATCTGTGACTAATTTAGTGAATGTGAAGATTTTTGCCCAGATGGTTAGGTTTAATTGTAAAAACTGGAAAGATTTCAAAGTACCCTTTGGGGGAGTACGGGAAACAACAAGCAAACAACAAAAAAGAATTAAAAGTAACCATCAATCACTAAACATAGCACATATCAATTATAAACACATAGCTGTACAGACTTAAACACATACACACATGGAAGTATTCACAGTCATGGAAAAGCTTAAAGAATTAATGGCAACATAATTGAACTAATAGAATCTATAAGGCGAGTGTGGGAATGTTAAGGGTTTACTCTGTTTCGCTCTTAGGCATTTTTTACCGTGAGTGTGTTTGGCCCTTCTTGGACTCAGAGCTGCCTTCCGCTCAAGTGTACCGAAGCGTCTCTCGCCGTCGCTGGCTGTTCTTGGTCAGTGCGCTCTGGTAATTCTCTCACCAAGCATTGGTGGGCACCCTGCCTCCCCCAGGTTTTGGATAGCTCCCGTTCTCTCTCTGTGGGGCTCTCCCAAGCCAGGCTGCCTTGTTTTCCCTGTGTTTCAGCCGTGTAACCCAAGTAAGCATGTGGAAAGGAGCAGGTAGATAGTGATTAGTACTAATCGGGTAAACCCGCTCCCCGTGTAGTTTCACTTTGTTCTCACCCTTCTTGCATTTGATGGCCATGTCAGGATGAGTATGGCAGCCTGAGTCAGGGCTTTTAGAGCTTCTAAGGCCTTTTCCTTTTGCTTCTTGTGAAGATCACAGTTTAAAGGAAAGAAACTGGCCTTCTTCCCTGTGGTAGTCAGGGCGCTGCTGGCCTAAACCTTGAGCCTGTAAATAACCTTTGAAGTTGGTAGGCTGATAGGGCTCTAGAATGAGCTTCACTTGTGTGAATTGTGATTATGAAGGGGAAAGAAGAGTACTGTGACTTGGGGTTTAGGAAGTGACCGGACGGAAGGTGAGGTGGAGTTAGTCTATTGATAGCATCTACTTTGTTTGCGTGAGGTGGTTGGAGTCTGCTGCACATCCTCTATGAGGCAAATGATGTGGACACATTTTTTGGTGCAGGAATGGAAAAGTACCCACGTATTTATAAATAAATGTTTCATAATATTCAAAAAGAATAGACACATAAGCTAAATTTATGTGCATGATGTATTTACTATATACCAGTTGCTTTAATATTTGTTGATGGTCTTTAGCATTTTGAAATGGCCCAATGAAAGAGCTTGAGGCTGTTTTGTGTGTAAGGAAGAAAAAAGGATGGTGATTTTTATGGTTCAGGGAAACTTGGTAAGATGGATTGGGTCCATAGAAGGTGCTTCCTATAGGAGAGTACATGTCATCAGTGAGGTCATTATTACAAGTGGCATGGCAGAGCAAGATAAACAAAGGTCAGCCACCCCAAAGCAGATCCGATCTTTACCCATCTCCTCAGCCAACTTCCTTTAAAGAATATCTTTGTGCCTGTAATCCCAGATAATTGGAGGCTGAGACCAGAAGACCTAAAATTTGAATCAAGCCTGGGCATCATTAGTGAGACCTTGTCCCAAAATAAAATTTAAAAAATGGTTAAGGATGTAGCCCGGGGATAAGTGCATTTGCTTATCATGGACAAGGCTCTGGGTTCAATTCCCAGCATTGCAAAAAAGCAAATAACAAACAACAACAACAAACTTCATTTTTACCTATCTGCTAAGAGGCTAAGTTCTGGTTATCAAGAGCTTTGGTCTCTGTTAACAATTATCTATTATTGACCCTTAAGATTGTACTACTACCCTGTTGGAGGTGGAGAGCTTTCCTGATGTTGTAAGTGATACCTTTTGGGTAGTCATCTTTTCTGCATATTTGTAAAGCTGGATTGGAGACAGCTTTTTCCTAGGGATTTTTAAGATACTTAAGAATTGGAAGTAAAGTTGCAAAGGATGAGGTTGAAACAGGATCATAGTTTCATTTTTTTCCCGTTTTTTTTTTTTGGAGACATGGTTTCACTCTGCAGTTCAGGCTGGCCTTGAACTCACTTTGTAGTCCAGATTGTAGTCAGAGTTGCAGTCATCCTCCTGCCCCAGCCTCCTGATTGCTGGAATTATGTGCCACCACGGTTGGCCTTTCCCCTGATTTTTAAAAGGATTTTTACAACGAACCATAAGGCCCAGATTTAAATAGGGTCTCAGTAAAGCCAATGAGATCCTCAGGATGACTACTGCCATTAAAATGTGCTGAGACAGAGCTGAGGGTGTAAGTCTCATATGCTTCTGCTTTTCATATTTGTTAATATATTTTTACATGTGTATCCTCTTAAGTTGTGCTTTCTAGAAATTCTGATATACCTGATAAAATTGTTTTGGGGACTAGAAATAATGCACATAGTTGAAGAAGATATTGTGAAGGAAGCTGTATAAGGTTAATGCCACAAACATTCCAGGCAGAAAGACAGTGGCTGTGATGAACTCAGCACAGTTTGTGTGAGCAATAATACTTTTGACTTCCTCAGAACCTTTGATTTGTGACAGGGAGAGAGTTTAGGCTTCACA
This sequence comes from Hydrochoerus hydrochaeris, assembly GCA_004027455.1. Lineage (NCBI taxonomy): Eukaryota > Metazoa > Chordata > Mammalia > Rodentia > Hydrochaeridae > Hydrochoerus > Hydrochoerus hydrochaeris. The sequence goes on from PVLA01000094.1 coordinate 537,866, forward strand.
GAGTATGTGTTTCTGTGTTGGAAGTTCTACTGCCAGAAATGGCAAACCTTTGGGAGACTGTGTGTCCAGACTGTAGCCCAAACCCCATTTATTTATTGCAGAGTGCCAACACCGCAATTCAACATGAATACTGAGGTTTTAATTCAAAGAAAACAACCCATAGATTGACAACTTTAGTCTTACAAGGAAAACAATAACAGAGTTTTTAATGATGTAAACAAATGTATCTTAATTGAAAGATAAAAGTTTGCATTTGACATGCTTTTGCACAAAATGTTGATCATGTGTGAACTGTGGCAGTGGCGACTCACACACTAAGAGCTCTCTGTGTACTGGCTGCAGCATGCCTGCCCAAGGTTTGCTACCACTTTTCTGGGACACAGTGGAGAACATTTGTTTACTGAAAAAAGAGGGTAGGAGATTTGCCTACTTGTTGCAGACCTCTTTGATTTGATTTTTGAGACTTGATGCTATGAACTACATGCACAGCCTGAGGCTGAAGCACAGGGCTGACGTAACTGCAACCTTGAAACTCTATTGCAGGGTAGAGAGTCATGTCCAATATAAGCTTGAGATGACAAAGCGCAGATTCAGCCTAAGATAGCACTCACCAGATTCAGCAGCCTACACACTAAGAAGAGGGAATAAAACCCGCAGTCCCAGCTGATTGGATGTTGCACTTTTTTCTGGACACGCTTCCTAGCCTTTCTCTTGGCTGGTTGCACATGCTGTTTAAGTGCCCTCAGATCACACACATGGAATATGCTTTGCACAGACATGCACAGATTGGATTGGAGGTGAAAACAAGTCTGGCCAGGCAGGGTCTTGGAGGCTATGGTGAGTTTGAATCTTCAGTTTTGAGAAAAACAACTCCCCCCCCAATGATTTAGTCTTTATGTTTTTTGGCAGTCTTGTGGATTGAGGCCAGGGTCTTTGTACTGAATACACCTCCTCTCCTTTTTCCTCTTAAAAATGAATCAGAATCTAAGTCACTCAGCTGCCCAGACTGGGCTTGAACTGGCAATCTTTCTGCCGCAGCCTCCCAGGGTGCTAAGATTACAGGTACGCACCGCCATGCCCGTCTTAATCTGTTTTTTAAAAGCCTCACTTTGACTGTTGCGTGAATGATTTGCAATAGAGAGGCTGGAAGAGGAATAGGGAATTCAGTTATAAGACTTCCTTAGCAGTCCTGCGGGAGATGAGAGACTCCTTGGGAAGAAAGGAGGTGATGCGGAAATGGTCACATTGCTCTAAGATAAACAGAATAGGATATGGATATGGAAAGGGATTTGGGAAAAAATGAAAATTAAGGGCAGTATCTGGATTTACGGGATGGATGGATCCAAGAGTCTGGACTTGCTTTTGATAAAGCAGATGAGCGCTGTCATCTGTTCCAGCTGGACAGCTAGGTCTCCTGGGGCACAGATTAGGAGCAGTGGGCGTAGGTAGGTGTCAGACTGGGAGAGGCTTCCCAGAGAATGAGTCCAGTTGGGAAAGACTTGGGCCCAGCACTGAACCACGGAGGATTGATGGTCCTGAGGAGAAGAGGGGTCTGAATAGGAAAATTAAAAATTGGACTTGAAAGCTTGAGTTTTTTTTTTTTTTTGGGTGGTGAGGAAAAACAAGATGATGACCGTTGCACTCCTGGGCACCGGCCTAGGGGAGATCAGCTATGGGCTCCAGAGCTGGGACAGCTCCTCCGCCAGCAGGAAGGAGCCTCTGTGCCTGCAGCGGATTGCCAGGTTCCGTGGTGAGGAAAGAGTTAGGTCTTGTTTAGAGTTGTTTAGAGTCGATGCAATGTTAGCTTTTTTTTTTTTTCTAAAGAGATGTTATTGACAGCCTTAAATATTAATGCCTTCCCTCCTTCTCTGCCTCCTCTCACGCTTTCAGACGTGGAAAAGCTAGGACGGGGTCGTCCTGCAGGGCAGGTTTGCTGGGGTGCTGGGGCCAGTGGTGCTCAGGGTGCCTCTGCGGTGCTCTGGCTGATGGAGGCTACAGCGGGGCCCAGGCGGGTCTGCTGTGTTTGGCAGGGACCTGAGTCCAGGAGGGCGCCCTGGGGTCTCAGGGAACTTTGTGGAATCCAGACGTCTGCGGCCTCGCGGTGGGAACTTTCTAGAAGGTGGAGGGCAGCCGGCCCAGTGGGAGCAGCTGGAGGGAGCCAGTGAGGGAGCTGGGAGAGCAGGAGATGCTGTGGAGGAGGGGCCGGCGCTGGGCGTGGCCAAGTAAGACTCAGAGGTGGGCGGAGCCCTGAGGTGTGGGAGGAGGGGCGGGACCCTGGAGGGGCGTGGCCCGGGGTGGGCGGGGCCTGGGAAGGGGCCACTTGGCTCGCCCTTGACTTCCAGCACTGGCTGAGCTCTGATTTTATTCTTTATTCTGATTTTATTCTCATTTTTAAATTTAAGGAGAATTTGTAGCACAATCAGCTATGCTATGTGTGTTTGTACAAATTTAGATATTTTTTTCTTTACACTTTTTCTTTTTCTGCCTTTTTCATGAGATATTTTTTTCCCCTTTGAGCAGATTCTTCCCTTGCACTGTATTTTTAAAGGATTTTGTATCTTATGTAGTCTTAACCATTTCTTGCACTAGGGAGATAATGTGGTGAATTCTGTTAAGTCCATGGAACAAAACAATTAGCATTCACAGGATTGGAACAATTTTGTATGTTTGTTCCTGGTGATCTGAGGAACTATTGACAATCACTATGTAAAATAACAACCTTAGCTGGGGATTTAGCTCAGTGGCATAAGTACCTGCCTGGCAAAGGCGAGGTTGAGTTTGATCCCTATACCAACAACACAACACAACACAAAACAAAACAAAACAAAACACAGCCTTAGTCCTGTTCCTGCCACTGTGTTTTGAAGGCACATATTGTCATTGTTTTGGGCTCTTTGCTATTGTTACTTGTCTGTTTTGTTTCTTGTTTTTCTAATAATTGTTTTGTTTTGTTTTTTCTTCTAAAGCAGAAAGGATAGGTATACATGTAGAGGCTTATACATGCCTAGAACTTTTCCTAAACAGTTTATGAGAATCAATTATATTATGCATGATGAAATAAACAGCTACTTTGAAGAAAAAGAGACTTTATGGTATCCATTGCTGATTCCTGTCATGCTGTGAAATCTAGTAATGCTTTTATTCTTTGTTCAGAGTGGTTTTAGTTGGTTTGTATTGTTTGATTTCAACATACATGAAGGTATGAGCAACTATTTTGAAGTGAATAAGAGACATTATGGCAGCCATTGTTGACTTCCCTATTGTCTGGTTTAATACTGTTTTGTTTTGTAAGAATTCATTGTGTGTGAAGATATAGACAACCATTTAGAAGAAAACAAGAGACATTATGGTAGCCACTGTAGATCTCTTGTTGCCTTGCTTTGAAATCTGTGTCACTTACATTGTTTTCTTCTGATCTGCTTTGTTCCATTTAGTTTTACCTTCTTTAAAATTAAAAAAAAACACTCAAAAATAAATATGTAAATAAATTTAAGGGAGATGGAGGTGCTGTCTTGGATGAGTTTGATTGACTGATTTTATAGGTAGGATTTAGAAAAATAATTTTAAAAAGTGAAGACAAAATAGAGAATAGTTCTTTCCTCAGAAGACATTCATGAAACGGGAGAATTCCTTTCTCTAGGGGGATTTTTTCCATGTGTCTCTTGGTCTTATTAAGTTGTACACACTTCATATGCTGTTATTTTAATGTAGCTCATTATTATAATAATAGAAGTTAAAGATAGTGGAGTCATAGCAGTTGGAAAGCCAGCGTTTCTTGTCTTTCGTCCCCGAGAAAGGCTTGCACACTCCCTGAGGGTTTAGCACATCTCCTAGGGAGATGGCTCTGGAGCCCTGAGAAACCAGCTTCGTTCGTGACAGTACTTTTGATTGACTTTGAAAACTGGAAAAGCAGCACATGCATCTACCAGAATTGAAGCTGCACTACAATGTTATATAATGTAAAGTAGGTTTCACCTCCCTGTAGACCCTTCCGTCTGCTCCCTTGAACCAGTTACTGTGAACAATTTCCCCATCTGTTCAAGCATATGTATTTCTTGTCTTCTCGTAAGGTTGGAGTACATTAAAGAAACTGATCTGCACCTTGCTCTTCTTTTTCTTTTTCATTTTGCCCTTTTTGCTTCTCTGTATGTCTTGGTTCACATGTTTTTTCTACATTTGATCTCATAATAGAACTAGTTGGTCAGTAAGTATTAGGCTGTTTTTAGTATTTTTCAGTTACAAAAAATGTTCTAGGGAAACGTCTTTATATATGTCTATTTTAGAATGTACTTGTCCTCCAAGTTGATTGCATCAGTTTGCATATCCTCCCACATTGGGACATGAAATGTGCCTGCATTTCTCCAGTTCAACACTGTGGACCATAATTTTCTGGCATTAATGCTAAACTAATAAAATGTATTATTTTAATTTGTATTTTTCATATGTATGACATTGTATATGTTTTCCTATATATTGCTAATCTTTAGCCTTTGACTACTTTTCTTGTGAATTGTTGGCCATTTCTTTTGGTTTGAGAGTATTTCAGTGTATATTAATTACGTTTTTTTTTTATATTTCCCAAATACTTTTCATATGCTTTGCTACTATTTATTTTCATCTCTTCATTTGTCTCAGTTCTCTTTATACTAGTCGAATTCCCTCATTCCCAGATATTCTAAATTATGTATTCAGATTTCTAATTCATTTCTTTTATGACTGCTGGACTTTGTATTGGTTTAGGAAGATTAATCCCATATTATTAAGCTTTTTTTTCTGCTACAGCTTTTATGATATTTCAACTATCTTTAAGATCTTTAATGGAAGGCCTGATACTTGCCTTACTGACTGGGAAGGCCATATTTCTATATAATTTTTAATCAGTTTTTGATACTGTACCCCCAATTTTTGAACCATTAATGTAATAGTTTCTTGATACATAGTTAATCTATAATATACTAATAGTTTTTTTGATATATAGAACTGTGGTCTGAATTAGCTGAAGAATATTTCACTTTTTTTTATTTGTCCAAATACCCAGTCCCAGATCCCTTACCCCTGTTCTGATTCTCTAGCTCCTTTGTGTGCTGTTAGAAAAAGCTTCAAACAACTTATTGGAGGATCTCTCCCCTCTCTGTCTCCTCTCTCTCTCTCTGAATGCCTATTAAGAGTAGTTATTAGTATGCTTTTTAAAGGTGGTTCTTTATTGAAAAATTACCACAATATTGCTTTAAATATGACTTCATTAAGGAGTTTTACAGGTGGTTAATTAGTGTGCTTGGTCAAATGGGAGGCAGAGCAGGACTAATGATTAATTGTAGCTCCAGCCCTAGGAATATTTACACTGAGGAAACACATTTGTGTTTCGTAGAATCCTTGGGCAGAAACGTCTCTGTACAAAGAAACTACTTAAGTAGTAACGATGAGCTTTGGCTTTGCATAGCACTTTGGTTTAGTAGAACAGAGAGAATTGCTGTGGAGAAAATGTTTTGGAAGTGTGATGCATGCAGTTGTATTACCGCCGTAGGTCTCATCCGATGAGCTTTGACTTCTTACACAGTCGGGGTTTGACTTCATTGATCCTGGGCAGAGCTGCTGTTTCGGTCTTGTTTCTTCTTGGACGGCATTTTCTGAGTGTCCTTCCTGTTCCAAAAGAGTTCTAATTTCTGCTCCTCTTACTGCACTGGAGACAGATGTCTTTCATGTACAATTTTCCATTGTGTATGTGAATGCAGCTTTCCTTGCCAACTAAGGCCCCCTGAGGACATGAATGCCACTTCCTTATTTTTGTTTCAGTTAATATTTGTTGAGTTGGATATTCTCATAGTAGGATTTTGGAGTACAAGAGGGCTCTAAACCTCATCCTATTGAGTCCACTTTTTTTGTCTTTTTTCTGGATAGAGAACCAAACAAAAACACTTGGGAATTATCTATATTCTCTTCAGTCTTACATTTATATGACATTTAAAAATTCTTTAGAGTACTATCATCTGCACCATCAGTTATATTGCCCCTGCTTTCCAGGGTCTGGTAGAACATGTCTGTTGAATGTTAAAGAATAATGATAAGACAATTTCCCCAGAAGGGCTATGCTGTGTCAGAGTAGCAGATTACAGTGGCATCCTGTTTGTTGGTAGGTTTCTTTTTTACCCACAAAAGCCTCAGGGCCAAAATGGAACACTACTCTTCAAAAAAGAAGAAAAAAAAGTCATTATTCAAAAGCAAGAAAGAAAGTGTTTAGAGGATAATTTATACCAAGTCAACAATCAGATTTGAAAAAAAAAAATCCAGCTCATCCACTGAGGAATTTGGAGTGTGATACGATCAGAGGAACTCAGGCATGAATTTGGCACCTAGAGTCTGCCAAAATTTTATAAAAATTGAAAGTGTGCCTGTACTCTCAGCACTCAGGGAGGCTGAGAGAAGAGGATCACCAGCAGTTCTGTTAGACTGGGCTACACAAGGGCCAGTCTAACAGAATACACAGTGAGACCCTGTCTCAAAAACTCAACAACAGTAAGAACAACAACAAAAACCCAAAACAACAAACCCCCGAAACAAACAAACTGAAAAACACAAGAAAAAAACTGGAAGCAAAGCCTATTCTGAGGGTTCTCATGTGAAATCCTTGATTAATTTGTCATTAATAGCTAATTGTTTTGGTTTGGTTTGGCTTTTTGTACCAGAAATTGAACCCAGGACCTTGCATTTGACAGACAGGTGCTTATAGTGCTGAGCTGTATCCTCAGCCCTATGAGAACTGTTGTTAAAACAATTTGATTTTTGTCTTGAAATTGCCGTTAAACTGAACATATTATTAAAGCACTTTTTCTAAAAAATGCTCTTGCCAGTACGCATTCAGTAGATAGAAACTGTGTGTTTTATTGTGAAAGTCTGTTTTACTTGAACAATTTCTGATACTGATGTTCCCGACAGCACAGCTGTGGTTCTGTAGGTCCTCTTCCCAGCAGTGCATCTTTTTTAACATAAGGTATTTTTTGCTGGAGTGGAGGTCAAGAAAAGAAATCTCATAATCAAATATATTATAAAAGATGACAGGAGATACCTATTAGTGAGAAATCTAGCATCTTTTGGAATGAATTTCTAACTCTCAGCAGCAAAGCCTGGGAATAGTTTTTTTGAGACTTCCCTCCTTTCCCCCATTAGCTCCCCAGATAAATTATTTGCTTAGAAGATCCTTTCCTTTCTAATGTAAAAAATGCTATCAATAATTTTTTGGGTTTTTTTTTTTTTTGGTACCAAGGATTGAACTCATGACCTCATGCTTGCTAGGCAGGCGCTTAAGCCACTGAGCTAAATCCCCAGCCCCCTATCAATAATTTGTAATCTTGGTACAATGACTAACTGGCCAAGGATTGTTTGTTGAATTCAACAGTGCCTTATATCATGTGTAAGTACTTCTAAACAGCTATCCTGTTATTTTTTATGACAGCCTTCAAAGGTCAACAGAAGACAGCACATTACTGCTCTAGTTTGCAGTCAGAGAAACTGAGGTTTAGAGTGAATGCCAGTGGCTGGAGTCCGTCAAACACTTATTAAGTATATGCAGTCTCATTTCAAGGAGGCACAGCTCTTGCCCTTGAATTTACCACCAGATCAGTTCTTGTGTTGGAAAGAAAGAAAGAAAGAAAGAAAGAAAGAAAGAAAGAAAGAAAGAAGGAAGGAAGGAAGGAAGGAAGGAAGGAAAGAAAGAAAGAAAGAAAGAAAGAAAGAAAGAAAGAAAGAAAGAAAGAAAGAAAGAAAGAAAGAAGAAAGAAAGCACAAATATGCAAACTTTGACTTCTGTACCTATAGGGTTTACCAGACTCCACAACATCTTTGGCCCCCGTGTACAGAATTTTTGATTTAACAATTGCTTGTCAACAAGTCCTTGAATTAAGTGCCTTGCTCAGGGGCCAAACAGCTTAACTACTGAGGAGCAACATAAACCCCATGCTGATTTTGATATGATGAACAACAAATGAAATAATAGGAAAACACTTCATAAAAATAGAGTGTTTTACAAGTATGAATATAAACAAATCTGTAAGTGGCAGAGAAACCAGGCCACACATTTTACAGTGGCGTATGTTCATATTTTAGGGAGCCTGCTGAAACCCCACTAAATGGTTAGCTGCCAGCTGTTTGCTTTAATCTGATCACTTAGAAAAAACATAGCTATCCTCACTGGTGTGTGTGTTAAATACTGATGTAACAGAAATAAATGCTGTGGTGCAATTTTTGGCAAATGTTCCGTGTGTATGGGTTGTGATAACTGGTTTAATTTTAATTGCACAAATATCTGTAGGATTTATATCTGTCTTCCTTGAGATAGTTGGAAAGAAGAAATTTAAGTACTCAGCACACATTTTGATTTTGTTTTACAATGGAAAAAACCATGTTAATTTGAAGAAATTCTTTAGTGTGTGTGCTAGTACTGCTATTCACTTACAGTTAAATTTGGTGGACGGCAGGCAGAAGTATTAAAGTGAAATACGTGTGCAATTTTATAAAATTTCTGGTTTGAAGAGTAGAAAAAAAGCCAATGGATATTTCTACTGTGCATGGAATTTTAAAAATAATTCAGCAATGACTCCATTTTTTGACCTTCTCGCATTAGGAAAGAGATACGGTGAAGGCTTGTCTGTCTCTATTCACCAAATAGCAGTTTCGCAGACCCTTGCAAGTTCCCATATGTTAGTGAAAAACATTTCTAAGGAATTGGCAGCACTGCACTTTGTAGCGAATGCCAGCTCTTTCCTTGGACCAATTCAACAGAGAAGAGAAAGGGGGAAAAGCCTTGCTTTAGTGGCTGAATTACTCTGACAGGCTTTCACATTACTCCTCCTCTTATTAATATTCTTTTTGATGTGAGCTTGTAAAACAGAGGATTGGCTGTTAATCTCCAAGATCTCAAGGGCTTTTGGCAGTGGCCCATAATTGATGTGTTCACATGGCTGTTGTCTGACTACTAATGATTAGACAGCGGTGTTATCTACCAGCTAAATCAGTGTTGCTTATAAATCACACTTGATAAACTGCAGTTTCATTTCTTCAAAGAGTCCGTACATGTCTGCAGACTTTGATAGAACTGCCAGAGGCATTTCATGATTCTATGACAGCTTAGATTAGGTTTATTTTTCATTTTTGTTTGACAAAATATTAGACTCTCTAGCAAAACTGAGATTTGTTTTGTTCCTCTAACAAGGCATTTGGAGAATGGTAAGCAGGAAGCGATTACCTGTTCTCAGTGGGAGGAAGTACGGTTGGAATGGCAGGTCTTATTTTTGCCTTTGCCTCTTGCTCCAAGATGATTAGAGAGAGGCATGCGATTTGGGACTGTGCCACTCTAAAAGGGCAGATACCTTTGGGGAGGAAGTTCTCAGAATGGGGGGGCTGTACCCAGACTGTGACATGGCTGGGGTGGGCCATCTCGGACGGTGAGGCTACCCTGATGGTTCGGTCGTCATGCGTGCTCAACCCATGCGTCAAAGCGTGACTTTTCTTTTATAGAAGTAAGAGAAAGATTTTGTTAGAACAGGCAGCGGCCACAGAAATCTTGTCTATTGTCCTCCTCCTTTCTCCACCCATGAGAGGATACTTGGCTGCCCACACACACGCCCAGAATGCCCCATCTGGCCAGAACTCTGCACACTGCAGAGAAACACCAGGTGGTGTGTCGCATATACATGGTACGCATTGACTGAGAACTTTCAGTCTTACGTTTTTATTTGACCACAAACTTCTGGGGCCTTGAATTGACTCAAGCCATGTGCAAGAGTGAAAAAAACCAAAAAGACTAAATTTCTAAGGTCAGTTGGGTGCTTCTCTGTAACTTTGTGTTTCTAAAGCTCCTCAGAGCCTTTTTGCTAACATTAATTTTTGTTTAATTTTAAATTCAGTTTTTTAAATCTCAAAGTTTCTATTTTTAGAAATTGAGGTTTTTTTTTTTTTTTTTTTTTTTTTGTGGTGGTGCTGGTGCTGGGAGTGAACCCAGGGGACTGCTATTGGAGCATATGCTGAGCAGGTTCTCTACCACTGAGCTACATCCCCAGCTCTTTTTAAAATTTTGAAACAGGACCTTGTTGAGTTGCCCAGGCTGGCCTCAAATTTGCAAGCTTGCTGGCTCAGCCTTCCAAGTAACTGAGATTATGAGGCTGCAGCACTACATCAGACTGAGAAACTGATTTTTAAAATATGTTTTAAAAGTGTTGCTTTACAGAGTTTATATAGTATCAAGGTTATTAGTTATTAGATTTTAATATACTAGAGAAATAACTGATCTAGAAAAGATAGTCCTTCAATAATTTAAATAGATGCTTCATTTAGTTTTGATATGTAAAGCAACTACTATGTTGAGTTTCTAAAGTGGTTGTAAAAAAGAAAAAACTTAAGAGGTATAGAATATGGTTTATATTATATAAAAAATGTGTGTATATGTAAGGCCTGGATGGTAATATTAGTGAACTTAACGAAAATATTTTAAAAGATTTTTAGTAGTTTTAGAAGTAATATTTTCTTTTAAAAAACATCATGTATGCATATATTCAGGAAGGCTTTTGTTTGTCTGTCTGTTTTTTGAGACAGGATCTCCATATGCAGTTCAAGCTGGCCTTCTGCTCACTTTGTAGCCCAGGCTAGACTTGAACTTGCAGAGATCCTCCCTGCTTCAGCCTCTGGAGTGCTGGGATTACAGGCGTGAGCCACCACACCACACCACACCCAGCTATTCATGAGTTTTTTATAAAGTATATTTTTGCCATTATAGCAAAAATAATCATGAATTATTTAATTTTAAAAGGTAACAGTTTTTTTGACCAATGATTTAAATCATGATTCAAATCAACTTGATTTAAATTTAGCTTACTGTAATGCTGAAACTGTTCACAGGTGTTTTATCAACCGACTGGAAATTATTGTAACATTAAAAGCAGTTAACATTTTCACGTAGCGAGGGAATGGTGTTGCCGATAGGTGCTTTATAGTTTGAGATTAGTATATAGCATGTATCCCCATCACGCGATTCATGTGGCTCAAAGTATATCGCCTGTCTTCCTCACTGGTTAAGAAAGTCTGAACAGTTGGCAGTATGCAATCTGTCATGACCACATGTGTGTTTGAAAGCTAACCTCTGTGTTCTGTGACTGACATTTGGAGGAGGTGTTAGTTAATAGATAGGAAATGGTGTGGATCCTCTCCTACCCCCGTAGCTATCCAGAATCATCTCTGAGGTGAACATACATGTAAAAAATATGGAAATGTTCTGGAATATGAATCCTAAGAGAATTTGCTCTTCCTGCCCCTTTCCCTGGCCTTATTCCTTTGCAGCTTTATAAAATGGATCAGTAACCATGAAATCGTGGCTAGGAAAGCTGTTTTATTTACATTTGCACACTTTTTCCACGTTTGGCAGTCCTGGGAACCGAACCCAGGGCCTTGTGTGATTGCCAAGTGTGCTTATCGCTGAGTTGTATCCCTGGATGTTTTCTGTGTGGAAGCAAGATCTCCGTGAGTTGCCCAGCCTGGCCTTAAACTTGTGATCTCCCTGCCACAGCCTCCTGCAGTTTGTGAGCATTTGCTGCCTTGTCTGATGTTTGTGCATTCTTTTGATACTGTTTTCTTAGAGTTCATTTCATTTGATTCTTGAGGTATTCCTGTGAACTTGCTCAGGTAAATGTTCTTAATGCCATTTTACAGGTGTTTATACTGGAAGATCCTCGTCTCTTTCTTAGGCTAGGGTTCCTCCTAGGACCGGCTTGTAGAAGAGAAAACAAAAACAAAAACAAAAAACCCTCCCCCAGTAAATCTTGTTATATTCCTGATTCTAAGTAACAATAAATAATTATTTATCTGTTCCCAGATAGTTTGAAGTTTTTTTTTTTTTCATCTCCCTTGAAAACCATCTTTTGGTTTTTCAACAACTGTAGTGGCATATTTTTTATATATTTTCATAGCTGTGTGACACTTTAAGCAAGTACTGTAAGGTTGGCACCTTGGATGTCGGTAGGAGGGACCAGGATCCTGTGTATGTGAGGGTTGAAGAAGCTCATTCAGGGTCCACATTGGCTTTGTGATTCAGCCTTCTGACTTGAAGGCTTCCTTGTTTTCTAGATAGCCAGTGACACACAGACGGTAGAGGGACATGGTATTTAGAGGTAGTTCTTGGTATTCATCTCATGGGGAAAAAAACCAATACAGGCCTGGTGTTGAGTCGTCTTTCTTCACCAGGATTGAGACGGATAGTTCCGGGTTGCTGTGCGACCTGTGGTGAAATTAGGGAAATGTGAGGCATTGGCTGGCTTTGAAAAGTGAGCAGCCTTGCTCTTCTGGGGAGGGGAGGGAGAAAGCCCTGGACTGTCTCCTCTTCATTTCTCCAGTGTTGCTGGCCACCAGCCCTCTCAGGCCTCTCTGCTGTTTGAGCTGCCCCCTTCGGTTTGGGCCCGGTGCGCGTGCTCCCTCATCCTTGGGTTGCACCACGCAGCCTCACCCTTCTTGCCTTCTTCTCCATCCTTGTTGGGGCCTACCAAGTCCTGCCCGTTTTTTGTTTTTTTTTACATTCTCCCCATTTGCCCCGAGCTACCTCACGCACTTCCCTGGCTTAATCACTGTCTCTGTGCTAGTCTAGATCAGTCCCTTAGTTCCAGGCAGTTCCTCTGCCTGGTAGAGGGTGCCCCACAGGTGACCTTCTGTCTGAGCCTCGCATCCCAGGGAATGAGCCCCTGTCAACTGAAACAGATTCCTGGGCTTCATCTTGCACTTACTTTCTTCTGCCCCTCCCTAAAGCCAGCCTTTCCTTCCCATCCCTACTGTGGCTGCTGTCTCTTCCTTAAAGTTCCGTCATGGCTTCCTCCTGCTGCTTTTCCCCTTCTAATTTTGTTCTCTCTTGTCTGTTTTCTCACAGGTTCTGTTGGCTTTTTACCAGATAAATTGCCTAATCTCCTCCATGCCTGTTTTAGAATCACTACTGCTCTCTTCTAATTTTACAGTGAACCTTAGATTCTTAACTTGGCTTGGGCTTCTTTGAGAGCTGATTCTTCAGCCACAGCTCACCCTAACTGCCAACCCCTAACTGAATTTGGGATACAAAAGGGCTCAGTTCTGCCTGCCCCTCCCATCCTTTTACCAGGCCAAATCTGTTCCGGACCCCCCCTCCCCGGTGCTCCCACAATGCTCTAGGCTTAACTGACCACTGGGCTCTGACCACACTTTGCTCTACAGTTTCCATTCATTTCCAGTCTGGCTCCAGAGGGCTGCAGGAGCAATACGTGATGCTTAGTAGCACCTGGCAGAAACTTGTTTAATGACAGGATGACTTCAACAGTGAGGCACTTTAATCAGCAACCATTATAAAGGGGAGGGTATGGGGTCAATACAGGGCTCCTCATCACACAAATGGAATCCCCCTGCCACCTCTGGCTTATGTGTTGATTTTAAGATCTTTGCATAAGGATCCAAATGATCATCTCCCATTATGTACCCTTTTCCTCAGCATTGGCACTTGTTTACTTTTATTCTAAAATGGAATGACTTAGCATCTTTTTATCCTATCTATCTATCTATCTATCTATCTATCTATCTATCTATCTATCTATCTATCTATCTGTCTACTGGTTTTCTGAGACATAGTTTCGCTATGTACTTTGGACTGGCCTGAAATCACTGTGTCCAAGTGGGCCTCAAACTTGTGATAATCCTCCTGCCTCAAAAATAAATTTTAACTGGGGATTTAGCCCAGTGGCATAAGTGCCTGGCTTGCAAGTGTGCGGTCCTGAGTTCAAACCCTGGTTAAAAATAATAATAATAATAATAATAATTTAAATGATATAAGAAATACATGTTAACATTCAGGTAATATCGACGACTCTCAATGAAAGCTGATTCCCTCCCTCTCTGTGTTTTTATTTGATTTTTGTTTTGGGAGAAGAGTTGAAACAGGGTCTTGCTTTGTAATCCAGACTGGCCTTGAACTTGCTATGACACTCAGGAGCCTTAAACTCGGTGGTTTTAGTGCCTCAGTCTGCCCTCCTGAGTGCTGAGATTACAGGTGGGTCCTCTGTGTTTTCATAGTGATGTGATTTCTCAAAGGATATGTAAGAAATCCATAAAAGATAGCCTGGTTCTCTTTGGTTTTAAAACTTGCTCTGTTGTCGGAAGGGAGCATCATTCTGGATCTATGAGTAGCATCTTTTTTTCTGTGAAAAGAAACATTTTTGTTTTGTGTGTGGTGCTGAAACTGAACCCAGGCCTTGCTGCATGACAGCCTACTGACTTACCACAGAGCCACGACCCTAAGCACACACACTCACAGGACTTTACAACTTTGGTTTATAGTATTAAATTTGATAGAGGGCATGGCAGTCTTCAGTGGGGTGATGCATGGTTTTGTGTTTTTGCTCCTGACCTGAGAGGTAATTTCTCTGAAGATTCACTGTCTCTGCTTCACCAAATCAGATGAAAAACCCCACCTGTGCCCTTCTATAGTGCTCTAATAAGAACGAAAGTATCTTTAGAGTGGCCTTGAGCACAGGCATGTGAGTGAGTATCATGTGTGTGTGACTATATGTACACACACATAACATGTAGCTATGTATATAGGTAGTAGAACTTTGTGATTTTGTCTTTTGTTTTGTTTTTGTCTTTTTGAGACAGGGTTTCACTGTGTAGTTTAAGATGGCCTTGAAATCAATGTGTAACCCAGGCTGGCCTCAAATTTGTTGGTCCTCCTGCCTTAGCTTCCTGAGTGCTGGAATTACTGGCCTGTACCACCATGCTGACTGGACTTTATCATTTTATCTCTTTCTTTAATCATTTTGGCTCTGTGATAAACTATGGAGTGTTTTACCAAATTGTGCTCAGTAAAATTAGTAAGTTAAGATTTAAAAAGTTTCCTTAATTTGTTGAAATGGATCAGTGTTAAGAGTCAGCATTTGGGAGGTAGGAAGAGAAAACAATAAATGCATGCTGAGCCTTGTTGGATTTCTGTGTGCAGTGTCAGCATTTTACAGGGAGGAAAGTGAATGGTACCAAGGTGAAATTCTGGGCAGGGAGTCAGAATTCACTTACGTGCTTTGGAAAGGCAAGTTTTCCAAGATACCCCCTCGCTCCCACAGTGTGGCTTAGACACTCCTTTGTTATTCATTTGGTTATGAGCAAGATATATTGGGTTTATAATTCAGATGTCCAAGATTTTAGTTGCAGTCTCAAGTAATATTGCCAAATATAAGGTAAAGAGAAGCATTGCTTTAGTTAAAAGGATAGAAAGAAGATGATTTTCCCCAGCAAGCTTTTCTTGTTATCCCTTCCTTTCTAAAATCATGTCACCTCCACCATTTACAGATTCCAGCCTGACTTCAGGAAGAAAGTAGGAGCCCTCTGAAGACAGGCAGTGTATTTATCATTATCTACCAAGGTGTATGCATCATTCATGTGATTTGAAATTGATCTGTTTGCTGTTGGAGGTGCGTTCTTGTGAAGCAATATCCAGAGTTTACCACTGAGCTCTCTTTTTAAAGTTTCACTCTTAGGGGTTGCGAACAAGATCTAATTGATAGTAGTGGCCTCGTATGAAACTTTTCAGAAATTCAGCTTCGTACAAAGGGAGCTGTGAAGAAGATTAACCCAAGAGCCCAGGCTTTTCTAGGATGTTTATATTGTCTCCTTTCTTTGTGGATTATTTTAGTGTTTTAAGTGTCTTTGGAAATGAGATGAGAGGAAATCAGAGAAGTCTCTGAGTGAGATATGAAAACACTGATCACGTACCGCTACTATTTAAAGAAGCTCCAACACAGCAGTGAGAGATATCAGCGGCACTTTTAGAGCAGATTAAGTGTCTGTGCCTCGGCAGTGGGACAGGATTCTTTGAGACAGCACAAATGAGGCTAAGTGTGGGACATCTGATGTGCTCTGGGGGAAGAGTCCTCTTCTGGAGCCCCTGTGTCTGCTCTGCCTTCTAGGAGAGACGTAGTTTGGCTCCGGAACAAAAATTTAAGGGATTGAGTCTGGTAGTTTAATTACACTCTGCCTTTACATGTTCAGTACCTTCTGTTGTGCTTTGGAAACTGTCAAGAGGATAAAGTTAAAAATAGTTGCTGTTGCTTGAAGTAGATTTTACATATGTGGTTGGCCATATGTGCCTTCGCTTTGTGACCTGCATATATGGTCACTTCTGAGGCTATGGCTAACAGTCAGCAACACTTTTCCCTAAGCAGCTCCATGGAGCCTGGGCTTGTGGCGTTCTATGATTTCAGGGTCCTGACTCAGAATGGAAGCATCATCTTGGCTCTGTGGGGCCCCAGGCCTGAGCATGCCCAGGTCCAACCCACAGGCCACCTGGAGAGCTTATCTAAAGCACTTCAGTAGCTCAGCCTCTGGTAGCTTTTTACAAAATAATCTGGAAGAAAATGTAAATAGTGGTATACTTCACAGTCAGCTACATGGTCATAGCTTTTGGAGTGGTTTTAGAACAATGACCACAAAAGAACCAAACCCGAGCTTTGTTTTCAGTAATGCCTTGAAGGGAGGTTTCTGATTGCAGTATTTGCTTGGAACTCTTGAGATGCGGTGTTTTAAACTAGGCAATAAAATAAGAGTTCAGGAGAGTGACATCCAGCATTCAGAGATTGGCTTTGCAGGCAATTTTCTTTGTATCTTGTGTTCTACTTAAAATTTGAGAGTTGCCTTTGATGTTAGACCAATATGGGTTCAAATTTTGTCTTGGCCACCCACCCTAAATGACCTGTCAAGTTACGTAACTTTTCCCAAGTTCCCTTCTGTAACATTCTTCCTTTACAGTCATGTGAAGATCATAGGAGGGCATGGCCGATCTAATCCCGCCTCAGCTTGGTACCTTAGACCCTTAGTGAGAATTCGCCCATGTTATTTGCATAGTACACAGAAATGTCTAAATTGCTTTGACCTGACTGCGAGCAAGTCCACCATCATGTTTAGGAGAGGAAGAATTAGGTATGACCCAAGGCACAGGTGTTCTAGCTTTGTCTGTCAGGGATGGAAATTCATACTTGATGAATTTTGGAGACAGGATCAGTGCCTAATTCAAGGAAGGTTTTTTTGTTTTCTTTTTTGTTTGTTTACTTTTTTTTTTTTTTGTACCGGGGATTGAACTCACGACCTGACCTTTGCCAGGCAGGCGTTTATGCCTGCTGAGCTAAATCCCTGGCTTTTGTTTGTTTACTAAATGGTGATGTTAGGCAGATGATGAGTAGAGACTGTGGCTGTGGTCAACTCTAAAAGAGCTGTGATTTCCCCCCTGGTAGAACAGTCTCTGTGTAATGCTTTTTAATAAGAAGTGCCCGTGAGCAGTCTCATAAAACAGCCAACTGCTAGGATATAGAGAAAACATGAGCATTCAAGTAAGCATGTCCCAGCATGCTCCTAAGAATGGAAAAGTATTGGTGCTGTGCAAAGGAAAACACCTTTTCTCCACGGGTTGTTGGCAATCTGAGAATCCCAGAATTGAAGGAGGGATTAGTAGCAGGGTTAGTGTGGAGATTTGTGGCAACAGATGGACAGAACCTGGGGCAGGCTTCCTTGTCAGGGTATCTGGGAGTCCTTGCATCCCGAGACTCACTGATCTGCAGCCTTAGGCTGGCCTGCCCCTTCCCCCTGGCTGGAAGCACTAGCTCTCAGGCAGCAGGCCATCTGAATGTTTTTGTTGAATCTGGGTGGAGCAGGAGTGCCCGCTGGGGTGTTCTCCAGCCCTGTCCTGCAGACATTGGGTTGTCAGTTTCTTGATACTGAAAGACGTCCCTGGCTGACAGCATCCAGTGCTCTAGTGCTGAGAAGCTGCCACCACCACACTGTAGCTTTGGAAACTTTTTTGCTCATCAGCACTCAGAAAGCCCTTGAAATAAGGTGAAAAGAGAAAATATTGCCAGGACCTCTGTAGACTTTTTCCTCCAGCTCTCTGATTACGCACACTAAGTACTGCTGTCTGTGTGAATAACCTTTTCTTCTTTGCCTCCCTCAGCCCTCCCTGCTCCCTCCTCCCAAGCTCTTAGACTCTCTGGTGTGATAAATAGCCAGGCTACTGCTCAGCGTGCACCAACACCTGGGAATAATCATGCAAAAACAACAGTGAGAGACTGCCGCGCGTCTGTTCTTGACATTAACTTTCCTCAGTTTGACAGGCTGCCACCACCAGCTGTTAGACTTATGGGTGTTTTTTTTTCTTTTCACCCCTGCTGGAGATGGCTGCTTTCCTGCTTTCCTCTTTTGGGCTGTAATAGGTTACATCAGTGTCCCATCAAGATGACAGAAAAGAACTCGGGTAAAGGAGCCATTGCTAAAGCCACTAGTTCTTTATTCTGCTCTTTTATTCTAGATATTAGTATTACTGAACCAGTAACCCCCACTGATTTTTAAATGAGAAATATCTGATTAGAACTATATTAGAGTTTCTCCCCCTCCCACAAAGTTATTCATAACTGACTCTCTTGAATTGCTTTTGAATGTAGCAAGTGCTAGCTAACACTTGGCTCTATGAGGCTAAATCAACTATCGATTTCTTTTTAGTTTAGGTCTGAAATATATTTGTAATAACGATAATAACACTGATAGTAGAGATAGCTCCCATTTATTGAGTTGCTCCTGTGAACTAGGCCCTGAGCTTTTTTTTTTTTTTTTTTTTATATGATCTTATGTAGCAGTGACATTAGCTGGGTGCTATTTCTATTTCATGCATGAGGGCAGAGTCCCTGAGAGATCAAGTGGCTTGCCTGAGGTTACGTAACTAGTGGTCAGGTATTTTGCATGCAGACCACCCTGGACAGTACCTTGGATATGGTTCTGTGATTATAGTTGTAAGTTTACTCTATAGGTGTGATTATTTGATTAGTGGTACAGCCTTGTCCAATAACCAGTCAGTCCATGAAGACAGGGATCTGGCTGGTTTGGGCCCACTCACTGTTAGACTAGCAGGTTGCTCCCTGCCTGGCAAACAGTAGGTGTGCAGTGGTTAATTAGTAGGTTTGGATGCATGATGGAGTTTAGGTGACTAGGAGTAGACTTTTGGGATGGCAGAACATGGAAAAGAGGTGCATCTGGAAATTAGTAGAAGGAGATTTTGAGGTAGTTTAGGATCATCAGGACCTCTGTAGTGACCCCATCATTGCTATAAACCTGTAAAATGGGGATGGGCTAAGATAGTTGACTGCTGCCAGTTGCCCTTGTATGGAAGAAGCAGTATTTCCCAAGGCTGAGCTTCTCCAGGTTAAGCCCTTTTCTCTTATACTTTTAACACACTCCAACTGCACTTAACCATGCATTTGGAAGGGGTTATACATACAGTTACGTTAGACATAGTAGGATGTAAAAAGGAGCTTCGTAAGGTTGTGTGTGGGGTGAGGGAACTGTAGTGTTAGACAAAAAGGGCTTTCTTTTTTTAACACACAAAGCCAGTGTTTAGCA
The DNA here is from genome assembly GCA_004027455.1 of Hydrochoerus hydrochaeris. Taxonomy (NCBI): domain Eukaryota; kingdom Metazoa; phylum Chordata; class Mammalia; order Rodentia; family Hydrochaeridae; genus Hydrochoerus; species Hydrochoerus hydrochaeris. The sequence continues at coordinate 557,288 of PVLA01000094.1, forward strand.
AGTTTAGTGCTGCATGAATTACCTCATGGAGTCTGTGTTACAAAATGGAGGGGTAGTTGTTACTATCAATTCTACTTCTTAGATCCAGACATGGAGACTTAGAGAAACCCAGTGGCTTGCAAGAACTGCTGTAACCAGGATTTGAATCCCGGCTGTCTTCACACAGAATCCCAGGCTCACCCCCTAAGTATTCATGTTACTGTTGATGGCTCCAATAGAATATGACAAATATCTAAGATAAACAACTAAAAAGATAGTTTTAGTTTGACTGATAGTTCCAGGGGTTTCAGTCCATGGTCACTCGGCTCCTTGGTTTTGGGCACAGAGGTGACACACAAGGTTATGGTGGAGAGAACATGTCATGTAGCAAAGGTTCTCACCATGTTAGAGAGGTTAGAGGGGTGGGGTAAGGGGCTGAGGACAAGATAAATGAGGTATGATCACAAAATACAGTGAATATTTAAATTTTAAAAATTCGTTACAGTAAGAGACACATTGCCATGAATTCCCCTCAAAATATTTCCTCTCCCTTGAAATACACTTTCTGATCACTTCCTGAAGTAGCTCTGGAGTCCTCTTTCATAAGTGTGACTGCTTCAATATCCTGAATTCATTCAAAACATTTACTATTTTTGGTTGTTTTATTTATTTAAACATTTACCTTTGATGGTTATTGTGACTTTGGGGAAGACCCAGGGTCAGTGGTGCCCGGTCCTGGTGGAGGAGAATGCAGTGTAGTGTTGTGTGAGCCCGCCTTGCCTTTGGGCAGCCCTTGACGGTAGCAGTCACTGCACTTTTGATCATGCATTCGTAAAAGAGGACTTCGAGAACTACCTCGGAAAGTGACAAGAACAATAGAATAAGTATGTTTGGAAAGGAGGGAGAGTATTTTGAGAAAGCATAATGTTAATGTGTTTTTTGTAATAAGTTTTAAAACTTTGAATATGTATCGTATACTTTGATCAACCATTATATCACCCAGAACCCAGAACCCAATCCTTTTTTTTCCCTAGTGAAAAATTTATTTTATCTATATTCATCTTGATCTCTTATTTTCTATTTTCTATTGATTTTGTTCCTGAATAAAGGCTACAAACACATTTTTTTTTAATCGTCTCCAAGGTCGCCATCTTAGTCATTGGTTATGTACTTATCATTTACAGTACGGTATACTGAAGCCAGTTTATTCCAGTAACCTTGTGAATGAAAAGATGTTACAGAATTAAGAATAACAGTGATATTATTTTACTGACCTTCTTCTAATATGAGGAAAACCACTTCCTAAATGCAGTAATTGTATCTAGTAAGCTTTTTTTCTATTTCTAAACAGAACCAGAAAGAAAAGTGAGATAATGGGAAATGTAGTTTGCTAGACATTGTGTGGCTTTCCTAGTTTGTCACTGGTATTACTTGACAATCAAGAGTAAGTTAATAGGCTGACACTTCCAAAAGTATGCTTTAATAAGTATAAAGTATGTAAACAATTAGGTAAGCTTATAGAGAAACTGACCAAGATACATAAATTAGAAGATCCATGTATTCATTTAAATTTTCTATATATTTTTTCTTTTTGAAGAATGTTTATTAAGGTTGTTTAATATACAACTTTTCATGTCATTTTGAAAGTCCTTCACTATAAAGATAATTCTTTTGTCTGATGACACATGGCAGCCACAATCATTATTCTGGAACTCCACATTGAATAAGCTCCATTTCCTTTTGAAATACCAGTTTTCTTATGTATTTCTGAGGTAGCACTTTTATTACTTCTGCAGTGTCTGATGGACCTGGATGCATCAGCAGCTCTGGTGACTGACGGCCCTTAGTAGGCTGTGAAATCACAGAAGAGTGAGATGGGACCCTGCTGGTCTCAAAACTTCTGGCACCCTGGGTTCAGGATTGTCTTTTCTGTCAGGGAACCTTATCAATGGTGTATGTGGTTTGGCTACCTGGACCACCCAGTTCGCAGGTGCCATTTTGCTGCCCAGCATGACCCCAGGAAGGGGCACCCACTAGGTCCCACCTTCTAGTTTCCATCACTTTTCAATAGCTCATCAGATTAGGAACCTGTCAGTGGGTTGGCCCATTGGTAAGGTCAGAACCCTCCTGTTCCAGCCTTGTCCCAAAGCCCCATCTCTGAACCCCGATGCCCTGGGGACCAAGCCCTTTAGCACACAGTCCTCTGGAGGACATTTCAGATCCAAACTGTAACAGTATGTTGTCTCCTCACCAGAGGAAGTGCTGTGGAAACTGTTGGGTCCCGCTTTGCCCTAACAAGCTTCTTTGGTTGAAGAGATTGTGGTTCAGTGCTTGGATCAGTGACCTGAGAAAGCAGGGTTCAGTGGAGTGATCTTTTGTATAAGGCAAAAATAACTGCTGAGTATCCTTTAAAATTCTGCTTTGCATATGGTATATGTGGCTTCATGTGACACAAGAGAAGTGAAACCTTTTAGGGAGAACATCTTCCACTGGGGGCATTACCTGGCAGAAAGCAGTGGCCACATTCTTTGAATTATTTCCCTTTCACCATCTTTTGTCTCCCAGTGTATGTTTGACCCTTATACATTTTCTGCTTGATAGTGTTCTCTGTGTGCTGCTGAGCTGTTCCCTGTGATAACTTACTGTCCTTGCACAAATACGAGCCGCAGTTTTCTCTAGAATGAGTAGACTGGGGTAGGTGACTTTCTAGATGGGCCATTCTGTGGTTGAGTCTGGAGAAGTCCAGTTCGCAAACTCCAGCTGCCTGCCTGGGCAAGTCAAATGGGACAGAAGGCCTAGGAGAAGTTCTGCCTTGTCACTGATGCCTGAGAAGTGTAGGCTCAGAGCAGCACCTTCCCCAATTACTATTTTAAGAGCTAATGAAGATGCAGATGATTCTCTAATGTTTTAAATATTGGTTTAAAAAGTATGTTTTTAAAAGTAACATACTTGGCCACGAAAACACCTCTGATTCCTCCCGGTGACTGACTCCAGCCCCACTTGATAGTTGGTGTCTCCCCTCGTTCCTGAAACCTTGTGAGGGGAGATTGTACTGAAAAGAGAAGGCAAGAGTTTCCTTTTTTTTTTACTGCAGTGCTTATCCCAGTACCTATGAGAATGGCAACTTTGCATGACAAAGTTCATACTGTAGAAAACTAAGGGAAAAATTCACTTTATAAATAAAAAATTTGAATCTTTAAGATTGCATTACCTATCAGGTTTGAGGCTTTGAGGCTACAATCACATTGTGGTACTATTTATGATTAAGTTAATATTTATAGTCAACCTCTCTGCACCTTAGCTTTTTTTTTTGTGCCAGGGATTGAACTCAGGACCTCGCGTTTGCCAAGCAGGCACTTACACCGCTGAGCCAAACCTCCAGCTAGCTTTCTCATTTTAAAACGTGTTGGCTGGGGCTCCATGGTTCTTTGCATGATAGTATTGGTGAACCTTCTGTTGTTATGTTTAGATGATGTTCGTGGAAATAAACACAGTTAACTTGTTCATAGGCCTGGGGTACCATGACTTCGTCCCTAAAGCTGCCCACCTTCTACAGAAATTTGACCTTTGGGTAAGGTGTCTTAATGATAGTGTGTGGGTTTAGCTGGTTCGAGACCCTTGGTTCAGCTTTAAAAAAAAGAAGAAGGAGGAGGAGGAGCAGGAGGAGGGGAAGAGAGAGGGCAGCAAAGGGGGAGGAGCTTGATCTTTAGAATTGCAGAAATATCCTAAATAGTATGGGTGGGTATATCTGTATCCAAATATGTCTATAAATGGAGTTATATTGAACTAGGGATTTAGTCTAGAAACTGGCATGGTAGGCTTTATCATCAGTGTTAAAAGGTTGAAAGTACCTGTTCCAGCTGATGAAAATGGGCCTCAGAGTGGTTAAGTGACTCTCTATGGTCACAAGGTCATTAGTGTTGGAGTCGTTGCCCAAATCCTAGGCTCAGCATCTCCCACTCCAATAACTCCTGGGCATTCATTGCTGCCTTGTGACCTCATTGCAAGAGCAAGAGTTGATGCTTTCCAAAACTACTCACCTCTTTGATTTTATTTTAGTTTCCTGTACATCCATCCAGTGGAAGCTAAATTTGTTGTCTTATTCTTAATATTGGCTTCCGATCAGGCAAGGTAAAGAATATTTTCACAATTATTTTTCCATTTTGTCCTTTTGGTTTGTATGGATAGCATTCCATTATAGTCAGTTTACAACTAACTAGGAAATGAAAAATTTAAAAAAAAAGAAAAATTTATTGGGAAAAAATGCACAAAAAGTACAGAAGTAACTGATGCATAATTTTTGAAAAATTTAAGCAAATGATTCTAATCTCACACAGCTTTTTGGCTGTGATAAAGATTACAAGGTAGCACTACCTTTTTCCTCCGTTTAAATTTCCTTTCCTAGAGTCTTCTTCCATTTGTCAGCCCCATTTTAAAATCTTAACTGTCAATGTGAACTTTGATCCGCATTGAGCTGCATTTACATGAAAGCATAAATCACCAGATCTGGGGGTCAGGCTGCTAAATGCTTCTCTTTCTTGGGCTCTGTGATCAAGAATGCAGAACAGTAAAAAAGCATGGAGCAAAAGAAGTTTTATGGCAGCTTCCCCAGCAGGAAATTAAGGTTCTTTAACATGCAGATGGGCGAAGCGCTGTTTTACTGCGTCTTGGATCACTCAGGCAAGTGAACGTCAGTGTATCATTTTGGTGAAATGCAAACTGTAGAAGTAGTTCCTGCAGTCGTTTCTGCGAGGAGACCACACAGATGACTGCTTCAGCTGTTGAACTAGCAACACAGTCTTTCACTTGATTTGCTGGAAAAAAAATTTTTTTAAGCAATAGAAACTAATATTACAGCTGTAGTAGAGTAGCTACAGAGGATAGCTAGTGATTTATGAATAACGGGGAGGATGTTTTACCAGAATGACCTTCTATATGTCCTTAATATTTACAGTTTCTTAATCCAGCTGTAATACACGCAAGGTTTGGTCCCTTGTATGCAGCAGTATCTATGCCCAACACAAAGACGTAGATAACCTGGGTGGATGTGTTTGTGTGGCTTTTCACAGCTGGTGACCGGAGGGTAGCAGAGTCCAAACTGTTCTATAGCAGCACGCCTCACAGTTGGTAAGTGGGTCCAATGGATGAGCAGGCTGGTTGGCGGCCTGTGTGGCTTTGGTTTCCTCATGGGCAAATGTCTGACCTTGTGAAGTACTCCTCTCCCTGTCCTCCTGAGGGTGGGGGTGCCAAGGAGCTGTCATTGCCCTGTATGAACTTCAGCCAAGCTATTGTTCCTGTTTTGTGGAGTTAGAGACAGGGGTGTTGTTTCTATTTTCTAGAATTAGAGAGAGAGTTGCTGAGTCTTAATCAGGGATCTTGGCAAGTTGAACCACTAAAGGATTTGTGTATTGGAGAAACTCATGCTCTGCTGATGTTGGGCAATGCATTTACTTCTCTTATGTGAATTCTGCTAAACTTTTCAACAGAACGTTCAATTAGGAATTAATGCTTAATACATGCTAATAATATCCATTTTGTGTGTTTCAATGTGTGTAATCAAGTTATGTATTTTATATATTCTGCAGAGGCTGTTAATGTATTTTAATAGTGATTTAATTTACTATGGTTTATAAAATACTTTGAAAACAATTTTAGTCCGTATCCTTACTTAAATGTCCAGTGGTACAAATATTATTGTTAACTGTATTTATTAGACTTTCTGCTTTGGAAATGTTACAGATTTGAAAATAAGATTTCATTACAAATCAGAAATACTTTAATTTTCCAAAGCATTTTCATTCACATCCACTGAGGCTAAAGGTTTGTCCATTGGTGAATTTAGAAAAGCACTGAAGGCCTACCTGTAATCGAGGAAACTGGTGCTCTTATGTTTACCTTGTTTCGCATGAAGAAACAAAATGCTCATTCTAATCTACTTAATGTTTCGGCACCATAAAATGCTCAAAGCCTATTATAATTGCAAATGGATTTGGGAATGACGATGTATCTAGAAGCCATGTAAGCAGATTGCATGGCAAGGAACTTGGGAATGCAGCACACTGCAGTAAGCCTGTCTGTCTTTCAGGTTGATCCCCTGTTTACAGTGCCGGCACCACCACCTCCGATTTCCAGCAGTCTCGCGCCTCAGATTCTACCCTCCTACTTTCCCCCGTCTTCATCCAATATTGCAGCGCCTGTTGAGCAGCTTTTGGTTCGGACTCGGTCCGTGGGTGTCAATACATGTGAAGTTGGAGTAGTGACAGAGCCTGAGTGTCTTGGGCCCTGTGAACCTGGGACCAGTGTGAATTTGGAAGGGATCGTGTGGCATGAAACAGAAGAAGGTAAATACAATTTATTTTTCTTTATTTTCCTATGCCTCCCGCCCTGTGATGTATTTCTGTCCGTCTGTGAGGGGAATTTGTTTTGTGGTATTCAGAGAGGAAAGTTTGTAGGCTCTCTGGATTTTTGTGGAAATAAGAACTGCGTTTATCTTCTTGTTGATGGATGCTTTTAGGGTGAGTCACTGTCCCCAAAGGTCTTTTGCCACCATAAGTGCTACCATGGAAGGGCTGTGGGAATTGGGACTGGGGAGCTTTGTCCTACAACATGTTGTGGAAATTGAGGACAAGGCTAGATCTCAAGTTTACTGTGTACTTGGTGTGCCGATCAGTTTGTCTGTCTTGACGTGGTTGTTTCATGCTGTGGTGGCTTTCGTTTACCTTTGGAATAGAGAAAGTGTTTCTGTACATAGCAAGGACCGTTGTCACTATGTGGCTGTGGCTGGTTGGTGCTCAGAGCTAATGACACCCTGGTCAAAGGCGTAAGCTCTAGTGGAGCCAGTCGTCTCTTCTATGGCCAGACACGGAGCCTTTGCTGCCCCTTGGCTCAGCAAGCCATTTGGCAGGCACAGTGCATCAGTCACAGGGAAGACAAGGTGCAAGAGAAATGGATCGATCCATCATTGCTACTGGAACTATAAATCAGAGAAAGTGCCGTGGCGATTGTGGATCCAAATCGGGGTTGACCACATCTCACAGCACATGGTCCTCAGGTACAGGGTGTTCAAGTGGCCCGTGTCAGTAACAGGCCAGCAGATACTGCATGCCAGCCGCTGAGGGTGGTGAGCTACCCTGCTCCTCTCCTGATGAGTGCAGGAGAGGAGTTTGAGGGAGACAGCGTACCCCGAGCCACATGGAGAGGGACAAAGGGAAATGAAGAACTGGGGAGAACTTTTTCCTCTTCTTTTATACTAGAGTGGTCAGGGATGAAGGAGAATCACGGCTGTGAATATCGTGGTGGTTTGTGAGAAAAGTAAGTACAAGGAGGAGAGTCATGAGGAGGGTCTGCGATGCAGAGGTTCACCAGATTCCTCTGAACCCAGGAGGAAACAGCGAGGGTGGAAACTCACAGGGAGGAGGTAAAATAATGAGAAAGAGGCTGAGTGGGTAGGAAAGCGGCATATTTTCTGGGCAAGAAGTCACTGAACTTGTTTCAAAATAGAGAAAGGGTTTTAGAGAAATCTTTGAACTGTGCACCTTATATTACATATAGACTGTATTTTGTGTGACATGCTTCATAATTGCATAAAAAAATATGTAGTGCCAGTAAGGAAGAAAAAGACTTAATTATACAAGAAAAGAGAATGAAAGTAGTAGCTGTTGTGTGCTCTTCTGTTTGCTGAAATGGAAATGGTAGTTACAATTTACTTTTGGCTACAGAAATTTTGAGTTTTTCATACTTTTCTCCCTCTTTGTACTTTTTCTTTTTTAAAAAAAGATACTCTAGAAGCGCACTTGAAACAGTACTGTGATGTCATATTGGAGGAACTGATTTAAGAGGAGTCAGAATAAAAGTTTTCATATCTCATTTGTCTACTTAAGACACCTTCTTTCTCCTCCCCACCCATCCCCAGAGTAAGCGTAAGTAAGCGTCCGGGTGTCTTTGAGTTGTGCTGTTTGTCGCCTTCTTAGCTCTTCCCTGGAGCAGAAGTGATAGAGAAGGGCTTCACACTGATACCAGTGTGAAAAATACAGAGAATCACAGGATGAAAATAGTTAACAGTTAATGACACATTTTCAGTATTGGAAGAAAAGATCTGGATAGAATCAGGTTAACCGCCATCAACTCAGAAGTTCAATTTTCTTGTCCTGGCTGGTGTCTTCACTGGGTGAGGCACTGTCTTCCCATTTCTTTGCTGGGACTTGGCACCCACAGCCGGCCGTGATTTTATTTATTTAAGTGTCGGGTGGGACCGTGTTCCCACAGTGTGACCTCATTGGTTGGCGGATGTTATTAAATTAGCCGCAGACATTCTGGGACAGCTTGGGTTATTTTTCAATTTGCTTAGAAGCCTATTTAGCTTTAACTTTTAACCTTAGCCCCTAATAAAAGAAGATTATTTGGAGAAAAATCTGCTTTAAAACTAGAGCAGTACACAAATTGGAGTAGAAATCTGACCCTCTGGTCATGTGTTTCAAGAGCTCTCAGACATTTTTTATTGCCTGGTCATGATACACGGAAAGCCTTACCAGTCCCGTCCTGTGCTCTGAAGAGTCAGGGTACTGTGAGCTGCTGTTCATCCATCCCTGCTGCGCTTGTTGGCTCAGACAGTGGACTTGTGGCTTTGCAAGGCTTCAGGTGGGGAGCAGCCTAGGGTGCCTCTAGCTTTGCCTTCACAGGCTCACATGTTCCAAGGTTTGGAATGCTTGGCGGGAAGAAGCTGGAGCAGTTAGTGGCGTCCATCTTGCCAAATGAAGCTAGGCCTCAGACCTCCACACAATTGAAGAACTCCTCTTAGCTGAGGCCCGAGTCCTAAGATGTGTGTTTAATCCATCGCCATTTTCAAGATCATTCTAGTTTGCATTTTTTCTAGTACAGTGTGTTTTCAGTTTTTATACCAGTTTAAAACTTAGACCCCCTTGACCACTAGTTTTTCTTTTGGGAAAAACAAAGACACACACAACCCACGGGGAGCCAGTCCTTTGGCAGAGCTAGCAGGACCTTTAGAGGGAAAGGGAGGGAAACTAAAGTGCAGTGGTTTTGTATATGACATTTCACTCAAAAGAGAGCTTTAAGTTGGGCACTTTGACTCACGCCCTGTAGACTGAGTTGAGTTAAATTCCTGCCGGGTAGTTTGATTTTAAGGGTATTACAAAAGCGGTAATATTTTTCACAACCCTAATTTGTTACACATGTGGATGAAGGTTGTATTTGTGTGTTTTCAATCAATATTTACAGTCTTTGGGGAACATTGACTGTCCTTATGATTTCTTTCGGTGGTGATGGGAAGCCACAAGACTGGCTATGAAATCCCCGTTTAATAGGTAACCGATTCTTGGGCTTGGGATTCGCGTGTTAGGAGGGTTCTTTGAGGCTCAGGCTGCCAGTAAAGGAAGTCCTGGTTGTGCTCATGAATAAAGTGTTGCTAGTGAAGTTCCCTCTGGAAACAGTTAGTGCATTTCAGATCACACTTAATGGCAGAGAAGCGCTGTTCCTGCTTTGGCATGTCCGGTTGTCCTACTCTGGTCTTCCTTCTTGAGGGTGGATACCCAGGAGCGATGATGGAGTGTGCAGAATTACTCACAGATACTGGGGAGAGTCTCCTTAGCATTTGCTTCCTGACATTTGGGACACATATGGCCATGTATCATTATTTGTTTGAAAATTTGCTCTTTTTGAGGCAAAGACATCAGAAAAAACATGGTATACATGTACACAGAGTATGTGTAAATGTGTGTGTGTTGAACTTGGCCTTTTAACTTTCATGAGTGTGTGTTTTCCATTTTGTATTGTGTTGAATCGTGTTTGTTTGGCCGCACCTGAGAACATGCTTGGTTCCACTGTGTCCCCATCCATGTCGCAACTGACATGTACATCTACACTGCCGTCCCATGCCAGTGGTGGCCTTTGAAGCACATACAGCAGGAGGACAGTGATTCTCAGTGTGTGAATCACGCAGGGAGCTCTGAAAACTTGCACATGACAAGCTGCTGCCCTAAGCATTCACGGTCTGGGATGGTGGTTGCCTCTGGTTTGGCGATCAGCCATTAATGTTTCAGGACAGCTCCCAGGGTGGTAATGTGTGGAGGAGGTGGAGAAGCACTGTCTCAGGAGAGAGTGGATGGCCCAGCCCTTGGCAGTTTCTTCCCTTTCAGGAAGTTGCATGTATTGTCTCCAGTTCCCAAGTGTAAAATGGACAGGTGTACCTGCCTTGTTTACCTTGCAGAGCAGCTAGTGCCTATCAAGATGCTGCAATGTGCAGGTGAGCAGAGTTGCACAGTCTCTAATGAGAGAGAAAGTCCAGCCCGAGCGAGGGAATGCCACAGAGGATTTGCAGGGCTGCACAGATAACGAATTGGTACCACTCTTCCTAGAGCAGTAATATGGTGGGGTTGGAGCTTACTGTGGATTTCTCAGATGAGCCAGGCAGAGTAGTTTTTCTTTCTCTGTGGTCTCTGCTAAATTCTTGTTGCAACTGTTTAGAAACTCAAAGTAATAGGGAAAGTGGTTAATATAGCAAACAAAAAATTGTAACTCAGAGAATTGGAATTTTCAGAGGGGACAATAGAAATCTTAAGTGGCAACTGGGATAGTAAAATGTGACTTTAGTTAGAGGACTCAGCACCAGGTGTGAGAGGAAGACTGCTGCTTTACAGGAGGGTCTTCACCTGATGTCTATGTATTTAGCTCCAAGGAAGGAAACGTGATTTGGGAATTCATATTTTAAAGGTAGTTAACTGGAGCAATAAGTTACTCTTTTTTAAATCAACAGAGATGGTCTTAAATTCTCCAGCTTCTTTTATTTCACCAGTCATAATAATGTGCTCTGTGTAGAGTTCCAAGCTAATTCATTAAAAAGTAAATGATTCTTTGGAATTGAGGGTGGATCTAACACGTAGTACTGTTAGTCCTATACTGCAGTGTTTATGTACATATCAGTCTTATTATTCACTGGAACACCTCTTTTAAAATTCTCATTAATTCGAGAGGAGATTAAACATTAGTCCAGGCTTACTTCGTATTTTCAGTAACTGAACAGAATTTGCACAGTACCTTTAGTGAGATATTATTTATTGAGGTATATTGCTGTGATTTTTATTTTATTGTTATTATTCTTTGGGGGGATTCCCACAGGCTCTCACTGTGTAATTCAGGCTGGCCTTGAACTCACCATGTAGCCCTGGCCAGCCTAAAACTCAAAGTGATCTTGCTGCCTCCGCCTTCCAAATGCTGGGATTACAGGTGTGCACCGCCATGCCCCGCCCTGCTGTAATTTTATAAATTCAACTTTTACTCACAAGAGGAATAAATAAGATGACTATTTTGGGTATTAACTCCCCCCATGTCCATGATAATTAAAATGATTCAATCACAGGGAACTTTGAGGTGGCTACTGGGTGTTGCCCTCCATCAGTATTAAACAGAGGTAAGTCGGCCTGACAGTGCACATATTTGTTTAATCGCGGCACTAACAGGATAAAGGGTAGGAGCTACCAGTTCTCTGCCACACTTCACAGTGGCCGTGAGCCGTGCTGTTCTGGGTCAGTGAGGAGCTGGCGATGAGGTGGTTCCTGCGGTCTGTCACCTTCGTGGCAGAGGAGCCCCCAAAGTGGCAGTGCCCACTTCCCCATGGAAAGGGCAACCCAAGTAAAAGTGGGGCCGGTGTATTTACTGGACTAGATGCACTGTCTTATCACTTCCAGTGCACCACCTGGTAGGTTTTAGTTATTTATTTTTTTGAGACATGGTCTTGCTTCAGTCTCTAGGTTGCCTTTGAGCTCCTGAGCATAAGTTACCCATCTACCACAGCCTCCTGAGCGGCTGGGACCATAGGTGTACCCCACCATGCCAGGAAAACAAATTAGTCTAAGGACATAAAATAAGCAATAACAAAATCATCGAAGTATTTTCTTTTTAAGCTTAATAAAGCTAATATTATCAGCTCATCAACACATAAGCATATAGTAGACTCTCAGTAAAGATTTATTGAATGAAGGAGAAAAAAAAGTAACAGTTTTCATGAGTTTTGTGCAGTTTTCCTGGGTTTTGCTTTATTCCTGGGCCTTCCTGCTTCCCTGAGAGGGTAATGTGACAAAGATTTAGATATGAAGAGTGATGGTCTGTTCTGCTGAAAATCAGCAGCACAGTCACCTCTTGCCAGTGTGAATCTTGTGAAGTAGGGTTCAGCTATTGTTTTTACTCCAAACGTTCGGTTTTTAATGCATTTGTATAAGTGGGGGTACTAGGACTAAGTAGTGGAGCACCAAGTCTTAAACTTGCCGTGGAAAGACATTTTGTTCCCATTTTTTGTTGGTGAATATTGTAGCCAACTTACACTTAATGTGAATATGGAGTAGAAAACATTGAAAAGTAACCTTTCTCAGAACTTAGGTATAATAACATTAAAGTTGTCTTGTAAGACCATTTGTGACTGTGAGTGGTATTATACTCTCTGCTTATTTTTTCAGAACTTTACAGAAGGAATTTGTAAGGAAATTCCAAAAGACATTTGATGCTATAATAATTTTGAATTAAAGATATGTTTTCAAAATTACAAACTGGAAATAGTCTCATTGGTTCCAAAAAATAAGTTTTACCCCATCGAGGCATATCGATTAAAGTATTCCATTGATGTTTTTACACAATTTTTATAGCAGCTTTATTAACACATATTTCATGTAACTTAAAATCTGCCCATTAAAATGTACAAGTCACTGGTTGTTAATGTAGTCAAGAGTTACACAGATATCAGTATAGTTAATTTTGGAACGTTTTCATCACTCCCACAGAAATCTGTACTCCACCCCTACTTATTGCATTCTTCTATTTCTCTGACTTTTTACCTTTGTCCTTATTTGTTGTTTTCATATATAAGCATGTATGTTTTATGGATAAACCAAAGGATGGGTTTGCCGAGCACTTATTCTGTGCCAGGCAAGAACATGCTTACGAGTAATGGTTTCCTTTAACTGTCAGAACAAAATCTGCAGTAGGCTTAGTATCATTGTCTGCATTGTAGTATCAGAGACTGAGAAGAGCGGTCCCCTGTGCTGGGTCTGAATTTGCGCTCACTGCAGTGGGTCTTCCCGAGCCCTTCCTCTTCACTCTCCACGGGGTCTGGATTACTGTCTGCACCACTCAGAAGGTCCTGTGTGTTTGTCACAGTGCTCCGTGGAAAGAGGGAGGAACATGCGATGCGGTGACTGGGCTTTTGGTTTAAGCATGCAGTAAAAATCTCTTCCTAGTCCTAGTGTCATAGTTGTACCTGAGTCATCTTAGCTGGCTCAGTATGCACGAGCCCCACTAGTCTGAGGCCCATCTGATCTGTTACTGTTGAACCCTGGCCACTGACCTACAGCAAGTGTACCGTGCGTATTTGTTGACTGCTGGGTAAATATAGGGTCCCTATACCTGTTTAAATTTGCGTAGTTCTGCTTTCTAGCAGGAATATATTGCTTTTAAATTAAGCTTGGTAGACAATCAAAAATAGTTGTAGAAATCTAGTTTGTCTTTGGTTTTTTTTTAACCCAGTATAAAATCAGATTGTATTGTTATTATTTCAACTCTGGCAATGCTATTATCAGACTAATCAGAACAAAAAGAAACAAACTATTTGGCATGTTTTCCCCATTAAATCAGTCATATTTTCTGATTAAAAAAGGAACACATGGCTACTTTAGGACATTTGAGAACATAAGTAGAAATGTAGAAGGAAAACAATCTATAATCTCATTTATAAGATCATTTACTGTGTTAATTAACTTTCTTAGCTTTTTAACATTGTTAATTGTAAGTATAGTGTTATACAGGAAATGACTAGGACATAGTTAATCTTCATAACTGACTGCATGTATAGCAAATGCCCTCAAGGGTCATCGGCATTGTCACCTACACTGGGATTTACTTCCTCTTTAAAGTGGAGTAATATCCCACCACATGCATTTACTTCATTTTCTTTACTCACTTCTCTGTTAAGAGAAACTTTGGTTGTTTCTATATCTTAGTTGTAGATACTCCCACTTTGAGATCCTGATCTGACTGCTTTTGGGTAAATATCCAGAAATGGGATTAATTTTATTTTATTGTCATCATTATTATTGTTATTACTATTGTTTTTGATAATAGCTATCCTGGCAGGTATTACCCACCATAGTTGTAGTTTTCATTTCCCTGATAGCTGGTTATGTTAAACATGTTTTCACATACTTGTGCATTTGTATTTCCTCGTTGAAAACTGATTGTTCACCTTTTTTTGCCTCCTACATGACAATTTGGGTGGCTGCCTTTTCTTTTTGCCACTGCTTTGCAGGAGTTCTTTATATATTTTGGATACTAACCTTTTCTGAGATAGAGGATCTCCATATACTTTCTCTTATTCTTTAGGCTGTATCTCAGTTACTTTCTTGTCACTAAGACACAATACCCAACACCCACAAACTAAGTGAAGAAAGGATTATTTTGGCTCACAGATTGTAGACGTGCCAGCCTGTAGTCTTCCGGCTCCACGGTAGGGTGGCAGGGCAGAGGGACATGGCCAAGGAGGGTTGCCTGTGGCATGGTAGACAGGCAGCAGAGAGCGAGCGATCGGGGGAGGAGGGAAAGCGATCCACCCTTCCAGACCACATCCCCAGCGCCCCACTTCCTCCAACCAGGCTTCACCCCCACAACATCACACTTAGCTACAGACTCATCTGGGGACTCGTAAGGAGACCCATCCACTGAGTACTCCCTGCGATCCCATGGCTTCCCCCAATCCCACTTGTGAGCACCGGAGCCTCAGGAGGGACCTCCAGACAGAAGCCCAAGCAGGCTGCCTTGTCCCACTGTGAATGTTCCTTTACTCCGGAGAAACTTTTTGGTTTTCTGTGCTTGTACTTGACTGTTTTTGTGTTTGTTGCCTGTGTCTTAAATTTTAAATATGCATTTACAAAACAGTTGATCTCATTCCGTGAATGTAGTTTTTGTTTTTTTCTTAAAGACTTTACTTTTTAGAGTACTTTTAGGTTCTCAAAAGCTGAAGGGAGGTGCAGAAATTTCCCACGTAGCCCTTGTCCTTACATGCGCATAGCCCCTCCTCATCTGCGCCCCTCCGGAGATGCACAGGCGGCCTAGCTGACGAGCTGTACTGAGACAGCATCATCACTGGAGCCCATGGTCTGTGCCAGGTCACCCCGGCACAGTGTGGGGGTTGGACCAGCGCTCAGTACACACACAGCATCAAAGAGTATTTTTACTTTCCAAAAACTCATCGTGCTCTCCCGGACATCCCTACCTGTGGCCATCGCCAAAGTTTTTACTCTGTCTGTGATTTTGTCTCTTCTAGAATGTCGTAGAGTTGAAATCATACAATACGTAGGTTTTTCAGAGTTGCATTTATGTTGCCTTCGTGCTTTTCCATGAGTTTGTTGTTCGTTTCTTTTGAGCACTGATATTCAGTGGAATGTATTACAGTTAACATGTTCATTCACCTACTGAAGCGCATTGTGCTGGCTTCCAAGTTTGACAATTAAAAATAAAACTGCTTTAGACAAAGATTTCCTTCAGCTAAATGCCAGGGAGTACAGTTTCTGGACCAGAGGCCGAGAGTTCTGTTTTACAGGACATTTCCAACTGTCTGCACAAAAGGGCTGCGTTATTTTGCATTTCCACCAGTCACAAGTGAGACCCTTTCGGCCCACACCCTTGGCAGCGTTTGTGGACTGCGCTAGTGAGCGTCAGTGGCGTCTCACTGCCCGAATGTGAGTTTGCCCGTGACGCGTGATGTGGACAGCTTCTCTTTCCTGCTCTCCGTACCATCTGTCTACCTTCTTTGGTGAAGTGCTTGCTCAGACTTGGCCCAGTGTTTAACAGGGCTTTTTATTTTCTTGTTAAGTTTTAAGAGATCTTTGTATATTTTCAAATCGCAGCACTTCCAGTTCCTCCTCCCACTGCGTGACGCTTCTTCCCATTGTCTTGATGGTGGGTTGTTTGTCTGTTTGTTTGTTTGTTTGTTTTGGCGGAGCAGGCAATTTTAACTTCATGGCCATTTTTTTTTGCAGGAATTGTGCTTCTGGTGTTTGTTGTGTCTAAAAAGTCATCCTAAAATCCAAGTTTATCTAGATTTTCTTCTATGCTTAGTTTCAGTTTTAAAGGTTTGCGTTTAACAAACCTTTAGGTCCATGATACACTTTGATTTAATTTTTGTAAAAGATACAACATTTGTGTCTAGACTCCTTTTTTGGCATGAGGTCTTCCAGTTGTTTCAGCTCACCGACCGAAAAGACCCTCTTTTCTCTGTGCTGTTTCTTTTGTTCCTTTGTGAAAGATCAGTTAACTCTATTAATGCGCATCTACCTCTGGGGTCTGTTCCATTCCTTTGATCTGTTTGTCTCTTCTTTTGCCAATACCACACTTTCTTGATTACTGTAGCTTTAAAGTGAGTTTGAGGTCAGGTAGCAGACAAAGTCTTCAATATTGTATTGGCTATTTTGACAGTTTCGCCTTTCCGTATAAACTCTGGAATCCATGTGCCAGAACATGACTTAGATTTTTGAGTAACATTGCATTGAATCTGTCAGTCATGATGGGGGAAAAGATGCCATCTTGGTAACACTGAGTCTTTCTAAGAACGTGGAATATGTATGCACTTATATTTAGTTCTTTGGTTTCTTTCATCTTTTTCTTATGTAATCCTTGAACACATTTTGTTACATTTACTCCTAATGTTTGGGGTGTTAGTGCAAATGATACTATGTTTTTAAATTTAAAATTTTACATTTCTATTACTAGCCTATAGGAAAGTAACTGACTTGTTTACTAACCTTATATCCTATACCTTACCATAGTCATTTATTAGTTCAAAATAGTTACACTTTTGAATGTGATCTTTTCATTTAATCTTGGCATTAAAACACAAGCATTTAAGATACTATTTTTTTTAAACTTAAGAAGCATTTTTCTTTGATATGAAATGTTTCATGGAATGGACACATCAAAGCTTTATTTAATTTAAATTCTTCTAATAACGCCTATTTACATTGCTTTTGACTTCTTAGCTAAATATAAGTACTGTTGTGTGGTGTGATTTTGTGTATGAAGATTTTTTTGTTCTGTGACCTTGGAATTATGTATATCAGTTTTCAAGAAACGGAATTGCTGAGTCATTGGAAACAAACTCTTCTAATGTTCTGGAACCCACATTTCTTAACTGCTTCCCCAAAGGGGTTGTATCGATTTACGGTTGCTGAATGAGAGTGCCTGTCTCAGTCCACCAACTTTGGACACACTGACACTTCAGGGACAAAGGGGACGAGGCTCTGAGTCATGTGTCTAGCTCACAGCATCCACTTCCAGGGTCCTTCTCTGAACAGAGAGAGAATGAAACTTCCCTTTGTGGTGAGCATCACACTTTGGCAAGAGAAAGCAGTTGATGCTCCTGGAGAAAACTTGCCAGTGCTCTGCCTTCATGGAGGGCTGTGGACTTGACTTCTGTTTGTGTCTATAATGATGTTTAATAGTTTTTCCCCTCCATGTGAAGCAAGTTAAGCAAGACTTTTAAATGTGAGGAATTCACTCATCCAGGGTAGAGTCAGTCTGTATAGCATCTATTCTGTTCGGGGAAGAATCTGAGCCGCTTGTGTTTCTCTCTCTGCAAACATCTTTCTTTTGGGTTCTGCTCCTTCAAAGCCAGGAAGGATGAAGTACATGTTCTGTGTCTCAGGATGTGTTTATAATGTATGCTATTTGTCACTGACGCATTCAAGCAGATTTCCCCTGGCACACTCCAGTGCAGTCCTGCCTTCCTGCCTCCACCATTTATTTCCTCATGGTCTCCTTGCAGAAGGAAAGAACTATCCCTGTAGGGTTTTTGTTTTGCTTTGTTTTATTTGCTATGTAGCTCGGGCTGGTATTGAACTTGTGGCAGTCCTCCTGCCTCAGCCTCCCAAGTCCTGGGACTACATGCATGTGCCGTCATACCCAGCCATCCCTGCAGTTTTAAAAGTCGTATCTACCAAAGCATTCCCACATGCCCTTCCCTAGCCTTTCTGTCTCAAATAAGTTTGGCTGATACTTCCCTGGCAAAGGGAAAATAAGCTATATAATAAAGGAAAAGCATACCATAGGTTTTGAAAAGCTGTTCTCAGCAAAGAAAGTTGGGGGAATTGGGCTCCCGGGCACAATTGCCAAGTAAGTATCCAGCAGGCTCTGACATAACCCATCCAGGAGACCCAAGAGGAGTCAGATAAAAAGTGCTATGGGGTAGGCAAGACCCTTAGTGCTCATTCAGTAATTTCTTAGAACTGAATAGCAATTATGTACACAGCATACCCCTATACGTTCAGCTAGCAAGGAAGCCTTCTGAATGAGTGTGTATTGGGGGCACTTCCATAGTGTTTCTGTCGCTGTGCATTAGCAGTGTAGCTGCTGCTTTTATATAACACAGGACACACTTGGTGTGCGTGAGCTATGAAAACAGCTATCTGGGAACCTTTCCCCGTGCTCCGTCGGCATTTCTAATTAGCATTTCTATTTGTGGAAGACTTCTGTAATTAACCCTGTTATCCTTATGGAGAAACTGAGGCAGGGGCAATGTAAAGGCAGTGACTGCAAGGAATGCGTATTTCTGAGTTTCTGGTTCCCATCTGAGGAGACCAGTCTTCCTAAGTTTTGAGTCCTGTGGGTATGTGGATGTGTAGATGAATGTAACCAGCTGTTTTAAAAATATGCTACACAGCAAAGATTCGCCTGTCAGTTTGAGGTTTTGACTGAAATGTGGGAAATCAGATTTGCTTATAGAGTCAAATATTTTTTAAATTTAATATTCACCAAATATTTTATAAGAATACCAAAAATGTAGTTTTCAGTTATGTATTTCATAACCAAAAAAAAAAAAAAGAAAGAAAAGAAAGAAAAACCAGCCAGCTCCTTGGCAGCCTGGGAGAGGAGGGCTTGCTTGTACCTGCATGGTAGCCGCTGGATCCTGCTGGCTCTCCCAGAGCTCGGGCACACTGGAGGGGTTTGTGTGTGGTCGTGTGGGTATCTTCTTGGTGTCCACTTTGACAGGCAGCTTTTGAAAGAGCTGACTGGGAACATTTTCAGTTCCCCACTTCTGAGCAGCGGCAGGCGCCAGCTGTTGGAAGAGACCTGACAGAGACCATTCTCTGTGTGTCCCTCAGTGTAGCAAGTGGACCTTGTGACATTGCCAGTATGGAAAGCCACCCATTCCAGCAGCACACACGTTATTTCCTTTTTTATTTGTTTTTTGCTATGCAGTTCAGGCTACCTGCATAGTCCTGGCAGGCTTCAGACGAGTGACGATCCTCCTGCCTCAGCCTTCTGAGTACTGAGATGGCGGGTGTTTGCCACCCTGTTGGGCTGTACATTATTCCTGTCCAGAGAAACATGTGACACAGACAGGGCAAGCAGATAGAGCTGTGGTGGAGCTGGGTGTAAAATTGAGCTGGCTGCGGTGAGTCAAGCGTGGGGAAGTGCTGTGGGCTCTTATGTTTTTGAACACTCCAGGGCAGGCCAATCAGGAAAGTGTGGACAAGGACAGCAGTCTTCACTGCGAAGCTCAGGCACCATGGTGAACCTGACTCCCGTAGACCGCGCCTCACATGGTGGCAAGAAGGTGTTATCACAATGATAAGACTTTTTTTTTTTCTAGGTGACGTTGTACATTGCTAGTAGAACAAACAGGGAATAAGATGTCAGTTTTAAAAGAGCAGAATACAGTGAACTGCTTAACATTATATCAACTATTCAGTGATTCAAGAGGCAAAAATTACCTCAAAAACCTTCTCAGTTACGAGAGTTTCCAAAGTATATACCTCCTAGGATATCTCACTTCCTGTGTGGCTTTTGAGTTAAATGTCTTATTAAAATAAATATCATCAGCTTACCAGTGCCCCGTGCTTGTAGTTGTTTGTAACCTGTGTGTTTCCAAGTGTGGTGTATTGTGTAGCGTTTCTGTCACGCACACAGTGAGGACACCTGCCACTTTAGAGGAGAGATTTAATTTGGCTCAAGGGTTCAGTCCGTGATCTGTGGGCTCCAAGTGGGAACATCGAGGCAGAAGGGATTGGTGCAGCTGAGCTACTTAGTGCATGGGAGCCGGGGCAGGATCAGGAGAGAAGCCCTCACCTCCATCCCTGGCCACAGCCCCGAGCCCCTCAGACATGCCTTGAGCTGTCTGCAGCAGACCCTAAGCTGACGGGCAAAGCACATCATAGATTCAGGGTAACCACGGAGTGCTAGAGGCTCTGGTTTAGCACCATCATCTGTGTTTGCTCGTAGTTTGGAAACTGAGGTGTGGAGGATTTGTGACTTGCATAGCAATGAAGACAGAGTCTAAAGGAGAAACCGAAGCCAAGTGGTCCATAGCTATAGTGAGGGCTTGGGTCGGAGCTGGCTGTTTTGCTCACATACACTCATCTCAAAGTTACAGGGCAAGATGAGCCTGGCCATGCTCTGTTCCTCTGGAGAACAGGGTCTGGCTGCTAAGCCCTGGAGTCCAAGGTTTGGTTTGTTGATAGCTTGTGTTTTCCTTTCTAGATTTGACTCTCAACCTTACTTGTCTTGGCTTTACACTACATCTTCCCCCCATGAGGTGTAGGTGTTCTGCCAAGGGTTGTACACCCTTGCTGCACACTCAGAGTAAATCGTTGGCCTGTTTCGGAAAGCAGAAAGAATGGTCTGCCATTTATAGAACAATATTAGTAGGTTGTCAGAGAGCCTAATTGTGTGCTCTTTTAGCCTGACTTGTTCTGGTTCAGTATTCGGTGTCGTGTCCCCATTTATTTCATTCTGATCATTAATGATAAGTGACAGAAGGGTAGAAGGAGTGCTAGTCTGGTTGGTAAACATAATAAGATGGATTAGAACACAAAATGGGAACATTGAATTCTTGCGAAGGCAGCCAAAGCCTAAGCCTTCCTTCTGTTACATGTGACCTTGTTTCCTGGGTGTCTGGGCAGTGGGAAGTGTGCTGAGTGATGGTGCAAAGACTGGCAAAGCCCCTGAGCAGCTAGGCGTCTCCGTAACCTCCCGTGCTACCTAAGCAAAAGGTGCGTTTTGTACTTCTTAAAAATACTGTGTTTACTAAGACCTTCTGATAGGGCGTGAAATCAGAAATCAAGAAGCACCTATAAAATTTTGATTAGAAATTCTTTTTGTTTTGTTTATAATGTCTAATATATCTACATTTAGTAGATTTTTTTTTTTAAATTTAGCAGCAGAATCCTTGAGTCCTTGCATTGCAGTCATGGCTATTACTGGGCAAGAACTATAAGAAAAGAACTATAGCCAAATCATGATAAAAGAACAAGTTAAAACAATGGCAGCACAATTGCTATAACTCTGAGGCTACTATAGCATATTGATTTTAGAAAAAAAGAAACTCAGTTAACAAGAAAAGGAAAACATGTGGCCATTGCATTTCTGTTGGGACTTCTCGCTTCCCTCCACCTCCGTTTGTTCTGGTTATGGTGAGCATTGCAGCACTTGGGAGGCTGATGCAGGAAGATTAGTGAGAGTTGGAGGCCAGCCTGTGCTACACAGTGAGTGTTCAAGGCCAACTTGAACTACATAGGGAGTTGCTGCATGCGTAATGACCAGGGAAGTTCTTTCAGAGTGTTCTGTAACTTTGCCTGCTTTTGTTGACACGATTTCCCATTCACTGTTTTTGTTTTCTGTTTTCTTTTTCCCACTCACTGTTAAAAGCTCATGCATTTTACAAAAACCTGAATAATAAGATGTAGGTCAGAAATCCCTTGGAACTTGAGCGGAAGTTGATAAGAGCATGGGAAAGGAAGGGCTCTGGAAAGCAGCACTGGACTAGGTGTCGAGAAGACGGGGTGAAGTCCCCTTTCTCACCATCTTGCTGCTTTTCCTCAGCTTTGGGCCTCACTGTGCTCGCATGGAAAGTGGGAAAGGGCGGCGCACACAACCCCTTTAAGTAGCGAGGGAGTAAAAAGATACCAAAGTGCTCTTCGAGCCAGAATCACTTCAGACTTAAAAGATTCTTAGCAAATAGTCATCCAAGATGGCATTACTCTTAAGTGACTTTGTGGCTTAATGCCAAGTGCTGTTGAATGAGTAGGCAAGACTGGGGTCTTCAAAAAGTAGATCTGTTCCTAGGACTCTGTATACTGAAATAATTTACTGACTGATTAGCATTCTGCAGGGGTGTGTGTGTGTGTGTGTGTGTGTGTGTGTGTTGGGGGGGGTGGCCTGAGTAGGCTGACCCTTATTTTATGCTTTGATTCCTTCCAAGGAAGAATGAGCCCAATAACAGCACTCTGGATTAAGATTCCCAGGCAGTAAAGCCTAACAGTTGCATTTGCAGCGCTCGGAAGTGCTGGGCCAACTTGCTTGCACAGGCGTGAGCTGTTTGCACAGCAGCTTCCCCCTGCACTTTCTGAGGGGCTCCTCCACAGCCCCAAAGGAGCACGGCGAAATGGGGAAGGTATGGGATACACGGGAGCTAACACACGAATGCTGTTGTGTTTTACTTTTAACTTCTGTGTAAGTTACATGTGTACATAGTTTAGAAAAGACTACAGCCTTTTACAAAGCCTGTAACAAAACATGGTAGTTTCATCATCTTCTGTTCCCCAGAGGCAGGTACTTTAAACTCTTAGCTGGCATTTTCCTCTGTATTTTAAGACACGTGTTTATATGAATATTCATGACTTGTTTTCAGTTTGAGGCATTTTATGAACCTCGTTATGGGGAAGGTAATGATTTAGCTCTCACTCGCCTCCCCCAACACAAATAATTTTACCCCCACTCATATTGCCAGTGTGTCATGAGTTATGAGCTCTCTTGCTGTCCGCAGAGTCCTCTAAATCAGAGCACCTTACAGCAGTGAGCACGTATTCCGTCATTGTTCCCGTGCGTCAGGTGTCTGGGAGTCGCTTAGCTGGATCTCGTGGCGGAGGCTGTCGCCTGAGGTCTTACTCAGGCTGAGGATGTGTGCTGTGGGGAGCTGGAGACCTGGCTGAGCTGCGAGAGCGACTCCTGTCTGTGGCTGTTGGCAGGTGCCACCCTCGTGGCCTGCTGGCTGAGGGCCTTCGCTCCTGGCTGGGCTGTAGCGGTGTATCTGTGTGATCCTAGCACTCAGGAGGCTGAGGCCAGCCGGAGACACAGGTACCTCAAAGCCAGCCTGGATTACACAGCAGGACTCTGTCAAAAGAAAGACAAAACTCCAGCCCAGAGTCAAGGGATGGCTATCCCACAGGGGTGAGTTCCAGGGGCCATTTTAGAGGCTGCTACCAAAAGTAGCTTTTTTGTTGTTGTTGTTCAAATATTTAGTGGTATGTTATATCCTATAAATATGTTACTCATGGAACTCCCTCGTGCTGTGGTTACCTGCCTCTTCTTATCCACCCTTCCCCCTGGAGTTAGTACTTGATTTACTTTTTTTGCTTAGCATTCCCTGTACCTAGCGTTAATTCACTACGAACTATCATGCCAGAATTAGAAATTGTTTCTCAGTATATCGACAAACACCAAATCCAGTATTCTATGCATTGTTTCTATTGGAATAGTTTTTTTCCCAGCATCTTCTGACATGCTCCAACTTGGGATGATTCCTTAGGCATTATTTATAGCTATGAAATTCTAGGACTTCTTCTATCCCGTGGTGAAGACACCCTCTCAGTTGGGCATTCTGTTTCCTAGATCTTTGTGCTCTTCTCCTTTGGTTTGTCTCTGCGTGTTGGTGGAACAGCTCTTCTAATAGCTTCCTAAGAAGGCGCTCAGGAAAAGTAAAGTTTCCGAAATCTCTGAGTGCCTTCCCTGATCGATAATGTGGTTTGATGAAGAAAGGAAAGTGGTGTGCTGTGCTTTGCCCCCCCCGCCATTGTTCCTGAGAAGTCCGAGGCCATCTTGATCTGAGGTCTGGTGTTTGGTCCTGCGTGTTCCAGCCCATGAGGATTTACCTCTGTCTCTCGTGTTCTGACATTAGCTCAGCGACACCCTTTTGCAGAAGTGTTTTCCAAGTCTGTTGTGCAGAGCTTGGTCCTCTTCCTGGAAACTTTAGTATTTTTTGGAGAAGATTTGATTTACATTCCATATTCTCTCCTTTTATTAGAAACTCATTTTACTTAGAACCTTTGGTACAAATCCTTTCTGATCTTTGGTGTCCTTTTTCAAAACTCTGGATTATAGGTATTTATATACTTTCTGACTTCAAGATTTTTTCAGTTTTATCTTTTTTAAGCTGACCAATCAATGCTCATATATTTTTCATTTCTAAAGACTTAAAAATTGCAGTTGCTGTTTAAAGAAACTTCTTGTTCTGGTTCCATGGATGTCATCTCTCGTTTCTCTGAGGGTATTTGTTACGCTTTCTTTCTCTTTCTCATAAGAATTATTTCTAATTCCTCTGAGTTTCTGCTTTTGCTGTGTTTTGTGTTGGCAGTTTTCCTCAGCAGCATGATGGTCTTTAGTGGTTGCTCTTAACAGTTCTGTGCTGAGAGCTGGCTTGATGTAGCTTTGCTGGAGTTACTGACGATGATGGTAACGGAGGAAGAATTGGGTGGATGGTTTCGCTAGAAAGGCCTCTGGATGTCTATGTGTCATTTTTAACAAGTTCCTCAGAAACATGTTCTCCGATTCCTTGACCGTTACTAAGCCCCTGAGCCATCTCCCTGCCCTGGCTCTTGACTGTTGTCTTTCTTGGTGTCAGTTTTAGGGGGGAAAGGGCAAGGGTTTTTACTTTCCATTATATAAACTTTGATGCAGTCTCCCTGTTTTTTCTAGTAACTATTTTATTCCTATTTTCTGGATGAGTAAACTACTAGAGAGCCCTAAGTTCCCTTGTCGAGATTTCTTGGTAGTTACCATTTGAGATGATCTCAGCTGATATGGAATGGACCATTGTCATATCACTTTACTTCTGTAGAAGGATCAGGTCATACAGTTTATTATTATTGTCAGGATTTATTTCGTCTCCTACTGCCTTCAAATGTGGCTTTAGTTCTGCTTGACTTTCAGACTAGTAAGCTTAGGAATTTAAAACAGTGGCATATAAATGAAACTTACAGTGTCACCAAACTCTTTTTTCATTTGTCTGTTACTTATCTGAGTAAAACAAATTTAGTAGCTTTTGGAATGGACAGGCTTTCTCATTATGGCAGCCTTACCCCTGTCCCTCAGGATTCCTGTCAGATCATTGTGTTGGCCTTGAGCTGTGGTTTTTTCATCTTTACTGAGCAACAGGAGTTGTTCACCTTGCTGAGTCTTCACAAACTCTTCAGTGTAGCAGAACTCTCCCTTCTTCCTTCTTTGACTAACCTTCTAGTACTTCCTCTTCTAAGAAGCTCAGGTTGAGACTTTCCTTACAAGGGATGGCGCATTGAAAGCCCTCAGTAAGACCACGTCCACTGCTGTCTCGTGGTTAAGCCGTGCCCTGGGCGGGTGCACTCATCAGTGTCCCCGAGTGTCTGCACCCAGGCAGAGCACACTCACCTACTTGTAATTTCAAATATTGGTTCGCAGGCCAGAAAGCTGTTGTTTCCTGTAACCCACCTACTCTAGGGTAATAATAAAGCGTACGTGATGCCCCCTTCCTTGAGTGGGAGATGACAAGCATCACTTTGGTGGCTTCCCCAGAGGCAGAGATGTTTTTCTGTCTTGTTCACCAATGTATCCAGTACAGAGTACATGGCAGTGACCAGTAAATACTGTTTTGTGAATGGCTGAAGAGAAAGGAGGTTATCAAGCTAGGACTTCAACCTCCTACCTAGAAACTAGTGATTGAACCAGTCCCCCTGCCACTCATGTGCAAAGCATGCATTGCATGGAGGAGGTGCTCATGTGGGGTTTGTATGTTCCATTAGTTGAGTCAGTTGGTGGCAAGCAATAAGCTGAAGAAAATGTCTCAATGTCCTTAAAATTTTATGTTCGAGGAGCATAGTTTATAATTCTGGAGCAAAAGAAGCCTCCTCATAGAAGGCCAGCTCCACATGGGCAAAGCTGCTAGTTTGTTTTTAGCTTCGAGGAGAGTTAGAGCCTGGGCCTCCCTGGCAGTAGCTCACCATGGAATTGTTTCCTCACTGCTACCCCATGTAAGTCTGCCACGCAGCAATCGGAAAGACTGGGATGTTTACCAAACTAGCAGGACCAAATTCCTCTTGCAGACAGACATGGAGATTTGTTGTCCAGGACTTTTTGGACTTAAGGATGAATTCTTAGGAAAATACACCCTTTCATATCTCAGGACAACCAGAGAGCTCCCTGCCCATACATGGTAGTGTGAGTCCAGTCACCTACCTGCTAGAAACGGAAAGGGTGGACCAGGCAGAAAGAGCTTGGCCCTCTAGTCCTGGACATTAGCCTTGCCAGAAGCAGATAGCAAACAAAGAAAATGCATACATCAGCTAACGTTCAACCTCAGAAATGCTGGACAGACCCAAATCTTTGACAGGATAGTCTGATCAGTGGTGGGTACCTGTAGCACATGTGCCACGATGGGCTGTTTGTTATCATTGAAAGCTCTAGAAGGTTCGTTATCACTGGCTACAGCTGAGCATTGAGAGGGCCGTACATTGTGGAAGTGGAAGTTCCATGCTGTCCTTTGCTGGCCTCCACTGAATTCCCAAGGCCATTTAGACTGCACTTGCAGAAAACTGGTGTCATCAGTTAGAAGGAGCACATAGCAGAAGAAACTCTAGTAGGTGGTTAATGTTTATGTGCTCTTGTTTGGAACTTTTGTTAGTATGTAGAATTGCATAATTAATTAGGTTAATTTTTATTCCATTACAGTTCACTGAGATTTTTTTCCCCCAAAGTAGAGGCCCTTGTATACTGAGAGTCGAAATTTTGAAATTTCTTGCTAATGCCTGGGATCAACATTCTAGGAATTGCTTCTTTGCCAGCTTTCCTTTTTTGGCAATGGAAAAATGTATGAATAATGCCTTCTTTGAAGGTTTAAGGCACACAATAAGCTAAGAACTCTCTAATTGAACTTTGTAAGCTGAAGGGACTGACTTCTGGGCAGCATTTGAACAAACTTCAAGTCAGCATACTCTAGTGAGGGTTGGCTGCCAAAAGCCATGTAAGGGTTTATTTGATCCATTTATGAATTAAGAGCCTGCAGTACATTAATTACCACATATTGGGATAATAAAATCTAGCCGAAAGAGGATGCCTT
Organism: Hydrochoerus hydrochaeris; assembly: GCA_004027455.1. Lineage (NCBI taxonomy): Eukaryota > Metazoa > Chordata > Mammalia > Rodentia > Hydrochaeridae > Hydrochoerus > Hydrochoerus hydrochaeris. Next base: position 584,403 of record PVLA01000094.1, read on the forward strand.
TGGGTCTGTCTGCAGAGAGGAATCGAACTGAGAGCTGCCTCCTGGTGGCTGGGCACTTCCTGGCCCCAGGCCTTCCGCAGTACTGGACAAGGCTGGCGCCGGGCTCCGCGTGCTCCAGAGGCAGCATTGGAGCCAGCGTTCGGCTCTGCGGCTACTGGAAGGCCTTGCTTTATTGATCGTAATAAGCTGTTCTGTCTTATTAAAGTTGTATCATGGAGTCTGGTTTTAGGAGCCCTATCGAGAATTAGCTGCAGAAGAAGTGATTTGCTTGTATTTTTCTACAGTTAACAGGCCGAACAGATGGGATAGCAGACCTGAAATAGTGGAGTTGGCTGCCTGCCACTGTTCTATGAATTTTGATTTGCACAGATATGTAATAATTTTATTTTTCCCTTTTTTGGAAGTCCTTGCCTGTGAGCCTTGGGAAAATTAGACCTTGGTGTTCCTGTAGAATGTGTGGGTGTTGTCACAGAGCCCGTGCAGACCTGGAGCTGCCGCCTGTGTCTGCTAGCACGGGACACCACGGGCTCTCTGCTCTGTCCCGGAGGACAGGACACACTTCATTTCCTTGCAGCTTTTCAGCTGAAAAGTATTTTCATTCACAATTTACTTCACATTTTAACATGTTTTCCCTCTCAAAGGATAGGATTATGTTTCTTTTTCTTCAGGCTGTGTCCGCCAAAATATTGAATAAGTGCAAGAAACCATGTTAAACAAGCTTAAAACAAGAAACTTACATGTAAACATGAAATGAACCAAGTGTGGCATTTAGGTGAAGAGGATCCGAGTTTCTAAACCAGTTAACATTTTTGTTTTATTAAATATTGAATACATACAAATAATATTTTAAAAATGCATAAGGTATATAGAACAGCATGGAAACAAACATGTATTTTGCACCGCTGAGGTTAGAAAATAGAGGTGTTCAGTGTCAACCTTTGAAACTCCGTGGTGACCCTTCCTCGGCTCTGTTCTGTGTCTTACCTCCTCTGTAAACCATTATCTTGAATTTTTACTGTTTATTCCCATGGGTTGTTTTATCACACCTTGCAAGGCCTGAATGACATTGCTCAGTGTTGCACACAGTGAATCCCATGTGGAATTCTTGGCCACTCGCTCGTTTCACTCAGCGCTGAGCTGAGGTTCACTGTCACTGCTGCAGCAGACGGCTTGGGGACACTGTGCTGCTTATCCAATCCTGTGCCCATAGACGTTTGGATTGTGACCAGTTCTCTGCTATTTCAAAATTGCCTCCAGGTTTCCAAGCCAGTTTTTAAACAAACCAACCTACTTTAAACAGTGTGCTGGCATTTTTAAAAAAATGTTTGTTTTGCTAAGAGGACATAGCACAAAGTATTTCTGGCATTATAGATTATCAAATGGTCTTTTTTTTTACTCACTTCAAAGAAAAACCCACATTTACACAAGCGTTACAAAGGAACAGTGGCTTTGTTTCTCTGCTCTTCACAGTGGTCCAGATAAAAGTCATTGATGCTACAAAGTGCATCTCATTAGTATTTGTTAAAACTGCACTTGGGGAATCAAGTAGAATTTTTAAGATTAAAAAGATAAACAGAGGGACACACACACACACACTCAGCCGAGATAGGTGTGCTGTGTTGTGTGTGCCGCACTCACCTCTTCTGGCTCTTGGAATGTTCCATTGTTCACACTGGCCTCTCGACATGTCTGGGATTCTGGTCGTTTCTGTCCAGCAGCATTCACCCAAGGCCTCTGATGGCCAGCCTCTGATTTGTATGAGTGGGAAACACACTGGCTTCTCAGTAAATAAGCGAGTATCTTCAAACGCAGGTCATGTCGAGTGGGTAGGACGCAGCCCCTCCGCTCCTTCTGCCTCCGCTCCTTGCCGCCATCTGGCCTTCGCACGGTTCTGTCTCAAGTCCTGTAGCCCTTGGCTCGCACACTGCCTCCTGCAAGTCACACCTTGACTCCCGACCCCAACCCACCTCTGGTACCCAGACTCGCACCCATTGCTTGGTTATTGACCATCTTGTCCCTTAAGGACACGGAGCCTGTCTTGCTCACTACTGCACTGCTTACCTCCTCAGGGGAGCAGTGCATAAAAACGAGTGTAAGAAATTAGTTTTCCTTAAATAACTTAAACATTAAGTATATTCTAAGTAAACCATGCCTGTAGTGTCATGGAATGAATGTTTAGACAACAGACTTCTAAGCAAGTCATACACAACTAGGACATTTTCCTCATTAGTAAGATGAGGTTAAACATGTGGCAAGAATAAAACATTACTAGATAAAAGTGGCTTTAAAATGGAAATGATGTTATTATTATGTGTTAGGTAAATTGTCAATGGTAGTACTAGCCCTAAAGGCAATTTGGATTTGGAGTGTGTGAACATTTTCTTAGAAGAAAACAATAGTCTTGAAAGGTGAAAGCAGTGGTCAGATTGGATGGCTCCAGAGCACCTTTGGTTTTGTTTTCTTTTTCTTTTTGAGACAGGATCTTGCTGTGTGGTTCAGGCTGGCCTTAAACTCACTTTGTAACCTAGGCTGGCCTGGAACTCAAGGCAGCCCTCCAGCCTCAGCCTTCCAGGCTCTCAGTTACAGTCTCCAGCAGACTTTTATTTCTCTTAAACCCTCAACTCTCGAATCAGCTTCCATAATTGTCACTGAGACTCTGCACGAGATGATTTATAATTTAGCTGACATGACATTGAAACTTAGGAAGATTCAGTTTTCTTCTCAGTACTTAACAGTGTTCAGAGTTTGATAAGTATTACCCGGTTGATACCATAGTTTTTAATATTCTCTTGGTCGTCCATCCAGCTTATATATGTTTATGTATATATTTTGTTTGTTTCTGTCTTGTTTTGAGATAGGGTCTCACTGTGTAGTTCAGACTAGCTTTGAACTCACTCTGTATTGCAGGCTGGCCTCAAACTCATGGCAGTCTTCTGTCTGAGACTTCCTCAGAGCTCTGGAATTACAGCAGTGTGCCATATCACCGGGCTTCATCTCAGGGTGTTACTAATTTGACCAGATGAGTCACAGTCTCCTTCAAAGGAGAGGCTGTTTTGTTTTATAACCTGTTACTCTGTTTGGCTGACTCCGTCACATGCTTTGCATAGAAGGGTGTCAGGATAAGAGCTTACTAAATTGTTTAAATACTTTTCATAATAGTAAAGTCTACGACATCCATTCCTCTCAATCCAGACTACACATTAAAGTCATTTTAGGAACTTGGAAAACAATGCCAAGATTCAGATGATTTAAAATGGAGTGTAGGGGTTGTGGATTTAGCTCAGCAGCATAAGCACTGCTTGGCAAATGTGAAGTCATGAGTTCAATTCCCTGGTACCAAAAAAAAAAAAAAAAAAAAGGTGGAGTGTAGACATTTTTAAAATTAGTCTGTCACTCCCAAGCTTATTCTGCTGAGCAGTCAGAGCTGGAATCACCAGAGAAGTGATGCTTGGGGCTTACTCCCTTATATTCTGATTCAAGTTGAGATGAGCATTGGAATATTTAAAAGATGAGCCAGCTGATCCTAATGTGGCGGGATTTATGAACCACCAGCAGTGGGTTCCTCCATCTTAGTGCTGGTCAACAGAGCTTAACCCTTCCCCGGGCTGACCTGCAGATACAGCCTCCTTGCAATGCATACAAGAAATGCAGATCCCTGGACCTTACTCCAGAACTCACAGGAGAATTCTGCAAGAGCTCCAGGTCTCCCATAGGTTTATTTTCATATACTGCTCTAAATTTTGGGGACATGATCCAATACGTATTCTGCTTCCTATTATATTATGGCTATGGGCAAATTGTCTCATATGTTACCTGGTTTGCCTCTGAGCACAGAAATCTGCTTTGTAGGCACATGCTATCTTTCAAATAATAAGAATGAAAGACTTTCATATTTAGAGAAAATGTATAAAAGCAGCAGAAGGTGTCAATTACGCCATTTCAAAGAACAATTATAATTGTTTTCTTCCTGTTGTTAAGTGATCATAAACTTCAGGCTATGTAAATCTTTGAAATAAATAGCCCATTTAGTGATAAGCATTTGATGGTAGGACTATGACAAACTCCTAACTATCTTATAAAGAATAAGTATATCACAGGTAATTAAAAGCCAAAAATGGATGAAAAGACTCATTATATTGAAGGCTGTCCCTTTACCCCTCTCTCTGTTGAGTCTGATTTGAATTGGAGCCATTGTCTGTGTTGCCTCTCACTTTGCTGATGTCTCGTGGAGGTACTCAAACAAAGCATTATAGTAAAAGAGAGAAACAGAAACAACAACAAAGGTAAAAAGCCAAGAGCATTCAACAGCATTTGTTGAATTCTACTATGTGCCTAACATTGTATGAGCTACTAGGAAAGATATTAAAAATATAAGATGACTTATCGTGATTGAAGGATGAATGTAAAGATTTTATAGTCTGAACAATGAACTACCTGTTTAATCCACCAACTGGTTAATTAATTGCATAATAACTGAGAGTGGGGATGTATCTGTATCTCCATATACAGGCATCATGCTGTCTACTGTTTCTCATCATTTGTAAGAGATTTCCAATGATTCATACAGGAAAGTTCCTTTGGTGTGAGTTAAGAGACTGTCTTTAATAATGATAAACATTCCCAGCTTTGTGTGAATCTACTTGAAAGGAGGTACAAGCTATGCTTACATTGATGGTGGGAGTTGGGATATGTTGGAACTCCTATATTACAGTCATGATCCCTTCACTGGATATGCGAGACTCCAGAAAAATATTAAATATAGGATCTGTTCCGCTGCACTCAGACTTCCTTCCTATTTGTCGTCCTTAGTGTCACCTTAATTGAATAAGATCTTCCTGTCATCACCACATACCGACTTCAAGTCTCTGCTAAGTGATTTGGGTTCATACTTCTTTCTGATGAAGTAAATTTTAGCAAACATATTTGTTTTCTTTAGGCTTCTCCGAACAATGTTAAGATCTGAGCATTTTGCCTTTTAGCACTGGAGACCTAACATCAAAAGGCTGTTCCTTCAAAGATCTTCATGTTGCTATTTAAATGGTAATTACTTTCCTTCTGGTTTGGCTCTGGGCTTGGGAAATTTAATAAGCTCAGTACTTTTATTTTGTTGGTAGTGTGAGACGAGTGTCTGAATCAAAAACACCTCAGTTCAGGTTAGGAAAACAGTGAAATAGTGAGACTGAAGATCTGTTCTGGTGTTACTTGGGGAACACTTCAAACCATCTCTCAGTTGTGGTGATTCATTTTGCATTTTTCCTTTAGTGTCTAGAGATGGTTTTCCAGTCAACATACCCTACTGGTATAATTGAGGGACTAGTTAGGTGAGTTAGTTTTTTCCACAAAGTAAAATTTCCCAGAGGAAGAATTTAAGCCCGTGTTTTTTAGTTCTTGCTACACATTTGAGTCACATTTTTTAAAATGTTGCTTTGGAACCAGATCAGCTGAATCACAGCATTTTGGGACCAGGCCATGGCATTAAATATTTTTCCTCCTAAATAAAATATACAGGGCTGGGGATTTAGCTCAGTGGCATAAGTGCCTGCTTGGCAAGTGTGAGGTCATGAGTTTGATCCCCAGTATATGTATCAGGATTGAGAACTACAGTTCTGACGTAGAGTCTACATTTTACTAGGCCAAGAAAGAGTTAAATCAAGTTTACTTAACTAGGTGCTTTTTGATATTTTAAGTTATATTTTCTCAGTAGAGGTTTTGGTTTCTTAATGATTTTGCTAGTCTCTTGATCCGCTGCTTGATCTTTTGTAGAACTGCTCCTTAGACTATGCTTTCCTGTGTACTTCACAATTCAATTAAAAGGTTCATGGACAGGGTGCTATGTCTATTTTTTAACCCCAAAAATGAACTCAGTTTCTGTGTGAAACAGTTTGTGGTCCTAACGCATCTGCGTTTTGAGGCGGTGTGCGAGAGGAGGCCTTTGGAAGAGGGGTTGGTTACGGCGTCTGCTGTGCCCGCTACCCACCGCGTGCTGCAGTAGTGACTGGGAACTTAATGTGGAGCCGGGATTTGTTTCTGTGGTTTCAAATGACCTTTTGGATACAGCAAGTTATTCAATACCCCAGGTGGCAAGGTGCGTCTCGGCACATTGCTGTTCTAGGAATTAGACTGGAGACATATAAACAGAAAGAGACTTTCTGTGAATCTGTTTCCTGACCATTTAGTTAGAGCTTCCTTTGACTATTTCATCATCAGCGTGGTTTATACTGAAGGCCACCCACCTGATTTTCGCCTGCTGACTTTTTTTCTGCCTTTTTATTCCCTCAGTGCATGTGTATTCATGTTTTTGCTTTCCATTCACGGAGACCTCCAGCTGGGAAAATATAGTGTGTACAGTATTCTCTGCCTTCAGCTGACATTGCTCATAAATTGCAACAGAAACACTGCTATCAGCAGCTTAATAGCAGGTAGAATACAGCTCTACATATCAAGTCTCAGCAGGATACAGAAACTATGGTTACCAAATTTCCAAAGGCAGCGGCGGGGGTGGGGGTGTAGAAAGTTTTCTATCTAAGAATAAACTGAAACAACATTGAAAATTGATTCGCTGAAAGCAGCTTTTGAAAAGGGCTTATAAGGGCTGACTCAGTGGTTGCTCCACTGTCACTTTTTGCTGAATTGTTATTTTTGAAGACCTCACAAGAGGTTTTTGTGGCAGAGCAGGGTAGAAAAGGCAGGCTTGTTCACTTCTCTTCCTCTCTCTTGCCCTCTCTTTCTCCTTCTCCTCTGTTGTTTCAAATGAAAAAGAAAAGCCCTTTGATAAACTTAATGAAAAGGGTCCCAGCTAAGGGATTTCCAGGCTACGAGGTGAGGTTGCAAGTGGCTGCCCAGCTAGTCACCTTGGAACGTGGGTGTCCTGGGGGAAGAGCCATGCCTGGGACTGTGTAGAAGTTAGGCTCTGTGTTAGCTTTGTCTCTGGGTTACAGTTTATTGTAGCTTAGACTCTGAGCTGTTCATGTATTTGATTTATAGTAAAAGAGCACACAATTACATGGTCTATCATGGTCTTTATATTTTAGGCTCTGATGTGAAAATACAGAGTCTTTCCATTAACAAGAGGAAAAGTTGTTAATATTTTAGGCTGCAAAACACAGTATAGATGCTTTCCATTAAAAATCAAGGAAAGGGAAGATGGTGCATTGAGAATTTTCAGTGCTTTAGTGCATCCTTTTATCTTAATAAGTGAGATTATATTAATATTTTGAAAAGTCCCAGATTTCCTTTCATGAAAACCGGATTGCTGGGCTCCATCATTTTCTGTGAGTAGCCACAGTCCAATTCTGCCTCTTGCCAGAAGAGATTAGTGTGGATGGTGAAATAATTCTTTCTTTAAACCAAGTAAAGCTGTTGTATTAATGCTCCTGTCAAAGGGCTCAGGCGGATAAAGAGTCCTCAGCCTTGTTCCAGGCTCCTTAGTGATTTTTTCAAAGGAGTAGCAAAATACATCCTCCCCCACCTGCAGGCCTGTCCCCAAGAGTGTCGGAAAGTAATTTATCAAAATCACCAATCCTCAGTTCTTCCCTGGAAAAACTGAGCACAGTTTATGTAGATCTTATTTGGTATGATGTACACTTCTTAGAAGTCTGTTAGCTGTGTGACTCTGATGAAAATCATCATAGGTCCTTGGGGTAGAGCTAGGAATTAGTGTTTTTAGTAAGCACTCAGGGATTTTTTTTTTAATCACCTGGTGAGTCTGGAAATGCATCTGAATCGGGCTTGTGTTAGAAACCAAAAAAAAAAAAAAAAAAACATCCATCCCCTGAGGGTGTGTGTGTGTGTCTTTCTGTGAAAGGATTCACATCTCCTGCAGTCCATCCAGGAATCCAGGATTGGAAACCTGCTCTATATATTTTTTTTTTTAATGAAAACCTGATTCTTCTTTTTGTTTTTTTGAGACAAGGTCTTGCTCTGAAGTTCAGGCTGGCCTCCGACTCATTGTATGACTCAGGCTGTAGAGAAGCATAAAGCCCTGTGACTAGTGCTCCCGTCACCCCTACCCCACACTCCTGATGAGGCACAAGAGCAAGCCCTGAAGGAGAAGCTGGAGGCCTGGTGTGGTTTTGGCCTTGGTTCTGGCTGTGTTCTCAGTCCTAGGAGCTATAACCTTTGGGAGTTTTCTGCACTTGAAAATTATATGATGTTTGTGCTTACTTTGTGGGAATTCTAGACATGATCCAATGAGGCTTATTGTGTGTCAGTTACCGTACTATGTATACATGTGGCACCTTAGCAAAGGTGAGCAGGAGGTCAAGGCCTTGAGGTGAGGGCCAGGAGTGCTCAGCTCACTCTTCGCAAAAGCTTTTCCATGTGGGAATACGGGCACTTGTCACCCACTGGAGCCAGACACCCTGGCTTCTATTTCCCAGTTGTACAACTGAGTGAGTGACCTTGGGCGAGTAACTTTCTGTTTCTTTGTAGATCAGCTGTGGGATGGAGATAGGATGGTTTGGAGGATTAGTGAGTTAATATTTGTAAGACTCTTTAAATAGGGCCTAACACCCAGTCAGCACTATGTGCCTTTGCTAAGCTAAACAAGTGAAAGTACCGTTTCCCAGGTTGTAATATTTGTTCTAGACAGAACCGAGGGTGCTTTTCATTTGGCTGCCAGCATGGTCTCTCTAATTTGGGGTTTCAACCAAGAGCCCCTAGTGCTTGTAGGTCTTATTCCAATGATGACCCATGGCATTAATGGAGCCACTTAGCTCCTTCCAGCAGAGAAGACCACGAGGGGAGGTGGCACTGGGTCAGGAGTGAGTGTCGTGTGGGGCCTGCAGGGAAAGTGCCCACTCCTGGGGGCTGGTCTGGGTGATTGTTGGATGGCTCTCTCCTCTGGGGTCATCGGGGATGGAAAGGACAGGAAAACATGGAGGGAACAGTGCTGTATGTGTAATTGCTTTGTAAAAAACAGTTTATGGTCCCTCCCATCCCTCCTGTGTCCTCAACTGCCAAACCCCTGCCAATGAGTGTCTCTCTCTTACTTCTTCTACGTCGTGTCTGGGCTGTGAATCCAGCCTGAATAGATGTTGTCCTGAGGGACTGGTCCTAAACACCTCATGCACTTAGAGGTCAGACGGTTCATTTTTACTCTGCACTGTACTGTTAATTGATATTAAATGAGACTTTACATCTCTGTAATCTCCTGCTCCAAAGGAATCTCTCTGCATCCAATCTACATTACACTGTTGACGTTACTATGGCAATGGTTTTTTTAGAATGACAATCTTCATTAAATTTTTTTTAGCATTCTGTTTTGTTGAATACATGCTGTATACTGGACACATTTACCAAGTTTCTTTTTAAGAATGTTTCAACATAAAATTAGGCTAATTTAATTAAGTAGTATTAAGTAAAACATTCTACAGTTTGTTAAAATAGATTAAACATACATATATGCAAACATATAGAAAGCAAATCTAATTTGTATTTTAATCATTTGGGTTGTGAAGAAACTAGTCAAAATAACTTACCAGTCTTCTATGCTGGGGTCCTTACTATGTACTGTGATGTCTTCCTCTTTTATTAAGAGCCATGTATACAATTCCTAATATCTTCACAACCTGACATTTGAAAAAAACTATTTATTTGTATTATTTGAACAGGATGAGATGTCTAAAAGCATCCTGGGAAAGAAAATCACCATTCTGCACTTGAGTCAGTACCACAACAGTGCCTCTTGGATCATGGGCCACTTATTGATACATGTGTCCCCTTCTAGCATGCTAATCAAAAGGCAGGTGTTTCCACCTGTGCCAACAAGTCCCAGCAAGAAAGTGCGCCTGAGTTTTCCACTGTGCAAAACTGCGAATGTGTAACCTGCAGTTTCTGTTGCCCGGCAATGAGTTGAATCATTTTGTATCTCCCGGAAATCAATTTCTCATGATCACATATGCAGATTGAAAACCACAGCCTGAAGATTTACATTCAGCAAATAAAATTTACGTCCCCTGAAAGGCAGAGAAGGCTGTCATTTCATGCTCTCTAACCTTCACTGTCTTACACAGAAGCCTAGCACGCACAAGTGTACATGCCCATTAGAGAGACAGAGCTTTCTGCTCTGTCAGCTTGGCTTTATAAAAGTTCTGTTTTCTTTATTGCCTTTATCTGTTACATCTGTAAAATTTATCTAAGCGATGACGAATCTCTTTCGGGGCCCAGAGTCTGGGAAAATAAGCACTGGCAGGTCACTGGGCAGAGATTTGTTTGGCTGTGACTGTTCATTAAATTGCACAGAGCAGTGGGAGACGCAAGCAGCCTGGCTCTGCGGGGGCTGGGTGGGTTGTGGCCTGCGTCAGGTGAGTGACGGATGGACCTCATCAGTGGCTTCTGGGGTAGTTCAGTAAAAGTGGGTGACTTTTGAAATTCCAGAGAAAGTTTCCTAGATTTTTTTAACATGTAAAATTACTTATTCCAGAAATTTTTCTATTAAAAAGGGAAGACATATAAAGCAAATTGTTTACATCTGTATTGTTACCAGATGATTTAAAAAGTGGACACCATCAGCTGAAAGCTCCTTCACTAGGGACATAGCATGGTCAACTGGCAAGTCTCAGCTTTGCAGTTTTCCCTCTTATCTTTAGATTTGTGTCTCTAATTACAGTACAGGTGCTATCTTACACTTTCATTTATGTTTAAATTTAATTTTCCCTAAAACAAATTATTGAGTGCCTTCTCTTTGCCAGGCATTTAAAAAGCCAGGTCCTTAGCTATTCAGGAGATCTGGTAGGTAAAAGGAAGGCACCCAAGTCTCATGGTGGTGGTTTCAGTAGAAATGTCCACAGGGGCAGCCCACGCACTCAGAGCTTTTGAGAAGGGCTTCCCAGAGTTCAAGGGACCAAAAGATTAAGCCAGGCAAGGCAGCAGGCCATCATTGTCTAAGCAAAAGAGGAACAGAGCAGGGATGTATGAACATTTACTGTGTCCTAGGGGCATGCATTTAAAGGATTCAAGTGTGAGGTGGCTGAAAGTCACGTGAACTTAACCAAGGCCTGATCTGGGACAGTGGTTTAGGTAAAGAGGAGGTGATGGAGCAGGACTTGGGAGGAAATCAAATAGGCAGGGCTCCGTGACCATTGAAATGTGAGCGCTTAAACAGAAGAAAAAGCCTTGGATCATGCCTTGTGACTCCTCTGACCTATAACTAAAATCATAACAAATTACAACTCAAGTCCACTAAGTTCTAGAACTATCCCTGAGTTTCCTACCATAGATGACTTCTGAGGAGTTAAATATAGAAAGGTTTCAAAGTTTCATGCTTTTCCCAGACTGTGATTTTCCATGACTAGAGGTATCATGGGAGGGTGGTACAGGAATGAACTGATCTTTTTTTGTTTTTTTCTTTTCGAGACAGAGTCTTGCTATGCAATTCAGGCTGGTCTTGTGCTCACTTTCTAGCCCAGGCTGATCTCAAACTCACAACTATCCTCCTGCCTCAGCCTCCCAAGTGATCTTGTAACCACTGGATGCCAGGAGGTGTTTAGTACGTGGGTCCAGGGTGGGTGTTCGTTCGGAGGGAAGCCTGTGACCTGCTTCTTGGTGTGTGTATCAACACTGCCGTCAATTCCAAGCAAAATGCCCCTGTGGCTGGAGCAGGGAAGACGTGTGCACATCTGCGGTGCCTGTCTGGCAAGCCGCTCATCCCCACAGACCCCTGTGGGTCCCATCTGTGCGCAGGTAGTTCCTATATGAAGCTGTGCTATTTATAAGCACAGTGTAAACTTTCATCGCGCGTGTAGGAGTGCAGTGATATATTTCTGACTTTCGAACCTGGAACAAGTCGGTTAAGTATTGTAAGACTTAATTTCCCCCTCAGTAAAGCCGTGGTAATTAAAAGAGTGAACACATAGGTTCTGAGGAATAGGTGAGATAATGTGGGTAAGGACACTCATTCTTGTGACCTACACAGAGCATAGCTCTATCAGCACTCCTTACATTCCTTCACCTCTTGGAGACAGACACAAATCTTAGCTACTACCTGATGTGTAAAATAATGCTGTTTTGTAGGTTTTGAATTTGCTTCCCCAAAGCTTCCGGAAGACCTCAGTTTCAGCTGTATCGAGATCCAGTAAGCAAATCTTGAGTTTAGTTTGTCCTTAGGCTTTACAATTTTATTGGAATCTATACTGTCCAGTCTTAAGCTGTTTTGTGCACCATAATAGAATACTTGAGATTGGGTAATTCATAATGAGCAAATTTACTTTCTTAAAATTCTGGATGCCAGGAAGTCTTAAGATCAAGACTGTGGCATCTCAAGGGCCTTCTTGCCGCGTCCTCGCAGGTAGAAAGTAGGAAGGGGAAAGAACTCCTGCCCAGGCCTTTTAGAATTCCCCTAGTCTCCTTCTGAGGGAGGTCCCCCAGCCTGACCGGCTCCTGAAGTCCTGTGTCCCAACACCTACGTCACAGCAGCACATGCGTGCGTTTTGCAGGGGACGCCTTCTCGCCATTGCATCTCCTGCAGCTGCCATCTGTATCAGCTCCAGGCTTGTGGTTTAGTCAGCCCCCTGTGTTGTGGATTCAGGGTGCTCTTAGATCCTTGAGTTCAGCCAATGGTGGATCAAAAGTATGTTTGAAAAACAAGTTGATTTGAATATGTACAAATTGTTTTCTTTGTTATTAACCCTTAAACAATGCAAATATTTACAGCATTTATATTGGATTAGATACTATGAGGAAATACAAGAGGATGTGTGGAGAATTCACCTAAGTACTGCACTCTTAAGCACCCCCGGATTTTAGTATGGGTGTAGTAGTCCCGGAACAAGAAATCAAGGGCAGACTGCCATTGTGCAGCATCTACTTGGATATATATATTTTTAATTTCATCTGAATTGTTTCCTAACTTACTTTTGGGCTTCAAAAAATAAGCCTTCTCAAGGAAACCTTTTGTACAAAAACAGTATGCATTTAGTTTCATTTTGAAAACTTCACAAAATATTTTTTGGTCTCGTAGCCCATTGTATTGATGAGTTTAAATCTGTTATGGTTAATAATTCTTGGTAGTTTAAAAATTAAGAAGTTTAAAAATAAATTTAAGCTACAGGTATAAAACTGATTTAAATAAAGATTAGTTTCATGGGTTAGTTTTTCTTGATTTCATTCTTTCAGCTCCTCAAGTAGAGTTGGATTCAGTGTGGCCCCACATAGTATAATGTGCTACACAAGTGACTTCATCAGGGTAGGAAGTACTGTCCCTTTAACTACCACCTGTCCAGAAAGCTTAGCAAATTCACTGTCACCATCACATATCTTGAAATCAGGAACAGAATTTAAAATGGCAGTTAAAAATGGCCTTCAACTCACTTGTTGGGGAAAATGCACACATATATACTGATTTGTACACTGGAGTGTACTACATGAAAGACACATAATCCAGGACTAAATGTCAGAGACTGAAAATTTCTTAAAAGCTAAAGGTAAAAGCCAGGTGTGGTAGCACTTGCCTGTTTAGCAACTAACTTAGTGAGGCTCTGTCTTAAAATTTAAAAACAAATGAAAACAGGGCTGGCGATTTAGCACACTGTGAAGACCCTGGGTTTATCCCAGTACCACAGAAATAAAGGAGAGTGGAAATTAGGTGTGCTGCTCAGTGGCAGAGCACTTTGCTAGCCCATGTGAGCATCTGGATTTCATCCCAGTACCAAAAATACATACGTACTAACCTTTAAAAAGCTGAGTTAATAAAACATAACAAACAAACCAAGCCACTCATATTCCAAAATGGCGGCATATGATTTCTCCTCAAATTCTACCGATTTCAACTGCAAGGGTGCTTGGAGCTGCTGTGTGACAGGCCTTGCAGGGAGCTGGTGTGGTGGGGAGTGGACCTCTGCCGGGTCACTCATGCTTCCTCCTGTCTTCCCTGAGAGGCCTGCTTGAGTACGAAAAGATAACGGTTTGCCAATCTTTTCTCACAAAGCCAGTGTTTCTACAGCCTCTGCATAGTGCTAATTCTTCAAGGGAGGCCTGAGCCGAGTCCTGTACTCTTCACCCTGAGGCGTCCAGCCTTCCGCTAACTGCTCACAGATACAGCTCACTAGCTTCCACTGAAAAAGATTGTTCCTTATTTTAAGCAAAGGACATCAGAAAGAAATAATAGGTTTACACTTCATTCCTCTACGAGGCATTTTCCTGTCTCATGTACAAATTCCCAATAGCTATTTATCATGAGAAAGACTGCTGCTCCGTGTGTGAAATTCCAAGGGTTGGTGCTGTCCGTCCAGATGCTGTGTGTCTGTGCTCCTGTCAGATTTAGTGATTCTGGGACTGTGGTGGATACAGATCAGATTTTTGTCCAGCATGTGTGTGTGTGTGTGTGTGTGTGTGTGTTTTCATGCTCTTGAGAGAAACACAGGCAGCTCCGAGAGATGTTGCAATGTTTAGTCAAGTCTTCTTCCAGTGAAAAGAGGTGTGTAACACACACCCTGATGATGAGCAGCAATTAACAGTGCATTACTTTCTGGAAAAGACTTGAAGCAGCTGCCCTGCAGGTCAGAGTCAATAAAGACTGAGTTACTAACAATAGCCTTTCTCTCCCGCTGGAGCCTTGGACTTAACCCTAACTTCATCAGGCCGGGAGGAAAAGAATAGTGCGCACAATAGGCGCCTTGGAAGTTGACTTGGGCCTAATGTGCAGGGGCCGTAGAAGCTGCCAGGGGTCTTGATGGATCGGCTCGTCCGCCTTAGTCCCATTGCGAAGCACTAATGTTTCTGCGTCTTCTGAGAGGGCTGATGTGCCACCTGGGGTCAGAACTTATCAGCCTGTGGGGCTAATGTTTCAGAGGAGGCCAAAGTGCAGTCAATAATTTATATGGAAATTTGTGCTTAGATTGGCAATGAAAGCGGATTCTGACTTGAATTCCTCTGTCCAGAAAGAAGTTGGGGCCAGCTTCAGATCTCACTGCTAACCTCGTCGCCATGTGTACTAGTAAAAATTAAAGTCATTATAAAATATTTATTTAGCAGTTAACATTTGGAGCCATGTTTTAGGCCAAAATGACTAAAAGAAGTATCAGCAGTTTTGAACTTAGTAGGAAAACAAAACCACCTCTGAACCGTAATCAGCAGTTCAGGTGAAATCTGAAACAATTACCAAGTGTCCGGTGGGGAACTTCAGTTTACAGGCTCTAAAATTGAGGTTCGTGGTACTGACAACGTTGAGAGAAATGTTAGGTATTATCCAGGACTGGACGAGAAACAAATGTCAGAGAGGAGTTAGATCTCAGCGGGATGCCTGGAATACTTCCTCCAGTTTGCAGAGAGCTTTCTCAACCAGAAGTGGACTTAGAAGGCTGCCTGTGTGTCTACATAAACATGCGTGCTCGGATATTCAGTGTGGAGAAACAGCCAGTGGAGCAGTGCCACCGAGCACATCTGGTCAGTCAGCAACCAGCAAACTTTTGTTCTGCTCCGGTAAAACGATGACTTTGCTCCAGTAAGTGCTAACAAAGGCTCTTTCCCTTCCCTCTGCTCTAGCAGGGCGCTGTTAGTCACACTTCATTAGGCTTGTTTACAGAAAAGAGCTGGTCTCTAAGCACGTTATCGAAATACTTGTAACTCCGTGGGGCTTTTTTCTTCCCTGAAAGATAAGAACCTTGGAATGTGGAAGGGGGAGGGTGGGAAACTGGACTGAGCCTGGGAAAGGTGAGCTTACCCTGGACCACTGCCCTCTCCTTTGTGTTGTCAGTGCATCAGGCAGCTGCACTTCTGCCTTTTATAGTCTAGACATATGTTAGGTGTTCGGTTAGCTATTCCTAAAACTTGCAGTGAGGTGTCCCTACCTTTCAGTGACCCAGAGAGCTTTCCTCACTGTGCTCAAAGGAAGAAATAGTGGCTTTAAGCAATGGATGAGTTTGTTAGGAAAGATGACTTCACAGTGCCTGAGATTAGTGGTGGGCACAGAGGTGATACAGGGTATTGTTAAGACTGAAATTTGCAGCCCTTAAGGTTCTAAAATACAGACATGCAACCTGGTCACCGGGAATACAGGTTAATTAGTACAGATATCTGAAGATGTTTCACCTGGAAGGGGCGCAGGATGACTTGCTGCTGGCTATGTATCCACGTGTGCTATTTCCAGTATTTTTGCATTTCCCTCATTCTTTGATTTATGACCTGAGTTACAGGAGAGTTTAAAAGATGAGAGAACCTACAAGATCCGTGCATAACCTGTAATTCCAGACTCTACAGAGGCTGAGACAGTAGAATTACAAGTTTGGGTTCAGCCTGGACACATTGGAGAGACCTTGTCTCAGAATGAAAAATAAAGAGACTTGAATATGTAACTTGGCATTTCCTAGGTTCAGTTTCCCATACCAGCAAAATAAAAAAGAAAACACCAAAACAGAGCCACAGTACATTTGCTGAGCACTTGCTCAGCCCATGCTTACACCTTCCATAAATCATAGCACATCTCAGACTCATACTGGCCCTATTTTTATGGATGAGGAACCTGAGGTGCAGAGAGATTTACGTCAGCTCTGCAGAGGGGCTGTGAACCACGAGGGTCTCTCCAGAGCCATGTTGGCAGGAGTTTAGAGTGCCCCACTTGCTCGCTGCCCTTTCTTCCTTGGTAAGCTTCCAGTCTGACCGCAGACTGAACTTGATTAGGGTGAGTGCAGCCAGCTCTCTCTCTCCCTCCCGTAGCCCTGTGAAATGAGCCATCTATGCACCAGCCTCTGGCTCCCTGCAGGGTAAGGCCCCTTCTTCTGGGTGAGAACAGGGAGGGGGCCCCACAGCATGAACCTCATTCACCTCGGTTCTGTCCTTCATCGGAAAGTGTCTCTGACACCCTGTCCCTTTCCGTGTGGGCCGGCATTGTGGCTTTTCAGGATGCACAGAATGTATCTCTTTGTGTGCCATCTGCCTACAAATCCCACCCACCCATGCACGTGCACACACACACCAGTGCATGCACACGCGCGCGCACACACACACACACACACACACACAGAGTGAAGAGAAACAGTTCCATTTCAGCTGCTGCTGTAAATTGCTATTTTAAATTTCACTGAGTGGAATAATAGCAGAGTGATCGTCTGCAGTAAGCGCTGTTGGCCCTTAGGAAGAACTGCTCCTTCAGAGGTGTCTTGATTTACAGAGGACACAGCTGGTGGCCGGCAGAGCTGTAGGAATGTGTGCTCTCAGGGGCCCAGTGAGCTAAAGATGAAAAGGGCCCAGGGCTGGCACCAAAGCAAATAAGCACGCGGACTTTAAATAAAGCATCATAATTTATAGGAAGCCTGGCTCTTCAGTCCCAGTGAGATGCACCGATCGGTAGCAGCTTTTTGATGTGGAGCATAATTGTCAATTGGTTCCCACTGTCTCCTTATAACTCAAGGAGTGAGGATGGTAAAAAAGTATTTTAAAACGCAGTCTTACAATTTATAGTTGTGTTACACATATTTTGACAGTGATTCCAAAAGCACTTTTTATGAAGCTCTGTTAATCACCCACGACCTAGACTGTATGGAGAAAGGGCAGATTTTGAGAAAGACCAGTAACGAGAAAAGTTGAGAGGGCCAATATCTCCGCCTTCCCTTTTCCTCGCCTCCCTTCCCCCTCCCCCAAGGCAATAAGGATTTTAGTTCTTACATTTGATTCTTTTGCATCTTCAGTTTCACTCATAATAACTCCCCCCCCAATGCGCACGTGCACACACACACACACACACACACACACACACACACACGCATGCTCACACACACATGCTCACATACACCGGCTTGTCTCTCTCCCTGCTGTGGGCCAGGAGCATGGCCTGGTCCATACAGCAGGGAATGGCAGAGAGCTGTTACATGACTTCCCCTTCACAGCACTTCCCCCTTTATCCCTGCAGGGCTCATTTTTTTGTAAGGTATTGGCACAGCAAAGGAGACATTTGCCTCGAGGGTAGTTTAAGTTGTCTGTTTTTGCTGTTCTCTTTACTCCGTGTGCTCCTAGCTGAAGTAACAGCATCATGGAGAGCTTGGGTTTTGGGTGGTGGGAGCCAGAAAGACCCTGGAATGAAATATGAAGTGCACAGAATGACGGACGCAGTGGTGGAAAGGCTGCATTCTCTCTCAGTTGCTTCTCCTTGGAGACTTGTGAGTCTCATAGTGGGTGAGTCTCCTTGGAGACTTGTGAGCCTCACCCACTATGGGCCTCACAAGTCTCCAAGGAGAAGCAACTCACAAGTATCTCCCACGTACTGGCCATTGGAGACCCTGGCCATGTGCCGTGTGCCCAGGGTCAGTTATACATACCTGTGTCCTAAAATAACACTTGTAGGAAGGAATAACTATTACAGGGAAAAATAGTAAGAACTGAATCGCTGCTAGGACCTATAGGAAGCTTACTTTACAAAATATTTATAAAATATCTTTCCCAAATTTTCAACTGCTTTTATTTACATAAAAATATCTCCCAATGAGCTAATAATAAAAGCTTGTGAAGCAGGGTTGGGGAGGGGAGTCAGTTCCCTCAACCTTGGACCTGAACCCCCATGATGCAAGGGAGGGGGAAGGGAATGAGAAGCCATCTGCCCCGCTAATGAGGAAATTGTGCTTCAGAAAATAAAAGGGTGTGAGAAAACCGTCAGGGTTACAGGTCATCATCTCAGCTCACCAGATGTTGGCTGAATGAGTGGGTGCCTAGAGCGTGCAAGTGCAGAACCTGGCATCAGAAATCAGACCGGGGCCGTCGCTTATCCCCATGCACGAGGCCTCAGAGGGGGGACTTACTGGAAAGTTTACTCAAAAGGCAAGAAATGAAGCCTCTTCATCCAGATGCATACAGACACGCTATGTGCATTACATGTGATGCATGCAGACACGCTATGTGCATTACATGTATTTGCTCAGCTTAAACATTTAAGTTGTTCCACATGTCTGTGTCAAAGGCTTCTGTGTGTGTGTGTGTGTGTGTGTGTGTGTTTTCCCAGCCATCGGCCCCCTCTCTTTCTGTCCTGTTCATGCCACTATGTGTGAAGGACCACTGCTTAAAATCTATCCCCTTTGGGGGTACAGGAGGTGGCTTTTGATGCTGCCCAGTGTCTCTTGCTTGCTCCCCTGTTGAAACAAACTCAGGGGACTTTTCTCCTCCCCTCTCCTTACACTTGAGCCTTAGACTTGTTCTCCTGCCTGTCCCCAAGGAGGAACGCTGAGCACCTTAGCAGAAACTGTTAGAGGAGCTGCCCACGTAATGAAGAGTCCGCACTTTGGTGTGAATGGTGTGTGCATAGATATGTTCTCTCAAATTGGCTCCGCCCACCAAGGGCAGCGTTGCTGTGCAATGGCACATCTGTCTAACCTCAAACCAAAGGCTTTTGTTGCCGATCATATTTTAGTTTCTCTCTAAGGATCTTGTGAGTCTTTTTCCCACAGTTCTTTGTGAACTAAAATGTCTATAAGGACACCTATGATATTTTGTAACTACAGCCATGTTTGTGAGAACATAGGATCTGATTGCTTGGAGGAAGCAAAGCATCTTTCTTGGCTTGAATTGCTCTATAGTGATGGAGCTCACATTCTCGGGAGTTTCATCTTGGCTATCAGAGTTTTCATTAATGTTTGGACCACAGTGATCCTTGGTCACTGAAAACCCTGTCACCATCTTCATACGTGGGACAGGCGCCCATGCAAATGTGTAGGACAGCATTTAGTGTCCCTGGTGGTGCCTGACAAAAGCCTTGTCTCTGCCCCTCTTCTGCCCTGCTAGACAGACTTCTTAACAGGCCATTGTGTTTTTAGAAGTGGGAAGGGTAACGTTACTAGGGAAGCGGGAGAAAGAAAAGCAGCAAGAGCTTCTTTTAGCTGACCAGTCAACTGGATATTGACCACCTGTCTTCATGGGAAAGAAATAGATGGCAGTGAATAAGCGGGAGTCTAGTTTTCCAAGAAGCTCAATGATTCACCCAAATCAATACAGCTCATCAGGCCTCAGAACAAAGGCTGCAGGCGAGGTGACAGTGATGGAAGTGACTGCGTGTTCTTTTGTGTATTAAACCATAAGCCCCATGGGGAAACAAGGTTTCTCTTAGCTATGTCTTTTTAGGGGTGGGGGTGGGGGTACTTTTAGATTTTTTAAAAAAAGATCTCCATAGTTTATGTTGATGTTCATGTGTAACTCCAAAAGCCATAAGCTCTGTCAAGGAAGGAAATACCACCTTTTAAAAGGTAGATTAAAATAGCATTTTGCCTGTTGTTGTTGTTTTGGTTAGGGTTTCATTGTTTTGTTTTGTTTTTTTCTTGTTATTTATGGATGGTGTTTGGATGAATCTCCAAGAATGTTCATTAAGATGAACCTCTCACAAAGAATTGCAACTGATTTTATCCCCCCATAAATGAACCCATTCGCAGTGACCTGAAAAGCATACCGAACCTGAACTGGAGTGCCGGACTGCCTTTGGCAAGGTTACGATTAACACAGATAGGGTGATGCCAACATATCCCTGCTCCTGATGTAGAAGAGCTATCCGGACCAGCAGTGTTAGCCCCGGGCCTTTAATCTTTAAGCCCACTGTGCTTCTATAAAGTAGTACATTAGCACCAGGACAGTGTGGGGGGGGGGGGTTAGGGCTGGGGTGGAGGCACACCAGGGCATGGAGTGTTGCATTACACTCCCTTTTGTTGGTACTGCCCTGTCTCCCTAGCTCTATGCCATCCACTATTTGTTCAGATAAAGCCCAATGTTCAGGGTGACTAATTGCAGCACTGTGTTCCAGATGGTTTGATTACAGGATGTGGTTAAAGTGACTCTTAAAACATTAAAACACTCAGCCCAGCAGTAGGGCTCTTAAAAAAAAAAACTGCATTTTATAGTCAAGTGACAGCTCTTACTTTTCTTGCCCTAGTGCTTCATGTATACTTGGTGTGGGGAACAGGAAGGTACCTCTGCTTTTTGACTGGGCAAGTATTTGATGGGTAACCTTAGTTTTTAATTTAAAATTGTCCAGATAATTATAAACTCAGCTTTGTCCTCTGAAAAAGTATCTTATGAAGTCTGAAGCTACAAAACAAAGAATAGAGATACTATATCATTTTCAGCTTCCAGAAAAGCACCAGTATTGAATGCAACACAACAAAAGCAACAAAACTTTAGCAGGGGGAGTTCTGAACAAAGGAATGACTATAAATCATACCTTGTGCAACAGTTACGTAGTATAAAGTGTAAGGTGAGAGGTACCTGAAATACAGGACCTTGATCTGTGTCAGGAACTCAGCATATTGTGTGAGGCATTCCTGTTATCACTTACATTTCACTAGAAGGAATGTGTGAAAGGGAATAAATGTGCAAAGTTTGAAAAGAAGGATTATGGCATAAATGGGTTACAAGTTGCTGTTATTAGAATGAGGTTTCTGTTTTCTGCCTGAGTGCACAGCAAGTCCATCCAGATGTGGTAGTCTGAGTAAGACTTCAAAAACACTTCTGCCTCACTCCAAATTCCACATTTGCAAGGCTTGGCAAACACTTCTGTCCCAGAGATGAGCCACTTTAAAGACTCCAAGACAGTCTTTAAACTGTAATATAAACAGAGTTATGCTGATCCTCTGGGAAATCAGGCATTTGCCCAGTTCTTGAGGAAACAGCTTCACAAATACCAGAAATAATAATTCATAAGTCACATTTATGACATCTTTGGAGTAAAATCTCCCCACAGAGAATGTGTATCATCTATAAGCTAGTGAGAGATTATACTTAATGAAAAAATATGATGATAGTGCATAGAAGTCACTGAGGAGGATTCGGTTTAGAGTCTGGCTATTTCCTACATATTCCGTGAATGCTCACTGTGAGATGGGCAGTGTACTCTTAGGGGCTGGGGTGGTGGTACAGACACTGCCCATATTTAAAGATTGTCGGAAGAGACAGATTCACTGTTTCCAGGCATGGAGTGAGATGTTAAAGGTCCAGGTATTAGGGGAGGAGAAATAGTCTTAAGCATGTTCAAACATGAGAGTTTTTGTTGCTCACTTGACAGACTGAGCTGGATATTTCTGGTGAGTGGAGGATCTCCCCATCATTCAGAGTCCCAGATGAAGGAACCACCTCACTTCAGTGTGTAGTCTTTAAGGTCAGTGTAGTCACTTCCATTCCAGTGAGCCTCAAAGGGGAACAGACTAGACACGTAGCAGAGATGCTTGCGAGCCAGGCCCACATGCCTTCACTCGGTTTCCTCTGGTAGAATACACAGGCTACTGCTAGGAAGGCTGGGACAGTCCACCTGCAGACTCAGAAAGAAGAGGGAAACGTGTTCTTGAGAGTATCCTTTGGTGGGAGAACTGTGTGTGGAATCCAGTTGGGCTCCAGGATAGAGCAGCCACTTGGGGGGTGATGCACACAACATATGTGTGACCAGGGAGAGAAGTCACATGGGGAAAACACTGGAATTTGCCTCTGGTCCTAATTTATTAGGAACTTTAGCTTTCCTTGTGGCTTTGGACTAAAGAACCTTATTTAAGGTTTCATGCAGCTGAAGACACTTGTCTAGGATGGAGGGCAGGAGGAGAGACTGACCAAGAAGGAAGGAAAGGGGAAAAAAGGAGGAAGAAAGAATGGATAGAAAAAAGGACGGAAGTGAATGCTCACATGGCTTTTCCTTGCCAGGATGAATGGAGGAGAGGTGGGCTGTTTCTGCAGGCTGTCAGAAGGCCCAGGAAGGAAGACAGATTTTAAGTTAATACAAGGAGCACCTTTTTATAAGGTGACTGGAAAAGAATGAGTCTGGGTGGGCGCTGGTAAAACCCTTTATCAGTACTGAGGCCGGAAGGGAAAGGGACTCCAGCAAAGTGTTGGTGGCTTTGCACCTTCAGCTGGCTTCCTCCGTCATAACTCTGGCTTCCGAGGCGTTGGCCCATCATCATCCTCTTCACTTCTCAGTTACCCGCAGACCTCTAGTCTTCTTGGTAAACCAACTTTACGGGACTTCCGTCTTGCTCATTCAGGTGCCCAACATGGTTCCGTTCCAGTGGGGTCACAGTTAGGGGTTAATGAGACCCTGGACCCCTAAGGCTACCCTCCACGCAGGAAGTGAACCTGAGAACAAACTCCAGTATCAGCACACTCAGACCCTAGTCTGCTGCGACAGGTGCAGGGCCTGCTCTGTAAACGCAGGCAATATGCAGAACTATAGTTCCCCTTTCGGATGACATGTCTGCCCGTGTTGGTTCTAGGAGTACAGAGTCTTGAAATACAGAGTGTGGTCAGAGTCTTAGCCAAAATGAGCTTGGTCCAGTGGCGCTAAACAGCTCTCTAATGCATAGTCCATAGACACAGTAAATACCCAACGGCCCGTCCTCCGGGAAACGGCACTGGAATCCTTCTGAGGTCTCAGGTTTTTTGACCTGTAGAGACGAGGGCCTTGTGTTATATAATAAGCACCCTGTTCCTGGTAAATGCCCTGTAGATAATACGCCTTTGGGAGCAGCAGCTTATGTGCTGCTCCAGTATCTGAGATAAACTGTCACCAACGCAAAGAAAATCAGTGCCGTGTCTACCCTCATTTATCCCAGCAGTGTTTCCGCTGTGCTCTTCCTTCACCAGTAATAAGACTCGGGTATTTTTCAAGTATGAAGTGTTACAGTGCAGGCATTAGCTGTGACAGGAAGAGCGTGCCCAGTCCACGGCAGAAGGGAGGTAATGGGCTGAGGCCGGCAGTGACAGGGCGCGCAGAGAGGAAGCGGACTTGAGCGCTCACTCGCAAGCTAGACGTCTGGGAATGAGTATCACTGTATTTCTAACTTACGTAAGAACTACAACTCTCTGCCTAGATCCGTGCAATTCATGTTTGTACTGTTAGAGAGATGACTTTCGTCTTGCGCATGGTTTTTGCCTTGGAGTCAGGACAGTGCGCTTTCTATGGTGGTAGGTTACAGAATGTTCACCATCCGAGCTTTCTGCGAACCGCTCCCCACCCCTCTGCTGTGGGGCCTGACTCCTCCTTCGCACTGGCTCTTCCTGGGGTCCTGGGGCGCCGTCCTGGAGCCCCAGCGTGTGTGCACACGCGAGTCCGCGCTCGCGGCCCTGTGCACCTCTTGCACGGGAGGGGAAACCAGCCGCGAGCGCGCGTGGCTGGGTTTTCCGGAACCCCCTGAGGGGAGCACCCGCGTGGAGCACCTCCAACACCTTCCGGACTCCTTTCGAGAATTGGGGTGCGCGGCTGTGGGCCCAGGGTGCTGACCGGGCTTTTCTGCAGGCTTCTCTGTCCCAGCCGGCACACAGCGGTGCCCACACCGTGCTCTCACATCTTCAGTTCTGCAGGTGCAGAGGGACGGTCCGCTCCGGCCCCAGGGGGCTTCCGTAGGGCGAACCCCACCGCGCGGACCCCGCAGCTCCAGCCCGAGCTGCTGCCTTCCCCGCCGCGGCGCCGAGCTCCCGCCGGTCACCCTCCGCCAGCCAATCAGACTCGAGAGTTGGCAGCCGGCTCTGGCCAATCCGCGGCCAGCCTTTGCTGGAAAGGCGAAACCCTTAGGGGAAAAGCAATAACAAAAGCCTTTCACTGCAGACAAATGTTAAGTGTCTGTGCAGACTTTTCCTGTTTTTAATTTTATTACTGCAAGAATGGAAGGTTTGTTGTTTCTTTCATGTTTCCTTTCAAGCAATTTTAATTATACATTTGTGCTACATCAGGGGCTCTGGAACGCAGTGATTCAGCCCATTGCATCTAAGCTGAAATGCAGTAACCTCCTGGCAATACAGATATATTCCTGCACTGTAAATATAGCTGACATGCTCAAGAATTTTAAGCAGCTGCAAAGGTCTTTGACACCACACACAGAGCCCCAGAGAGCAGATGATGAGAAAAGCAGCTCAGCCGTCCCCTTCCCCTCTTTTGCACCCCTCTTCCTGGAGGGATGTGCTCATAAAGAATCCTTTCCTCCAATTGTTCTTCTGTCATGTGCACATTGTGACCAAATACCTAATTACCACTGACGCGCACTGCAAAATGAATTTCTTATACTCAACAAGGGGGAAATATATTCCTGAGGGAATTACAAAGGCCTGAGCCACGATTTGAGAAAAGACTCGCATTGCTCCGTCCTAGCTTTTCTTTCCGTTCTAGACGATTGCTACAATAGGCTGAATTTACAGTGAGTAAATTCAGCTGTCAGGTAAGTAATAACAACACAGACCATATGGGAAACAATTTTAAACCCCCTTTGGAGACTCATGAAAGAAAATCCTCCTTCTTCGCTGAAGTCTCATCCATTCAAATATTTTACCTGCTGTTAGAAGGGTCTCAGGGAAATGAGTCTTACCTTGTGAGGTTTCCCTTATCATAAAGGAGCTCAGCTCGGGCTTTCTGTAAATTCAAAATGGCAGCAGTAGTAGTAGAAGTGAACAAACCAGCTGGAAACAGACTTTGAGTCATGTCTGCTAGTGTTTGTAAGAAAGAATAGGTGAGGGCGACTGCAGAAAAGGAAACAAAGGTTCACGTAAGTCTTTCATGTATTTGCCCTAATATTTTATATATTTCTTAAGCTCTAGGTTTTTTAAGAACATTTTTTCAAGAAGTAATTTTTTAAAAGTGGCACTTATCCTCCAGAGAAATAAAGACAATGTTTTGTTTCTCAGTGCTGTTTGGTGTACTGAGTGCACTTAAGTTTAGTGATTCACAGATGCAGTGCTAAATTAAATTGTCTGTCTGCAAAGCAGTGGGGAAAAGCAGAATAGCTTGCAGGAAATAAGTGTGTTGGTTTTGAGATTTCTTTGCTAATCCTCTGTGGCAAATGCTTACTAAAGTTGATTCTAAAGATAACCCCAATAGCAAATCTATTGTGCACATTTATTTTCTTAAGAGGGCTATTTTAGGAGTTCTTAACATGAAACAAGACCAAACAGTGAAATAGACACAGCACCGGGCTGATTATTGTCTCACAGAGTCAAGGAGGGGAGGATTAGGAAGGAGAAATCCAGCAGATTGTCAGCTCCCTGGACTCTTGAGTCTCCATTTTCTCCTCTGTTCCTATTTTTATGCCCTTGCAGTTTTTTTCATAATAAAAATCGCCATTGTTTTATGTTGTCGACTTGGAAACAAAACCAATTCTTTTCAGTCACCTTCTGGTTTAAGCACTGGTAACCCACGCTTAGTTTATGTTGGCTGCTTGCCAAATGAAAGCAATTATGTGTAATAATAGAAAAATTAAGAGGTGAGTGTTGCTGTTTTACAGCAGGACACGGCAAAAACCATTTCCTTCTGTCAGCAGTGTCTTGGTTACAGTCTCTCAGCCTCAGCCTTCTGTGCCACACGGGTATGCGCACAGAGACACACACATCATTTCCTGTGGGTTTGAACTTGAGGTCACCGAAACCAGAAAGAGGAAGACTGCAAACCACAGCCTTTGAAAGCAAATGAGAATAGAATTTTGCTGATAAAAATAGTGGCAATCAATGAAGTAGAAACAAAGTCACTGGTGTTAAATGTGGTCCCGTTTCATCCTTTCCTCCCTGCAGGTGTCCTGGTTGTCAATGTCACATGGAGGAACAAGACTTACGTGGGGACACTCCTGGACTGCACCAAGCACGACTGGGCCCCTCCCAGGTATGCACAGGCTTTTATTTCTCCCCTCCTCCTCCTCCTCCTTCCCTCGTGCTGCCTTTGCAAGGAAACTAGAAAGCAGATTAATAATACATAAAAGTCTGCTTGTAATTGAAACCAGGCAGAGAGAAATGAGCAGTTCAGCACTGAGCACACAGCAAAGTGCAGACGCTGGCTTCTTTTCTGTCGGGAGATCTCTGCTCCCCATCCCTTCCCTCTGTCTCCTTTGTTTTCTTCTGTCTCATAGTGGCAATTTGAACTGAATTGGAAGCCAGCTCTCTGAGCTGTGTTTCTTTGATTTTCTGAGGCAGAATGTAAGCCATTGGTAGCCTGTCCTGTTGACATGTTGAACTTGTCAGTGGAAAAATAAAGTGGTATTTTCCTCAAGCTACCAAAGTGTTGACTCCTCTTTGCTGCATTATGTACCTTGTGATTTCATCTGATTCGTTTGGAGACGCTTGTTTTGACACCTGTTCTTGCTTTCCTAGGTTTTGTGAGTCGCCAACAAGTGACCTGGAGATGAGAGGGGGCCGGGGCCGAGGGAAGAGAGCAAGGGCTGCGGCTGCCGCCCCCGGCTTGGAGGTCACCTTCACGGAGTCCAGAGGGCCTCAGAGCAAGAACAGAGGGGGAGCCAATGGGAAGGGGCGGCGGGGCAGCCTCAATGCCAGTGGGCGAAGGACACCCCCAAATTGTGCTGCGGAAGATATCAAAGCCAGTCCCTCCTCCACCAGCAAGAGGAAGAACAAGCCTCCCATGGAGCTGGACCTGAACTCCAGCTCTGAGGACAGTAGGCCTGGGAAACGTGTCCGCACAAATTCTAGAAGCACTCCCACCACCCCCCAGGGGAAGCCAGAGACTCCCTTTTTGGACCAAGGCTGTTCCTCTCCAGTGTTAATCGATTGCCCTCACCCAAACTGCAACAAAAAGTACAAGCACATTAATGGCCTGAGGTACCACCAGGCTCACGCACACTTAGATCCAGAGAGCAAGCTGGAGTTTGAGCCTGACAGTGAGGACAAGATCTCAGACTGCGAGGAAGCCTTGAGCAGTGTGGCCCTCGAATGCAGTGAGCCAAGCACAAGTGTGTCTGCTCACGACCAGGCAAAGGCACCCATGTCCCCGGGGGCCCCTGGGACTCCCAAGGGAAAGAGAGAGTTGATGAGCAATGGCCCAGGGCCTCTCTTGGGTTCCAAAGCTGGGAAGAATTCTGGCAAAAAGAAAGGGCTTAGCAGTGAACTGAGCCACCTCCCGGCCATCTCCCACATGACAGCCACCTCAGACGGCTGCTCAGCAGTGGACGGCAGTCTGGCTACTGAAATGCCCAAACTGGAAGCGGAAGGGCTGATTGACAAGAAAAATCTGGGCGACAAAGAAAAGGGCAGAAAAGCCAACAACTGCAAAATGGACAAAAACCTCTCCAAACTGAAAAGTGCCCGGCCAATTGCCCCCGCCCCAGCCCCAACACCCCCGCAGCTGATTGCTATACCTACTGCGGCCTTCACAGCCACCACCACGGGGACCATGCCTGGCCTGCCCTCCCTCACGACAACTGTCGTCCAGGCCACACCAAAGAGCCCCCCGCTGAAACCCATCCAGCCAAAGCCCACAATTATGGGAGAGCCCATCACCGTGAACCCGGCCCTGGTGTCCCTCAAAGACAAAAAGAAAAAGGAGAAGCGAAAGCTAAAGGACAAAGAGGGGAAAGACACAGGAAGCCCAAAAGTGGATGCCAAGCTGGGGAAGCTCGAGGACTCCAAGGGGACTGGCAAAGACCTCTCCGGGCATTTTTTAAAGGATCATCTTAGCAAGAACGAGGGGCTGACTAACGGGCTCTCGGAGTCTCAGGAGAGCCGCATGGCCAGCATCAAGGCTGAGGCCGACAAGGTCTACA
Organism: Hydrochoerus hydrochaeris; assembly: GCA_004027455.1. Lineage (NCBI taxonomy): Eukaryota > Metazoa > Chordata > Mammalia > Rodentia > Hydrochaeridae > Hydrochoerus > Hydrochoerus hydrochaeris. The sequence goes on from PVLA01000094.1 coordinate 612,815, forward strand.
CTTTCACGGACAACGCCCCCAGCCCGTCCATAGGGAGTGCCTCGCGGATGGAGTGCAGCCCCCTGGTGAACGGGCAGGCCCCCATGGTCCCGCTGCACGTGCTGACCCCGAATGGCACCGAGAGCTCAGCGGCCAAGACCAGCAGCCCGGCCTACTCAGACATTTCTGACGCTGCGGACGATGGTGGTTCTGACAGCAGGTCAGAGGGCATGAGGTCAAAGGCCAGCTCCCCATCAGACGCTGTTGGTGGCAAGGATGGCATTGTAAAAGGGCATTCCTCCTCTGCAGCACCACCGTCTCAACTGAAAGAGTCCCATTCCCCCTATTACCATGGCTATGACCCCTATTACTCTCCCAGTTACCTGCACCCTGGGCAGGTCGTGGCCCCTGCAATGGGGAACAGTGGGAGCTTGCAGGCCATGAAGATCAAGAAGGAATCTGAGGAGGATGCAGAGAAAAAAGACAAGGCCGAGCAGTTGGAGTCTAAGAAAGTGGACCATAATGCCATGTCCCTGCAGCCGCAGCACCAGTCGGTGATCACACAGAGGCACCCTGCCCTGGCCCAGTCCCTTTACTATGGCCAGTATGCCTATGGACTCTATATGGACCAGAAGTCACTGATGGCCACCAGCCCAGCCTACCGACAGCAGTATGAAAAATACTACGAGGACCAGAGGCTGGCCGAGCAGAAAATGGCCCAGGCTGGGAGAGGAGACTGTGAGCGGAAAGCGGAACTCCCCTTGAAAGAGCTGGCTAAGGAGGACAGTAAGCAGAAAAGCGCAGCGCCCGCCACAATCTCAAAAGCTCCCTCTGCTCCAGAGCCTAACAAAACCCATTCTAAAGTAGGGCCGTCAGTGCCTAATAAAACTGAGGAGACAGGTAAATCGCAGCTTCTCTCCAATCACCAGCAGCAGCTTCAGGCCGACAGCTTCAAAGCTAAGCAGATGGAAAACCACCAGCTTATTAAGGAGGCTGTAGAAATGAAATCTGTCATGGACTCTATGAAGCAGACAGGTGTAGACCCAACCTCGAGATTTAAACAAGTAAGATTGTGGATCGTGACCCCGACAGAGCAGTCTGAGCCGTTTACATGTCTGGGGTTGATCTGGTTAGTGTTCGTACACAGGAGAGAAACCAACATCAGGGTTTTATTTTTTTTTTTTTTTTCTCTTGAAAATATCTTAAGAGTCTCATGAGTTGCATAGCTGTAAAATATGCTTTGCTTACTATTTTCTTACTGTGTTCTGCAGGCAAAGGAGCTCCAGACATGCGCTGTGCAGACCTGTGTTCCATGCCCTTACTGTATCTAATTCTGTGGCTCTAATGCATTCCCTTAGTTTCTTGCTGAGTCTGAGGGGAGGGCATTCTACCAAGGGACAGTAAATTACTTTTAAACTCTGAGATTCTGAGTTTGATTGATAAATACTTTTTCTTTCATATTTCCAAATTTCTATTGGCATCTTCTAGGATTACAACTTGACACTTGAATTCATGTTTCCTGCTTTTGTGTGTGTATGGTACTAGGGACTGAATCCAGGGCCTTTACACTGAGCTACATGCCCAGCCCTTTTTAACTTTTCATTTTGAGACACGGTCTTGCTGAGAGGTCCCAGAGCCTTCCACCTGGGGTGTGAGGTCTCCGCATTGCTGTTCTGCACACTGCATTGAGTGCCCCGTGCATACCCTGGTGCTGAGTGCTTGTGAGGAGAGCCAGGCCTCAGTAGTTGTCCTGGAGCCCTATGGCCGGCCATCTTGAGAACACCTGAAAACTGGGCACCCCGTGATCCCACACGTGCTAGCACTTTCTTTACAGTTCAGACGTCTAGCTTCACTGCAGCCTCAGGAACAATCAGTTTGGTAGTTCCTAACACTGCCTCCCCACCCACTCCCAGCCCCACTTAGATAGTCACTGTGACTCTTAACCACAGTCCTTTCCCTGTGAACATTTCTGCCCAGAGTTGGGACTGAGCCCCAATTCTCACTGTCCACTCAGGACCTGAGTTCCTGGTGGAATTACACTCCCAGTGGAACAGGTGCTGCTGAAGCCATTTCAGATTTTCAGCTTGCTCCTTCCCAGAGGCCTAAGTCGGGCTGTGGCCTGACAGGACTGTGTTTGAACGGTGCAATTTTGGGCATTCATAGATGGCTTTGTTTTCTAATAGAGGCGCCATAATACGTGCTATGAATTTGAAATTTTGTTTTGATTAAGATGTTAACACATAATGAGAAGTGAGCTGGCAGTATATTAAGCCTCAGCTGCAGTAAGTGAAGAAAACGTATCAAGAAAACAAGAGTGTTTCCTCCTAAGTGATGTTAATGGCTATAGTAATTGCTTACATTTGCTACTATTAACTTGAGTGTAGAGTTTTTAAAATCCTTTTTACCTATGTAAAGTATTAAAAGTAAAATGAGGATTGGATTAAATACATCCAAGGATGTCTTTTCATGTTGAAAAATGACATAAGGACCCAGCCCAACAGCTGAGAGTTTGGAGCCAGCTTCTCAACTGGATGACAGTGTGACCTTGATGGTGCTCGAACTGTAAAAAAGTGGTGTTTGTGTTTTGTACAAGGGCTCCATAGTCACCCCAGACATGATCACTGTAGGAGAGAAGGGGTAATAACACAGTGCCTACACATAAGCAGATGCTAACTTTGTACGCAAAGTAATAGTAGTAGGGCTGTCGCGATGACTAACGGGTTTTCTTAAAAATTAAAGTTTTAAGACAAATGTATATATATATTTTTAAATCAGGACCCAGATTCAAGGACGTGGCATCATTATGTATACCAGCCCAAATATCTGGATCAGCAAAAGTCAGAAGAACTTGATAGAGAAAAGAAATTGAAAGAGGATAGTCCAAGGAAAACTCCTAATAAAGAGAGTGGAGCGTCCAGCCTTCCGGTATCGTTAACAAGCATCAAAGAAGAGCCCAAAGAGGCCAAGCATCCCGACTCGCAGTCGATGGAGGAGAACAAGCTGAAAAATGACGATCGAAAGACACCTGTGAATTGGAAGGACTCTCGGGGGACACGGGTGGCCGTGTCCTCGCCCATGAGTCAGCAGCAGTCCTACATACAGTACTTGCACGCCTACCCATACCCACAGATGTACGACCCCAGCCACCCCGCCTACCGGGCTGTCTCTCCCGTCCTGATGCACAGTTACCCCGGTACGTGTTGTGAGCCCCGACTCTGGGAGGGAAAAGACTGTGTTCGAATATTAGCTATGGAAATAAATTAGAAGCTCCATGAATGACATTTGTTCTGCTTGTTTTTATACTGTTTAAAGTCCCAGAGATGAAACTGATTTAATAGAGGATTTTTTGGAAATGAAGTATCAAGAGTCCTCAGCTGGAGTTTCCATAGTCCCCAATGGTCTGCTGTAGTTGTTAGTCTGGCAGATACTTTATTGCCTATGAAAATATTCTAACCACTTACTGTCATAATCATTACAGTTACTGTTCCTTTCACTTAAGCAGACACATAAATGCAGGAAGTGGCAGAGAGCTCAATTCTGTTTATAACCTCTGTTCATCAGGATGAATTAACTGGAGAAGAAAATTCGAGAGCCTAGATACAGTTTAACAGTGATGTAGCCCATTTTTAATGTTGCCCTTATTTTAAGATATCTGACTCATATCCCAAATTCATGTAATCCAAATTATGTTTTTGAAAGATGTGGCCCATAATTTGATGTGGCATTTGCTGTTTATCTGCAGGGGCCTATCTCTCCCCAGGATTTCATTATCCTGTTTATGGAAAGATGTCAGGGAGAGAAGAGGCAGAGAAAGTCAATACCAGCCCCAGCATCAGCACGAAACCAACCACTGAATCTAAGGCACTGGACTTGCTCCAACAACATGCCAACCAGTACCGCAGCAAGTCTCCTGCTGTAAGTTTCCTTCTGCTGCCTTTTAAAAGCACAGTGTTTGGGGGAAGACAAGCTGGAGAACAGTCTTGAAATATAAATACTTAGAACCAGCTGTGATTTCAGGGTGCCGTTTTATCCTTAACACATAAAGAATGTAGTGTTCAAAAATAAGATGCTTTCTCATGTGAGAGACAAACAATGGTTGAAGTGCGTATGGGAGTAGTGAGGTTTTCTGTTGCAAAATATGGTATGCCTTGCTAGCCAGGATGCTTGTCACCTGGGAATTTAAAATAATGGGATCCAACTTTTGGACAAACTGTTGTTTTTGAAGCACTGAAAAATTAATGGCCAGGCACAAGCTCTTGAACTGTCAGGCAACTGTGGAACTTTTAGAAACTTTTTTTTGGGAGGAAGACACCTTTCAGACATCAGACTTTTCTCACACCAGTTTAGATGCCCCTTTTTCTCTGATGACAGTTGAAAGCCAGGCACTGTGATGCACACCTGTGATCCTAGCACTCGGGAGGCTGAGGCAGAGCTGTAGGGTAGCAGGCAGCTTGGGATTCATAGGAAATTCAATGCCTATCTGGATCGCATAGTGAGACCCTGACTCAGAAAGAAAAAAAAACAAAACACAAAAAAAGACAAGAAATCTGGTCCAAAATTCACTTGGCAGGGAGTTGATGGGGAGGTAGACTTTCTGGGTGGTAAATCTGACTTCCCAGCAATGGAGCATGTACAGAATCAGACCTGCCCGTCTTGCACCATCCGTCTTTGTTGTTCGCCTCCCTTCTGCAGACTCAGGTTTTAAGTTCCTCCGATAGGTCATTGGTATTCATGTGCTTGGCGTCCATGCTTGGATGTTCATCATGAGCCATGTGGAGGGTCCATAACACAGAATAACTATTCATTTTATCTGGCTACAAATTGGAGTGGTGCAGTGTGAGACACCCTTGACTCCTTACCTATCCCTGTACCTCAGCTAGGGGTTTAGCTCAGTGGCACAGGCACCTGCCTGGCAAGTGCAAGGTTGTGAGTTTGATCCCCAGTACCAAAAAAAAAAAAAAATTTTTTTTTTTTGCTCCAAAAGGCGAGTGCCTAGCTGATCCTGGTTACTATTAAAGAGACCACAGAAAGGGCATGAGAGTTCTTGCCAGAAAAGAGAAGTTTGGAATATGCTACCTACCTTGTGAATGGGTACACTCTGTAGAAAGTCTGTAGTGATGATTTAAGAGTCATTCTCTGTGAGTCTTCCTTCTGGTAAATAGATTTTTGGGGGGTCTGGGTGAGAAAGAGAATTTTAGTGAAAGAATGTTGGGTTCAAGGTGGAAACATATAGGAAAAGGCATTCCTTAACCAAACTGTGCCTGGGGACACTGCAGTCTCCCTGTGAGCACTCAGAAATTGGAAGGTTCCAGATGCGGACACAGGATATGGCTTCTTGTTCAGTACTACCTCCTTGGATCAGATTTTTTATTGTCTAGTTCAGAGAATGTCGAAAACCAGGAATTCAAATAGTGTGATATTTGCATATAATTTCCTTACATCTTTCTTTATACAGTATTTTAAAGTACCTCTAAATTATCTCAAATATCTAATACAGTATAAATGCTATGTAAATATTTATTATACTCTCCACTTAGGGGATAATGACCAAAAAGAGTCTGTGTATATTTAGTACAGCAAATTATTACAGTATTTTTGATCCCAGGTTGGTTAAATTACAGATGTGGAACCTGTGAGTATGATGTGTGAAACTGGGGTGTGTAAACATTTTCATTGGAACAAAATAGATACAGGCATGTTTAACATGATGAGAGTTTCTGTTCACAAAATACAAATAAAAGTGTAATTAGACAAGTTGACCTAGGTAAAATCTTCAAAATGACTTCTTTTCCTTTACTCATTTGGAAAAGTTGTTTGAGACGATGATGGATTCTAAGCCTGCAGTTACAAATGAACATGAGGAGAAGTCTACTCACTTTACTTTGGATGGGGCAATTATTCCAGTGGAAATTAAAGCATGTCGTTTGAAATTATCTCCAGTTAATATTGAATTTTGAGTGTGAGCTACGTTTTAATCACTTACACAGATTGCTAAAGGGACAAAGGTAGTTTAGTAGTTCTTGTTGCATTTCAGAGAATAAACTAGGATGCATTTTTCTTTCTGTTTGCAGCCTGTGGAAAAGGGGACGGCTGAGCGGGAACGGGAGGCGGAGAGGGAGAGGGACCGCCACTCTCCCTTTGGCCAGCGACACCTGCATACACACCACCATACCCACGTTGGCATGGGTTATCCTCTAATCCCCGGCCAATATGACCCTTTTCAAGGTCAGCAGCTCAATCCTTATTGTGTCTATTTTCATTCTGCTTTGGGGAACTGTTGCTAAAACTACCTGACATGATTTTTAAAATACTGTACTGAACTTTGAACTAATATCAGCTTTGGAAAGGAAAAGATTTTTATCACTTATTTCTTAGTATTTCCGAGACCGGTGGGGTCCCACATCTTTGTGCTCTACTGAGACATGAAATGTCGACCGTTTAATAATTGTCACTGGCTGCGGTTATCAGGAGCTTACTGTTATCTCACAGACTGAGGGCGTGGCCAGGGCCGGGGCGCTGAATAGAACAGTTGGGGGATCGGATGTGGATGTCTGCGCGCTGGGAAATTGTAGAGCAAAGGGTAGGATAGTGGGAGGCTTTGGTGAAGTTTTTTTGTTCTCATTTCTTTAAGCCTTTCCAGTTGCTCTTTTCCTACGTGAGGGGAGTCTATTAAGTTTAGCACTTTCTAATCTAAGTCAAGGGCTCTTCACAGCCCTTCATGGCTAGGACTCTCACTAGACAGGAAGGTCAAGAAAAATGTCTTTCTTACAAATCTGAGGAGGTGCCATGCAGGAGCCCTGTTTCTTATTGAGCACATCACCTCAGAAGACCCAGGGGGTGGTGTGGTGTTTATCAACACTCCCGCTGGCCCGGGACCTTGCTGTCTTTGTGAGCATGGGTGTTGATGACGAATAGCATGGGGTGCCTTGCTTTAAACAGCAGAAGGAGACTCGGAGGTGGCGATGCGGTAGTGTCCGGTGAGGACTTCTGTGGGCTTGTCGGCCACGACCCTTTGATCCCCGCAGTGCACTCCCGGGGCGAGGCCAGCAAAGCTCAAGCATCTGCTCTTTCTTACTGAGGACACCAGTCCTCTCCTAGGATTCATGTTAGGATAAGACTCTCGTGACCTGATTTTTCTTTAATTACCTTTCTTGTGGGCCTTGTTTCAAATGCAATGAAATTGGAGTTGAGGACCTTGACATAGGCGTTTCAGAGGGGACACAATTCAGTCTGTGACTGAGGCCAGGCTATTTATTCAGCTCTCATTACTTGATGTCATGCAGAGGTGCTAAGGGAGCATCTCTGCTTTTTAAATGACTTGCATCCCGTGTGAGCTTGGATGCTTGGCAGAGAAGGGGGTTTTGTTTCTAACATATTACGATCTAACTTAGTCATATAACATAACTATGTGGGGAGGGTGTCTAATCCCTTCTTGTATGTTCTTACTGTGGATGTTATGTGTTGTCTTTTATTATCTCTGGGAAGAGGAAGTGTGTCCACATAAAGGACATAGGAGAGGTGAATAATCTTCTTTAGTCTACTTTTCTTGATGCTTCCTTCCTATGGAATTTAATAGAATTCTGTTAGGCATTTAGTGCCCTTTGGCGAGCTGTTTCAGTCTCTGTTACCTTTGTTTTATAGACTGAGGCTATTTCTAAGATTGATTATTGATTCCACGTACTTTATCCGGTGCATTGTGTTAAATCACAAATATTAAAGTGATCGAAGTTAGTATAAAAGTATTACATTGTAAGGAAATAGTATATTGGGTTTATATCTTGCTATCAGTTTGATTCCTTTTTTTTTTTTTTAACCCGGTGCTTATTATTTCTTCTGAACTTATTATTCAGGGATCTGTGCAAGCCATTTAGCATGGTGCAGAGCCAGAGAGATAGAATGCTGTATCCTCTCCAAGTAACTGTTAAGAAAAAAGCGCAGTGTGTTCAGTCAAGGGGTAGACACTGGCTAGACCAGGTGGTTTGTACTGGGTCCTGGCAGCGTGAAACATTTCACGCATGTGCTTAGGAAAGGACAGGTCGCTGCCCCTGGGCCTGCAGCCTCTGCTGCTCCCTCTCCACTCTGCTCGGGCGATGTCTCAGAAGTCCCCGTTTCTCCCCCTCTCAGGCTTGACTTCTGCTGCCCTGGTGGCCTCTCAGCAGGTGGCTGCTCAGGCTTCTGCATCAGGAATGTTTCCTGCACAAAGAAGGTAAGCATCCCTCTTCATTTCAAATTCGTTTTCTAGACACAGACATCTTAGTGACTTTGAGGAAGTCAGGATTGGTTTTTTAGATGAAAACCTTCGCTGCTTGGCTCCTGACACTGTAAAGAATGTGCTTATTACACTGTGCGCCTGGCATCGACTTGGATTCCACGAGCCACAGTCTCTTAAGTATACTGTGGGTTCTTAATGAACTGGTTGGTGTTTTGCACAGTTGAAATTTCTTTGGGTTTTCCTTACAGCTTTGTTAAAGTAATTCACCATAATTTTCTGTGTGTTATTACATTTAAACATAAAGTTGCAAAGAGAGAAATTGTCATAATGTAAAGATATTGTTTGTGCATGTTTCCACTGCCCCTTAAGTCGTTTCAAGAAGGAAAATAGTGTAAGGGAATTATTATTAAACATAAAATTGACATTTTTCACAAAATGTATATTATTGTAGCCCAGCATGGGGCCATACATGCCTATAATCCCAGCACTTGGGAGCTAAGGCAGGAGGAGGGTTGTGAGTTCAAAACTGGGTTACAAAGTGAGCTCAAGGCCAACCCGAAATGCACAGCGAGATCCTGTCTCAAAGAGACCAAAAAAAAGAAAAAGAAAAAGTCTATTATTATGATTCATTTTCTCTGGAATTGAATTCTGGAATGAACTAGAACTATAATAGGTCTCTCAGTCTAGGCGTTTCTGGGTTTTCAGCATCCAACGTTCATAGAGCCTGTGTTAACACGTGCTTTTCTTTTGCAGAGAATAACAGGATTAGAAGTGTACGGTGTCATGTGACTGGATCACATGGGAAGCGCTTTATACAGACATCAGTTCCATGGTGTTAATTTGAAATGCCTTAATGGCAGGCAAAAACCAGTCATTTCATTTTTGTAAATTACAGATTTTATCACAGAGTAACAAATGTTGCTGTAATTAAACTTCTGTTTTATATATATATACGTATACATATCTGTATATATACATATATATATATATAAATATAAATATATTATATATTCTTTACTTTTTGTATCAGTAACCAGGCTCGCACACACAGGGTCTGCTGCCAAGTTGCAAACCACTCAGTAAAGGAAATAAAAAATTTATTTGTCATGTTGAAAAGTGTTAGCCACAAAAGGCTGCTTATTTTCTGTTTCTTTTTTCCTTTTAAATTGTAAATAAATAATGTTATGTATCAGTGTGCCTGATCCTTGCATATCCTTCATACATTTCCCGTAAGCTCCTCAGAAAGGCAAACTGTGATGATGACACTTTGGTACAATTTAGATGTCTATTTGGTGGCTCCTCTTAAAGATGCCTCAGTGTAAAATGTTCCTGTAGTCACTGTTTGTACTTGTGTATTGTGGGAAAAAATACTTTTGGAAGGCATGGGGTTGCCAGTACCACAAAAACTGTGTTGTACATAATGTAAAGATTAAAATGAGCGAATCATGAGCATCTGTGAATAATGAGGTGTCATTTTTTGATAATCTTGAATGGCAAATAACCCAACAGCCTGCATAACAGAGACATCTGTGATTGTTCTATTACTTGAATAGTCCTGCAGTCCTTTATTTTTTTTTTAATTTTTTTGTTTTTTAATGTTTACAGTTTTCCAGTTTTAGAAGAAAGACTTTAATGCCATTGCCTGGTTACTTGTTTTATGCTGTAATCTAGTTTATTTTATGTAAAATGTATATTGAATGCTTTCCTTTTTTATACCTGCCTTAAATAATTTGGCAATCAGAATTAAAAAGGTTTTTTTTATAAGGCTTCTTGTCTGTCTCATGTTATTTCCTGCTGACTGGTAGTGATTCTAACTTTCAGTGAAGGATTTCTTAGTGCTATAAATGCAGAAGACATGATATACTTTTCTTATATGACACATGGCTATAACAACCAGTGTATTTAATTCAGTGTACATACAGGATATTTATTCTGAATATGGAATATATCACTATAACTTCGTAGGTATAGATTTCTGTAATATGGAGTGATATTCCAAACATGTACTAATAAAAGTTTTAAAAATTAAAAAAAAGAAAGACAGAAGTCTTGTATTATGTGGGCAGGAGATAAAGCATTTAATAAGTCAGCCAGCTATTATTCAGTTGATTTACTTGACTATATTTTGCCAAATTTTAACTCATTCTTCTTTACCTCTCATGGGTCTTCCTTTCCTTCTACCTTTGTTACCTCCAGCAGGGAGCTGTTTAGCACCTACTCTACCCTTGGGCCAGCACAGGGTACTGGATAATGAACAAAGTAAACAAAACTTGTCCTTATAGTCCTGCATTTTCTTGTGGGTGGGTAAAGCTCATAACAAAATATGTAAGGAGTTTACAAAGTATATGTCTTAGTTATTTTTCTCATTGCTTAGATGAAATACCCAACACCCAAAGTGGGAAAGTTTTATAGGAGTGAAGATGTATTTAGCTTATAGTCTGTAGAGGTTTCAGTCCATAATTGACTGGCTCCAAGGTGGTATAATGTGGCAGACAGACATCGAAAAGGAGAAGACAGTTCATGGTGGGCAGAAGGCAGCAAAGGACAAGCCAAGACTCTTTCTGTCTCTTCTTTTGTGTCCAGGCTGCTTAGGACAGATTCCACACACACCCTTAACCCTAGTGCCCTTGATCCTACCATTGTACCATGAACCAGTCCCAGCATGGCACACTGAGAAAGCCCCACCTATGACCATGTAAGGCTCTGGAAGACTCTGGAGGAACACTTATCTCCATTTTGGCTAAATCTGGCCCTGTTTCCTTCCGTGTTGATAGGTACAGGCCTGGCTAGCACGTGTTGTTATTCCCGCTATTCGCTTTAGGCGTGTAACTGGTCTAGCTGAGGTGCTAGTGTGTAGTCTTTAAAGCAAAGCTTTAAAGGTGGGTAGTCAGTGTGTCCCTGCCCTGTAGCTCCCAAGAAAAGTGTGAGCCAGATGGGAGGGAGATTGTTGACTGGAATAGAGCCTTGAGATAAGAGGCTGTGACTTCCCAGGACATGAGAGCTGAAGCTCCAACCCCAAAACATTAAATACACCTCAGAACTGTATTGTGCAGATGACTCTTTCTGCATATCTCTCCCTCTGCGTATTGCAGAGGTGATTTCAGGCCTCCCACCTAGCCCAGCTCATGGCACCCACATGCTTCCAGCCACGCTCACGGTCACTCACCCTCGAGACACTCCCCTCTTCATGGACCATTACAGCCTGGGTTTGGACCTGGGTCAAGGCCTGTGTTCCAGTTAGCCATCATTTTAGGACCCCCTGGCTCCCCACACCTACAGGTCTGTCTCGGTGTCTTTATTCTGGCCATGGGGTTGCACTGGAAGTGGTAGATTGGAATTAACTCACTAGAATTCCAATAACATCCCCAAGGGGTTAAAATAGACACTTCCTAGACCACAACACAGTCCAGGAAGGGCCCTCGGTGGAGGACCATCTAGACACAAACCGTCACAGTATATTAGGTGGTAGATAAATGTTATAAAGAAAGTTATAGGCTGGGTGGGGCGCAGCGGATATGTAGGAGTGTGCTCAGGTGAACAGGGCAGTCAGGGAAGGCTTCACTGTGAGGAGCTCAGCAGACGCATGCTCTGCCCCGGGGAAAGCACAGCAGGGAGGAGGGAAAGCAGATGCCCAGGTCCTCGGGCGGGAGCCTGCTCCTGTGTTTCCACTGGTTGGTTTCACTGAAATATGAAACCTTTGAAATAACAAGACAAATAAATCTTTCCTCTTTATGAGTTTATTATCGCAGATATTTTGTCACAGCAATAGTACGCTGACAAATACAATGTCATTTGGCATGAGGATAATGACTGAGGAGCATATAGATTTTTCTTTTGCGTTTCATTTCTGTCATCATTTATAAAGACATTGTTTCTGGCGTTTATTCCTACATGTGAGACTACTTCACATGTTTTTCATTTGTTTTAAGCTATCAAAGTTTTCAGTCCTTAAACCATATTTTGATACCATCTTTAAAGACTTCATGTCATCTGTCTCTGTTGCCTGAGGCTTTGCCAGTTCCTGGCCAGCTCCTTACCTGCTGGAATTAAGGTCCACTTACAGCTTCACCAGCTGAGCTATCATGTTGTTGATGTAGACTGAGCAATACTGAAGATTCCTGATGATTTGTCTGCTTTTAGTAATGCATATTTTTAAAGTCATGCATATGCAAGCTACAGATATGCAAAGCATGTGTTTATTACTTGCTATTTTTAATCACTTCTAGTTAGGTGTTTCAAAAGATTGGATCATAAATAGGTGCACTTGAGCAAGCTGAAGTCTACTACCATAACACAGGGATGCAGATAACAGAGGTACATGGCACAGAGCACAACATGATTTGCACAGGGTCCTCCTGGAGTGTTATTCGTGACTGGTTTACAGGAATCCCTAAACGAAGTTTTGTTTTTTACCCATACCTTTACAGGGTTATCATTGCTGATAATAACATGAATTGCCAAAGGCCAGAGCTTGTTTATATTGTGTGCCATTTCTCTGGCGGAGTATCTAACCAGTACTAAGTGGTAGATTAAAGATTCCCAAAAGACAGTCATGCTTGACTCCATTATATTATTATGATGAAAGTGCCATTAATATGCTTATAATTGTTGTACTTTTATAGACATAAAATCAGTTCCCCTTAGTGACTAATAAGAGCATTTATTGATTTTGCTAAACATTATTCATTCCAGGCCTGTTCATACCAGCTTGTCCCGAACATATGCAAAAAGCCTGCAGTGCTGATACAGTGCAAATTACCTTCATGAGAAACAAGAATGAAGAATTTTTTTATAGTTGTGGTCCCACTGAATACAGAATATTAAAAGCAAACTAGTAGGCGCCATGTAGAACCATTTATTCCTTGATTAGGGTTTTAGCCATTGATGTTCTGCCCACATCATTAACAGAGGAAAAGGCTATCACACATTCACTGGAGGGTGACCCTGACTTACTGTGCTTTCAGCCCAAGGGTCCCTGAGTAACTGGAATGAACAGCTCTGGTTGAGACAGTATAAAATAGCAGGATAATGATCATTACTGGTCTTTTCGGTCCATCTCTGTCTCTGAAAAGGGGACAAGACCGACAAAGCCTCTTTTGATTGTTTTTGTCACTAACTACATCCATGCATTCCTTGCTTCCAGCAGTGGTCTGAGTCATAAACATTGTTTACTTCCAGTTAACTTCAGGGGAGAAACAAAGCAAAACCACAGTCTATTAGCAGGTCTTCTGCATGGAGTCTAGTTTCTTAACAGAATCGTTCTGTAAAGCAGGGGATAGTTCTCAGCCTCAGCACTTAGGGTTTTGGACCATACAATTTTTGTGTGTGAGGCCTGGCGTGTTTAGCAGTACTTGTGCCCTCCATCCCAAAGACAGTAGCAACAACCTCCCCAGAAAGGTGTGAGGTCCAGTCAAGGTCCCAGGAAGTGTAGAGCTCCTGCCCAGCCTCCGCCGCAGGTCGACTTCCAAGTCTTCCTGTTGCTTCTAAAGAGCTCCTGGTAACCATGTGAAAATAGTTGTATTTTCTGCTGTTCATTTGACCAACATTGACAAAATTGGACAAAATCTCTGGCTCATAAAGAGAGTTGGATGGTGCATTGTTTAACACAATAGTTTTTATAGGTTGAAAATTTGGTTCAATTTAAAAACTGCATCTGAGGTCTCAGTTCAGTTGGTAACACATACTTTTTCAATACTGTTTTATTTGGATACTATCTTATTCAAAAGTATTACTTTCCCCCGGAATGAAGACTATCAAATTGAGAAAACCGGATGAATGAGGAATGCTTAACTGAGCTGCGGGGATTGGACTTGGCTTTCCTTCCCGCGGGGAGATCCACTGATCCCCGTCCCGCAGGAGTGAGCCTGGAGAGAACTTCAGACACCTATGCTTTCAGGGAAGGTCCCCCCACCCTTCACTTAGTGGAAAATAAAAGGAAAGGAAACAAGCCAGAATCTGTGAAATAAAGAGAGGAGGAAATAAAGATCTCCAGCACTGTGGTGAGTGCCGAGCACTGGTGCTGCCCGCGGCCAGGTGTGTGGTCTGACCGACAGGCGCTGGCACTTGACCACCTGACCTGATGGAATCTGTCTCTCTTTGTGGACAGAAGAAACTGTGAGGGTGGTGGTGGTGAAACTCATGACCCACGTTTGTGGCAGTCGTGGCTAATGTTTGTGGCCCTTGCTCTCCAGGTGTGAGGGTGGGTCTGGTGAGACCCCACAACCTTCTCAGTGCAGTTCTCCAGGTAATCCCTGGGAGACAAAGGTGAACATTCAAAGTAAAGCCTGTTTACGTGCCCTGCAAGAAACTAAGTCACTCCGCTCTCAACTGCGAGTTGGGATTAAACCCAGGGCAAGCGCTGTACCGGTGAACTATATTCTAGTCCCCCTGTTTCATACATTTTATTTTGAGACAGGGCCTCCCTGAGTTTCCCAGACTGGTCTCAAACTTGGAGTTTTCTTGCCTCTGCCTCCTTGTAGCTAGGAGTACAGGCATGTACCACTGTGCCCAGCTAAAAACTATGCTCTTGAAACAAATCACCTCGATTTCAATCAGTCATCTAGCTTGTAAGGCTTCCAAGATTCCCACCCCACACGTTCCAGCCAGGAGACTTGACTTCATTCAATTTAAAGTAATTGCTACTCCTTCAGTCAGAAGAGCTTAGAAAACAGAATCATAGACTGATGCATCTTTTTACTGACGTGGAGGACCATTATTCTGCCTACCATGGCATGCCACACAAATTTCTTTTTGCTGTATAATAATGGCACAATAACGGTGTAAAAATACTACTATGGTTTATAGCTGGTATAATATATAATAATTATAATAATCGAGTATTTACAGGGCACTAACTGTTGTTCTAAGCACTTCACACTCATTTAACCCTCATAGCTTAATTACTATTCCCACTCCAGAATTGACAAAACGGAGGTGCAGTGTCTTAGTCTATTATGTGCTGCTATTACTGAGCCCCACAGCTGGGTAATTCCTAAACTGTGAATTTGGCTTATGATTCTGCAGCTGGAAAGTCCGCGGTTGAGGAGCCTATGGATGAGGGCCTTTTGGCTTCTCCATCATACCATGGTGGAGGGCATCCTATGGGTTAGACAGAGAAGAGGACCACACTCATCCTTGTAGCAGGAGCTCACTGCAGACATAACTACTCCCTCCTGTGACGGCAGCGTTAACCCATTTAAGAGGGCAAATCCTTCTAACTAATCACCTCCCAACATTGCTACACTGAGGATTAATCTTCAGCCCATAGACTTCAGCGGGTACCGTCAATCCATGGCACAGAGGTAAAGTAATTTGCCCAGATTTACACTGTTACATGACAGGGACAGAATTCAGAACCACCCTGCTATGCTGCTTTGGAAGAAGGACCATAAACTCCTCGGTAATTAGCAAGACCTAACTCGCTTTCCTTGCTAAAGTGTTTATTACCTTCCCAGAGTTAAACAAGAGAAAGACTCTATGTTTCCAGCCTTCTATGAGACAAAGTCCCCATAGAACGTGTGCCAGAGCCAGGCCCCAACTCTGTGTCCTGCGCGTGCTGGCCCAGCATTCTGACGGAGCACCCAGAGGGTGCCAGAAGTTCTACCCCTTTATTCTTTGCCATGGGCCCTTGTTTTCTTGAGTACTCTCTGCATCTGACAGCTACCAACTCAGAATGCAAGAGGAGAGCCTGGTGAGCTCTAGTGCTTGGGTGAACCTGGCAAAGACTCACATACGGTCCGGGAACTGTCACTTTTACAGTTCTGCCAAAGCGTTTCCAATGCTGACTTTTCTCTCTAAATGATGTCACACTTCATGTCTCAGAGGACTCCTGAATAAATTAGAAAAGGAAGACATTCAAACCACAACTTTCAACTGTTTCCCACAGCCGGCTCTTCCTCCAGTGTACTTTGTCCGCTCTGAGGGAAGAGGGTTACTACATGAAACATACTTGTTTTCAAAGTATAAATGTTTAAACTCCAATTAATGTAACATCGTGCTGGAACTGGATTTCTACTTCAGTGACAGGAACTTTAAAAAATAGTCTCATTTTTTTCCTGGCCTTTGTGAGGACTTTGTTCCAGATGGTATGTGCTGAGGCAAGATAAGATAATTGACTCAAGACTTCATATAAGAGAGGCAGTCGGGATGGTGACCCAAGGTATTCTGGTCCCATTCAACCACTTAAAAAACCTGTGGATCAAAGAGAGAAATCTCTAGAAAAGATGGTGCAACCACCCCCCCGTCCTGCTGTATCAGACAGGAGTTTTCAAGGTTCATTTCCAGGGTGATGTTTGGCAGGTGAGGAAAACAAGGGTCCAGGCTAGTAGCACATCATGGCGAGGGAGACGGAGTGCGTTTGGATAGTTTCAGGCTCATGTAGCAGGGGCCGTGCTTCACAAGGCAATGTGTGCTCTCCCATAAGGCAAAGCCAGGATGGAACGGGCTCTGGACATCATCCCGCCCTCTGCTTGTTCTGAAACACTCTTTGTTCACTCTTCCCTGGCTTTCTTCCTCCTATTCAGGGCTCAGGTGTTCAGAAGACTGGTCCAGGGACATCAGTGTCTTGGGCAGAGGACAGCATCTTCCTGTAAATCTCTTAGGAGAGACAAAATCTTTCTCTGTTACTTCATTGGTCACAGCTGGGCCACATGCTCATGCTTAAATCATCACCAGTGGGAGATGAACAGAAATTGCCATGATTTCCTCAAGCTGCAAAAGATAAGGCTCTGCTCTGGGGTCATGCCTGGGAAAGTGGGCCTTGGCTCCAAACCAGGGTTCTGTTGGGGTGAAACAGAACAGAATGAATGTTTTGTTGCCCAAGTGGTAAATCCTTCTTCCAGTCTAACAGAATTGGTGCATTCTGCTGCAGTCCTCAGTAGCACACCTGTCTCTCTGTGAGGGCTGTGGGCAGGCAGCGGGCAGTCATTTGTGCTCAAGCAGAGCTCAGCTGCTGGGTCACAACTGATTCTCCCTTAGAGAATCTGGCAACTGGGTGGAATTAGCACAGTGAGACACCTGTGGCATTGAGCACCCCCGAGCATCCAAGGGAATATGAAGAGATCATTCCTGCTGCATTTCTTTTCCCTCTTCCATGACACTGTTGAGTAGGACCCTACTGGTGGGAACAGGAGGAATGATGGCATTCAAGGCAACAGGCCACTCACATTTGACTTAGCAATAATCGTGGTTGGATAAACCTCAATGGCTTCATAGTTGCTTCATAATTAATATACTACTAATTCCTCTAAAGCAGAGTTGTTTTATATGAACACTAATTGGAGTTTAAATATTTAGTATTCCCTAAACCCTGCAAACCCAAAGCAACAAGAGATCTCACCTTAGCAATGAAAGTCACAAAATATCTGTTGTAGAAATAAAATCATACAAGGGTTTCTAAAGCACTTTTTTTTTTTTTTTTTTAGAAACCTAATTACAAGAGACTAATAGTATAGTTCGGTGTAGAGGATTTGCATAGCATGTGTAAGGCTATCACCTTGGACACCAGAGAGAGACAGAGACATACAGAGAGAGAGAGAGAGACAGAAAGACAGAAGAGACAGAGACTGAGATGGAGACCGAGTCCTACCTTCTTTCCGAAACAAGTAAATTCTGCGCTGGTGAGAAGAGGGCAGCTTTACCTCTCTCACAAAAACGGAGATGGAAGAGAAGGGAAGGGAGTTAGGCAGGCAAGGGCTGAGCACTGGTACACAGGAAAGGGACGAGAGAAAGGACAAATTAGGCCTTGGGCTAAGCAGAGACTCACCATTTCAGGAACAAGGAAGATGCCTTGAGGAGAAAGAGCTACGAGGTTTATTTTTAGAGCCACTGACTTAGAGTTACTGAGAGATTGAAGTTGAGAAAAAGCTTTCTCTGAACTCAGAGAACCTTTTCTCTGTTGCTCGAAGAAGAGAAGCACAGAACCAAGGCAGCTCCAGCATCGTGGGGAACAATGCTCTTTGCCACTGTACCCCATCGACTCCCAGTGGATTTGCAGTGCACAATGCTAAGTGCTTACAGGGGAAGAAGGAAAACTCAGTGGCCCCCTGTGAAGTACCCTGCTTGGGTGAGGGGTGAGCTAGAGCCCCACCCAGCACATCTAGTACCTGGAAACCCTGCGAGGTGGGTCTGTTCCTTCAAAGAATTTTGAAAGACCCTGAGCGATCTGTGAAGCAGAACCCAATTAGTAATGCTTCCTGAGTACCTACTGGGAGTGAGCTTTTCCTCAGGACAGAGAGCCTGGACCTGGCCGTCTCGCCCTGCAAAGATGGGAGCAGAGACCTCCCTTCTGGGGAGAAGCCACTTGTCACTGTGGAACTGAAAAAGTGAAACTCTGCAGGCCTTCTGCTGGCTGAGGAGATTTGCTATGCAGCCAAGTACTTCTTTTGGGACTGCACCATGAAAGCTCGGGAACTGGGGCCCTGGTGTGCTCCCCTCAGGAACCCCAGGAGCCTTTCATGCAAGGTTGAGCATCCTGCACTCCCCACTCCTCTGAGCAGCTGCCAGGGCTCTGGGTACTCACCTGGTCACTTTCAGCCTCCCATTGCCTTAGTCATGGTCTTTTCAATTGGCAATAATGGAAACCTATTCAAATTTAAGCAAAACAAACAGATTTAATGGAAGGGCACAGGGGTTCTAATGGGAGCAAAGTGGGAAGTGTGGAGACACTTCAGGAGTCTGGCGCTGGGACCTTTCGGCTGCTAGGTGCCTTGGGCAGCCTCTCTGTCCCTCTCTCTTCTTCCTCTGCTGAGCACTCTCTGCTCTGCAGGCTAACTCCCCGATTCTCTGAGCATGATGCACCCCAGACTGGCAGTACTGTCTAACATCCCTTAGTGCCAACTGCAAATTCCCAAGGGAGAGATGGAAGTGGTTCTGCTTGGGTCCAAGGCCCCAGGAAGGTCCAGCATGGCAGTGAGAAACTTGCTTGGCAAGGAAGTGGAGGTGAAGGGTGAGGAATGGGACCAAGATGCTAGATGGCTCCTGGTGTTGGCTTATTTTAAACAGCCCTATACCACTGTCACCTAAACCCTTTGTTCCAGGAAGATTTATGGCCAGAAACAGAAGCCCGTTCAAACCAGCTTAGTTGCAAAGAAGGCTTACTGAAAGCTTATAAGACTTGTCTCATAATGTCTGAGGATAGAAAGGGAATTGGCAGGTCATAGTGATGGTCTTTAAAAAACCCCTAAACCTCTCCAGAGTATCACATAATCTCTTTCCTCCACTTCTCTCTGGGCAACTGTCCCCTCCTGGTCCTGCTGACAGACGGTTTCTCCTGCCTCAGGGGCTGACCTGTTCTTTTAGCTGAATGTGGCTGGGGTTGCTACTCAGTCTGGCTCGTTTTCCCCATCACTTACCGGCTACGATTTTCACGTTCTAAGTGCTTGTGCCAAGTGCATAGATTCCTGTCCTGGAATAACCAGGTCTGGCTGGGACGGACTTGGGAAAGGTTGGGTAGAATTAGGAAATTTCAAGTGTTTTAGGAGTTTTATGCCAAATACTTAAGGAAAAGAGCAAATATATCATTTTATTTTAGCAAAAATGGAAATTTCCCCCTTCTAAGTATTTCTTATCCTCTTTGCTCTACTTCTTTCTATATTATTTACTACCGGGGCTGGGGATTTAGCTCAGCAGCCTAAGTGCCTGCCTTGCAACACACCCTGGTGAGTTCGACCCCCAGTACCAATAAAGAAATTTTTTTAAAAATTAATAATTTGAGGATATTATTTACTACCATCTTGATATAAGAAGTGCTATCAGGTGTATGATATAGGTCCTCCAAATCATCCAAATTTTATAAGGGAAATATAGCTCCAAAATTGCTAGATGTCTGATATACTGAGTTCGTGTCCCCCAAAATCAAAGACTTGAGTTCTAAGAAACAAGAGAGGTTAATGGTAGGAAATATTTATTAAGGGAGAGATACAGCTCGTGAGAGGCAGGAAGGATCCCCAGTGGATTACCAAAGACCCCACTTCTCAAGGGAAGTTTTACAGAGCACAACCACGAGGTTACAATGTGGGTTACAGCTATGATCAATCAATAAAGGTTATAAGTATAGTCACGTAGGAATATTGGTTCAAAAGAGAAGCAAGTCACAGGGCAAGTGACATGGAAAGAACAAAGAACCTCTTAGGAAGGGTTGAGTCCACAGGTCTTGGTCACCCACAGAGGTACTGATGTCTATGTAGACTTCACTGGACCAGGTGATACCACTTATCTCTGGACTGGTCATCGAGTCTACATCTTGAGGCCTGGCCTCCAACGGATTCTCCTCTGACCACAGAGTTTTCATCGCTGCCTTGACTCTTGAGGGCCCAGCCCTATGTGACTGCCTGTAATATTTCTAGCTGACTCAGCTGTCTATTATAGCCTGACACTTTATATTCTTACGCTTGTTTATGATTTTCTCCTCTCATTAGTGTGTAAGCTTGGTAAGGGAAGGGAATCGGTCTCTTTATTGTTATCTCCCGCACCCAGAATAGTGTCAAGCCTAGAACAGGCCCTCCGTAAATGTGGTCAGACAGGTAAGAGAATATCACACAAGGATTTGGGAAGGATGCCGTTGACTCATCCTTTAAACTCTGCCTCACCCACAATCTCTGGAAGGTTTGGTTATTTATAATGAATGCCTTTGACCACACCTGGGATTATGTTTCTGAGGTGACTCTTGGAAGGCCCCAGATCGCTTCAGGTGGGGTGTTGGTCCGCAAAGGGACCAACTACATGATTGTTGGAGAGGAGAAGGTGTGGAGGTTCAATTCAGTCACCAGTGGCCAGTGGTTCAGTCAGTCACACCTCTGTAAAGAAATTTCAACTAAAAATGTCAAGTACGAAGCACAAGGAGCTTCTGAGAAGCAGCACGCCTGACAGGTGCTGGGCCCTCGTGCCCGTATATCCTGAGTCTCTCTCACTTGGGTTCATGGAGTTTTATCTCTTCATTGAATCTGTAATTTTAAGTGTGATTATTCTCTCCTGAGTTTCATGCTTTGGTGAGCAGAAGCAAGAGTGGGAATTGAAAGGTCATGGGAAACCCCAGAGTTGTAATCATGCGAACAGATGTGCGGGTGGGCTGGAGACCCCGCTGGGGACTGGCCCCTGGAGGTACGACTGTCCTGTGGGACTGAGTCCTTAGCCTGTGGGGTCTGTGTGAGCTCCAGCTACAGTATTAGAGTTGAGTGATAGGATGATGGCTAGTGACTTAATATTAGAGAATTACTATTAAAAGTGATAAATTTTATGTAGCAGTCAGGGAAGAGAAACCTGAAGGAAGTGAGGGAGCATGTCGTGTGGATACCCACAGGAAGGATTCCAGGCTGGGGGAAGAGTCAGTGTAGGGTCCATAAAGAAAAATGTGTTTGAAATGTGTAAGGGACAGCAAGGAGAGGTACGGCTGGGATCCTGGCGGTGGGCAGGAAGGTAGCTGAGGTGTTGCATGTGCACAAAGTTGATGCAGTGCCCCCAGCCACACAAGGGAGTTGTCCTGAAGTCATGGGGCTGAAGGACACAGATTCAAGATACACAGATCTTACATCTTATTGAAATGTTTAAATGAAAGCATAGAGTAAGAAGCAAGTACAAAGAAATGGAGTGGATGCAGGCGCCTAAGCGAGGGAACAAGCCAACAGGCCACACCCTGGAGTGCTACAGAACAGCATGTCTTTCTCAGGGCTGAATCAGCCGAGGGTGGGCATAAGGCCGACGGACGGACGAGGCTGCTCACTCAGAAACGTAATCCCAGAGCACATCACACGGACGTGCTCCCTCTTCCTTCAGGTTTCTCTTCCCTGACTGCTGTATAAAATGTATCATTTTTAAGAGCAATTCTCTAATGTTAAGTCACTAGCCATCATCCTATCACTCAACTCTAGCACTGTAGCTGGAGCTCACACAGGCCCCACAGCACTCAGAGCTGACCGAGAGCTCTAGGGCAGCATTTCCAGCAGTTTGGGTTTGTTTGATTTACATCTGCAGGGCAGGAGACAGGTGAGGGCGTGCATAGCAGAGACCAAATAGTGGTTAAAGTGAGACCTTGTGGACGGTGAGCTCTTCGTGTCCTCGTGTATATTTAGCCCATAATGAGTATTCAGTGCTTCCTCTGTTCTTGTGTATTTAGTGTATCATGAATATTTAGTGTTTCCTTGAGTCTTCTGTTCCTTTCTCTCTGGATTCATGCAGGCACACTCTACTTATTTTATCTGTTTGACAATATCTCCTAGGTAAATAATTTAATCATCTTGCTTAATACATCTAACGATTTACATCAGCCTCGTTTGTCTTTTCATTGGATACTCTTAATTCAGAAAATGCTTATTGCTTGACAACCCAGAGCTGCATGTGTGTTTAGGTGGGGAAAATGGGGTATGTATCAGGATCTTGCAAGTTCCTGTAAGGACTTTGCCTTTACCCTGAAGGGGCTGAGGGGCTGTCCGTGCAGATGAGCCCGTAGCGTGAGCGTGGGAGGCTGGGACAGGCATGAGGAAGGAAAGGTCCTAGAAGCAGGTGGCAGCAGGACTTTGGTAGAGTGCTGTGAGAGGTGCTGAAAATGTGGACTGGAAGGACAGTGGTGGGAGGTGGATATTAACTCACTTGTTTGCTTACCATCCTTTTCAGTTGTATCCTGTTGGCCAGAGGTCAAAAAAAGTGTGAAAGAGGACAGTCACCTGGGGCTGTGAGCAGCGAGCGAGCGAGGCTGGGCACAGAGAACAGGCCCAGCAAGCTCTGGGACAAATTTCAATGAGGAATGTTTGCACTGTGGGAGGAGATGAATTAGTAACTCTAAGACACAGAAGGACTGTCGCTTTTAACTCAGTCTTTATAGTGAGCTCGACTTCTCCCCTAAAATGCTATTTCAGTTACTCCTTATGCAAGGGTATTTTTCTTTGTCCATGTCCTTAGAATTTTGACTTGCCTGTTACTATTATTGATATATTGCTGTTATTTCCATGGTTTGAGTTAACAAGGACAGAATACTGACATATTTGGTACTTTGATAAAAATAGTATAGCGTTTGCTTATGAGGCAAAAGGGCACAGTCATCCTGAGAAATAACCCTGAAAGCTAATTTAAACACTTTGTTGGAAGAATCATTTAAAAAATGTTTTGATGGAATATGTTTATTTTTGGTTTTTTGTCTCTCTTGTTAATAAGAATTTGGGAAGCTATTCCTTCTTCAGGTTCCTAAAACACAGAACTTGTAATTGTGTTTTATTCTCAGGTTGCAGGCTATGTTTCTTAAAGAAAAATATCATACAAATTATGAAATAATGGAAGTGCACTATTAATATTTCTGAGAAGTAAAGTGAACCCACAATAACATGAGTGTAGCTTTATCTTTAGTTTTAGTAAAGCATTACTTGACCAGCAGATGTGGTTTGCTATTGCTTTCAGTATACCTTGACACTGGATAGCCAAATGGAAATAAACCAACCCAGAATCCTGTATAATTCTGTACAACAAAATAAATTCCAGATGAATTAAATCTTTAGTTGAATTATCAAAATACTAGAGGAAAAACACAGATAAGTTTATTTATACTTTTGAAGTTAAAAGTAGTACTTCTGTATATAACACAACATTCAGAAACTATAAAGGAAAAGATGAATAATTTATTTACATAAAAAATAAAAAAACTTTTAAATTACACCTGGGTAGCAAAATCATAAATAAAATCAAATAAGAAGTGAAAAATTGGAGAACATATTTGCAAAACACACCACCGATTTAGTGCCAATCTTTATGTTCAGTTTATTTTTTTAAAAAGCTTTAAACCAGAAACTTCACAGAAAATATAAGAAGAGATATACACAACTAGTTAACAGGGAATTACAATGACTGAAATATAAAAGAATTATCAGGTAGCAAACTAAAAGGACAACAGATTATTTTTTATGTGTAAGTGTGACAAAGAAATGTTGGTAACTATATGGACCAAAATTCTTACAATGTTAGATATGTTAGAGACAAATTTAGTACTACTTGTCAAAAAATATAGATGCACACAGTAAATTTCTTTTGGGGAACAGTGTATAGCTATTGTTCGGTCACAGGAAGATGATATGCAAAAATATTCACTGCACTCCTTTAAACAACAGAAAGTTTCTCAAAGGCCCATCTGTGTGATCCACTAAGGCACAGTTGGAATATGCTGCCCTGACATGGTGAACTCAGCCTTCATGCACTCACAGGATTTGGTGGCTATGACTGACTATTAACAAAAGACTTCCAGGATAAGATGTGTGCAGTGCAGGAGTGCATTCTCATTTCTGCAAATAAACAGGTACATATTTATATTTGTGTACATGAGTTGTATGCATGTATAGGTATGTGTGCTGGGACAGTATATTTATATTTGAGCAGGAAAATCTGGAAGATGAAATAGTTACAATGAATGGCTAGAGGGAAAAGTAGCCCTGAGAAGGAAGGGACTTTGTTAATATAGTTGGGAACCATTTGGTGTTTTGGAATGATGTACATGACTCGCTTTTGAAATAAGCTAATATTTGCCTCACCAGTTGTTATGGTTTGTGTCTGGATGCCCTCCCAAAACCTCATGCAGTCATGGAGGCAGGCTGCTACAGTTTGTGAGTGACTCATGGTCCAATGCTGGGATTATGGGTGTGAGTGCTACACCTGCCCTGGGCTGGGTAGCCTACATACTGTACAAAGGAGGGAAAGAGAGGTGCTCTCTCTCTCCTCACCTTTTGCTCTTACTGTTTTTGCTGTCTTCTACTGCCATGAACCGTTGCTCCTGTGCCATGCCACTCTGTCTTGGAGCCAACTGATTATGGACTGAAACTGCCATGAAACATGAGCTAAATAAACCTTTTCTTCTTTAATTTTGGGCATCAGGTATTTTGTCTCAGCAATGAAAGAAAAAAGTAACCAACATGCCAGTAATATGTGTTGTGATGTGTCTGTCTTCATCTTTTCTCCGTCTCTCTTGCAATCACTCTCTCTACTTTATTCATCTTTGATTAATCAGTTAAATATATACTTACATATATAAAGTGAAGAAAAAATGTTTACTGCTTAGTTAATATCTTTCATAGTTAAAAATTCAACACCAATTATGAAGAAGCACATAGAAAGTTCTTCAAAGACATGTGTCATTTCCTTTGGAAATGGTGGAGAGAGAACTTCCTCCTTAAGAGCTCCAGTTGTGGTGAGCACCTGGGAGTGAGCTGAGCGGCGGCGCTGTCTGCACTCTGGACCACGATGGAAAGGGCAGTTTAGAGCCCTGGGAGACAGAGGACAGGCTTAGCCTGGTTTCAGAGCAGTCAAGGTTAGGTGATGTTCCGAGTACCAGAAAGGCTTCTTTTTGTCCTCCTTGAAGCCTCTCTGGACTCATAGTAGCTGAGAGAGCAGGACATGTGGACAAGCTCAGGACAGCCTTAGAGCAAAGTGCCAAGTTTCCACCTCTGATACTCAGCATTTTCTAGGTCAGCAGGGGCAAGTCGGTATTTTTAATATTTTGCCTTGGCCTGGAATTCCTTTGGCCATCAACATTTCATTTCAAGCTTTCTGAATCACTTGTTTTGGGTGTGCCTTGTTTATGTACAATAGAGATTAGTTTTGTAGAAACCCAACCTGAAAATCTGTTTTTTTTTTTAGTAAACTTTGGTCCATGTTTTCATGGCTATGAAAGACTGTTTCTATTAATATTAGTAACTAGTAATATTAAAGACTGTAATATTACTTTGTGCTATGTTCTTTGGTTTTGCTTTGTTTTTTGCTAATCTTAAGGTTGTAGCTCTGTATTTGGGGAAGTTTATATATTTGTATAAATATTTTGTACTTTCATAAAGACATTTTATACAACTGTCTTGTATTTGTTAAAGATAGAATTACAGCACATAAAGGCCACTTTATATAGAGCTACCTTTATATAATGTATAATAATTTCAGCCCTCTTTGACTGCTCTCAATGTGTCTTCCTTCTCTGTGTACCTCTCTTCCTCCAAATTGAGTATCATCTTCTAATTTAACTATGGCCTTCACCTTTGTTGTGCCCACTACTGTATATTTTTGCCTCACCACTTGCTTTGTCAATATTAAGTAATGTTCTTTCATCCTCACCTATTTTGTATCTTCTATCTTCAATTTTTATTTAATTGTTGCAAGTCATAATATACATGTTTTTCTAGACATAAAACAAAAATCCCATTATAAGTAACTGGATCATCATGCCTCATTGTCCACAGTACTATTTCTTTTTCTCTTTCTTTTACATGTGTGTGCATGTATGTCTGCACGTGCGTGCGTACGTGCATGTGTGTGTGTATGTGGGGGGGTTCTAGAAAGGGTCTCACTGTGTAGTCCAAGACAGTTTTGAAGTCACTCTGTAGCCCAGGAGTGATGGGATTTTAGGTGTGAGCCACCACACTCAGCCAGAGTATTATGCCTTTATTGTAAAATTCTCACAACTTCATTAGATTCTGTCCTTGTTGGTTTTTCTGATTCAATATTTCAAGACAACTGAGGAGCCTTTTGAATTGGTAGATATAATTTTTCCTTTATTTCAGGAAAATTTAGCACTGATCACTTACAACTCCTTGCTTTGTTTTATCTTCTTTGGGGATTCCAATCATGTGTATGTTGGATCTCTTTTGTTAACTTTATCAGTTAGATAATTTTTGTTTTATAAGTACTTTTTCTCTTTTCTTTTCTCTTGTGCTGGAGGTAGAACCTATGGCCTTCCACATATGAGGCAAGTGACCTACCATTAAGTTATCTAGGTGATCTACCACTCAGCACTGTAACTATTTTTTCCTGTAAAATTCCTAAATTTTTCATTATTTCTATAGTATTTTGTTAGCTTATT
Source organism: Hydrochoerus hydrochaeris (assembly GCA_004027455.1). NCBI lineage: Eukaryota > Metazoa > Chordata > Mammalia > Rodentia > Hydrochaeridae > Hydrochoerus > Hydrochoerus hydrochaeris. The sequence continues at coordinate 639,823 of PVLA01000094.1, forward strand.
TTGTTACTTTCTTCATTTTTTTCTTATTTAGGTTTCCCAGCATTCTATTTTCCCTTTCATTTTTCCCATTTGAAAATAATTCATTTCTCTATTTTTTTCATGTATTTTCTAAGTTCTGCTAGCAATATATTATGTTCCCTCAGCATTGAATCTTCTGTGTGTTTTTATATTTTAATTTTTAATCTTCCTTTATGAAGATAGAGTAATGTTTTATTTTTTAAAATTTTTTAATTATTTTGAAGGTAGTAAAATACAACAGAACAAGATGGAACAAAGCCAACCGAGACACTAGTGAAATTGGTACAGAACTGCACAGCAGGTTACCGGGATAACAGTAATAGGTACCATAGTATATCTCATTTTCTTCACAATGGTTGTTCTTTCAATCAGATATAGCAAAATCAAAGGAAATACAGAACATTATAGAACTTATAAAACAAAATATTGAATAGAGCAATACCATTAATCAGAACAAAGCAAAACAGTAAAAAATATTTGCCTTCAAAGAGATGGTAGAAGGAAATCCCCCTTATTTGCTGTATTGTGTCTGATCAACCTCCCAAGAGGTGCTCAGATCTCTGGCTCCTACTTGCTGGGGGGGTGGGGATGGGATGTTTGAGTCTCAGCCCACGTGCCAGTAGACTCACAGCCACTTACCAGGGTGGCAAGCTGGTTGCTTGGTTTCCCAGCACCCTAAGTTCCAATGTGATGCGGATTTCAGGAGACCCTGGTGGTTCTTGCCCTGTGGTGGCCGCAGCATGCCAGGCCACAGCCACTTATCAGGGTGGCGAGCTGGTTGCTTGGTTCCCCAGTGCAAGTAATTGTTTTATTAATATTTGGGATACTGGGAACTGAACCTAGGGTCTTGCACTGAGTTATAATTACAGCCTTTTAAAAAACTTATTAAGTAATTAACTTTTATTTTTATTTAAGAACATTTTTTGGTATCAACATTTCTCTAATCACCCAGTCTAACCTCAAATTTTTGATCCTCCTGCCTCAGTCTTTGAAGTAGCTGAGGTTATATGTGTTTGCTGGGCTTATTTTTTAATTACAGTTAATTTTGTGCTTGCAAATTTCATTCCATTCTATAGCAATAGTTTTGTGGTGTGCACGTGTGCTTTAAAAAGTCTTTCCTAGGACTGGAGATTTAGCTCAGCGGCATAAGCACCTGCCTGGCAATTGCAAGGTCATGAGTTCAATCCCTGGTACCAAAAAAAAAAAAAAAGTCTTTCCTAAATTCTGATGCTTTAAATTAAGAGGAAAGAAGAGAAAAATGTGCTAGGAGCTGGGCATGGTGGTGCATGCCTGGTACACCAGCACTTGGGAGTCTAAGGAAGGAGGGTTTTTATAAGTTTGACACCAGACTGAACTACAAAGTGAATTCAAGGCTAACCCGAACTGCATAGTGAGGTCCTGCCTAAAAAGCTAATTACGTTATACATGATTGACTTAGATTTTCCTGAATTTATTTGTAGGATGTTTTCATGTAGAGCAGGAAGTAAGGCAAAGTGAAATTCTAAGTTTTGTAACTTGAGATTCTTTCCCTTTCTGCTTCACACATATTTTAACTTTAATATGGTACCCCGGCTGTGCAAACTCCCCTTTTCTTCTCTGAATTTAACAGCATAATCTTAGCTCTAATCACCTCTTCATCTTCTCACTTCTTAGCAGAAGTGAAAGTGCGTTTGTGCTCATGCTCCAGGGATCTGTCAGCTGGGGCCCCTCTGCCCTTCCTGGCTGCTTCCTGCTTTCAGGGTAACTTCTTTTGGGACTTTACTTAATCTCAGCTTTGGGGGCACCATGAATAATGATGTTTGCATGATGTTCTCCATACCCAAGTTAAGCTTTTTTCTTTCACAGTGCTGGTTGATCCTGAATTTCTAAAATGAAAGAAATTCTGAACCACTGTCATTTTGTTTATACCAGAAATTTTTTTTCTCATACTAAAGCATTGTGTTTCCCATTACACAGTACAAGTATTTTTTTCATTGCACAAGTCATATGTAACTAAGTAAAAATAAAAGAAATAAATGTTCTCCTTGTTTTTCCTCCCAAATGTTAAAAATAGTATTTTCACCAAAAAGATACAAACCACAAAAATTTTTCTCTAGAAAAGTTAATATCATATATATTAAATTCACACCTTGAATCTTGTACTTTATTGGTTTTTGCCTGCTTTCAATCCCCTATCCCATCCTACTATTAATTTTGTTCTTTTCAGTAGCTATAGAACTTACTGAATTGTTACAAGAATTAGTGGTCTTGAAACATAGCAATGCTTTCTATCTTGATGGACAAAATATTCAACAAAAGTTGAACATTATGATTGTGATTTTTCTACTTTTTTCTGAGCTGTTTGTTTAAACCTTTCTTCATTTTCAATATCTAAAAGCAAGAACTGAAACTACAATCTTCTCTATTCCCCTCCTCCTCTTTTCCCCTAATTTTCTCTCCATTTCTTCAGTCCTAGCAGATTGTAGAATTTTTTTTTTCTTCAAACATAGGACAAGCCCTGTTTCCGTGAAGATTGTTCTGGAACAATAGTCTTTCTTCTCTTTTTTGGTTAAAGTATTTTTATCTCTCCTGTGCAGTTAACTTTTTATTAAAAATTGTATGAACTATCTGAAGTATTCAAATAAACAATTCCAAAGTAAATGTTCTGAAACATTTTGAGCAGTGACTTAAATCCTCAAATAATTTCTCCTTCTGATCATAACCATAAAAGAAGTTACCTTAGGATGCATTGCTTTTCTTCCTTAGTAGTCACTTATAATCCTATAAGAAGTAAAGATTTCAAAGAGAATCTTCATGCTGAGTCCCTAAATTAGACTCACTACATAGCCATGTGTCAGAACACTCATTCTTTTGGCCAAATAAAGAACAGACATCGCTCTTGTGACCATGTTTAGTAATCCAGTTAAAAGGTTGGTTCTTGACAATCTTTCATTTGGACAAATCAGTCATTTGGCACAGTTTGGATTTTCACTTATTCATTCACAGTAAGGATGACAAGTAGTTATATAAGAGGAATTCTCTATAATCAGAATTACTTAGAACGAAGAGAGAGAGAGGGAAGGAAAGCCTATGGATACTCCTCTGAGAAATGAGATGGGATACTTAGAATTTTTTTAGTTTCAGAAAGATTTTCTTCTTTCTTTGCTGTTGCTTGGATTCAAAGGTGCAGGAAATCTTCCAAAACAGGAAACATTTGGAATGTTTTGGTCATATGACGTTTTTATGGAGGAAAAGGCTGTTTTAATTGGATTCCAAAGCCATCAATGTGTGAAAGTTTAAGAAGCGTTACTAAAGATTCTTACAGTTTACCACAGTTTTGTTTTTAGCAGTGTGGTGGTCATATGTTGTTATCTTTCCTGAGCACGCATTTCTCCTTCCTTGGTAATTACCTCCGGCGCCTTTGGGACTTCCTTCCCTCCTCTGGTCTTGTGCAGTAAGTAGATAGCACACACTCCCAGCCCCGCTCTAGGAGGACCCTAGGGCGCACTACGCATGATTAGTGTGATGGTCTCTCCTGAGCTTCACACTGCTTCAGGAGTGGACAAGTGACTTACCATAGCCTGTGATTCTTAAGTTTGAGGTTTTTGCTGTGCTGTTGAGTAAGAAGCAACTTCTTTTCAGTGGAGTTTTGGGACAGATGTCTCCAAATAAAACGGAAAATTCTCTGGAAGGGAAGCTAGTAGGAAACAGAAATGAGCCGAGAACTAATGGGAGACAGCCGTGATACTTTTGAGCCTCTGAATCCAGTGATGGCACATGCGTCCCCTCCTGCCCTGTCTCAGTGACCTGAAGCGTAAGCAGCACCTTCCCCACTTCTTTCTTGGTCTGTTTGTTCACCTGAATGACTTCGAGTTGGAATTTTTTTACTTGAGTGACAAAGCGTCATGGCCACTATCTTTACTCTGAGACGTAAGGCTTTCGAGTCTGTGTCACCATGGCCTCTGCACGATTTGACTGCTTCATATCAAGAAGGCTTGGAGAGGGCTGGGGATTTAGCTCACTGGCATAAGCGCCTGCCTTGCAAGCACAGAGCTGTGAGTTTGCAAAAAAAAAGGGTTGGAGAGATGCAATTTGCCATTTTCCATATTTAAATCTGTTGACTAACATGTTTTTTGAGAGCAAGAAAACAGATACCTCTGTTTTCCTAACTCGTAATTATACTTTATGTTTTTTTTCTTCTGTTCCTGAAATGCCTTCCTGCCAAACATGACTTTCCTATTTATTGAGCATCCTCTGATATTTTACACAGGCAGTGTGATGGCCCCTTGTGCCCCAGGGCCCAAAGAAGAAAACAAAAGACACAGGAAAAACTGTAGGACCCAAGCATGGACTCAGGATTTTTCTTATTTCTTTCCTTTGCACTAAATCAGAAAGAGTGCTTATTTTATATAACCCAGCAAAGTTAGGTGAGAGACCAAAGAATCGTTTTGAAAAATCTGCGTGTAGTTCTAACAAAGTGAGCTCTTAGCTAAGATTCAGTAGCAACAAAGAAGGAAAAAAAATCCTCCTATGTGTTCAAGTGCTTTTTCAGTTTTTGAAAAAATCAGTAACATATTCACACTACTGTTTGTTTGTATAAAATATTGATGGTAGACACGTTCCTTTGAGTCCTTATGTAAAAGCACCTATCTTAATCATCAGATGGGTTCTAATTGTCTCCCCTCCCCTCTTACAGAAAGAGTAATGAAAGGACAGCTAAAAGCAGAACTATATAGTTATTTTATAACTGGCACTAACAAATTTCACCAATTATAGAGTCCATTCTGTAAGCAATGAATGTGAGGCTCCCAATTAATCTAGTGCACCTCCAGGCAAGGTCTAAATCAGCTGGATACAGCTAAAGCAATTTGCACACAGCTAAAAGCAAATTGGAAAATAAGTGTTCCAGGCGGCTGCCTATCTTTCCAAGCCAAAGACACAATCAGTATTCTGGCAGCGGCCCTCTGTCATGTTATTTGCAGCTATCAATTTTAATTATAACAACTATTGATTAGTTAGGAAAGTGAATAATCTGAAGCTCAAATGAATGACTAGTGCTTCAGGTCTTCCAGTCTCTTAAGAGGTACTGTGAGTCCTACTTACAGATCTGTACTGGTTGGGCCCTTCTTCTCCCTGTCTCTTCCCACCACACACAAAGTTTCAACTTTGCGATTTTGCTCAAAGTCAGCTTTGACCTGAAATCAATCTTGATCAGCCTTTTATTTTTAATGAGAATTTAGTGACAATGAAAAGGTAGCTTGGGTTTGAGAATTTAGTGTTCACTGAGCTACATTTGCACGTACAAGTGAGAAAAGAAATTCACTAGAAAGGAACATATAATGTAAGAAGAAAATTTTATCTGGTATGTTGTTAAGTGAAACAAGAATGACAATGTGGTTTAGTGGGTGGGAAAAGTGGGAGTTGAGGTTAAAAAGCGTGAAAGAATCTTGGCTTTAAAATTATTGCTACACTTACTTTGTTATCTTGGAAAAAATCAAATAACACAGCAAATAGTCTGTAAATAAGCATAGGAATAACACATTGAGCGCAGTATTTTCTTCATTAGTTAGTTTCATTTTGGGGAGAGAAAAGATTGGGATGGCGAGGCGATTTACAATACATCCTATTTAAAAGAATTCTTCAAGACAGTTATAAATGTTACATGGAGCTTCTCAAACAAGGTCTATTGTATTTGTTGAATTAACCACATTCTCCTCTGAGTTAATTTTCTCCTGTCAGATTCTGCCGGAAAGAAGCCCCAGAGAGGTAGACAGAGATAGAGATGATAGATAGGCACATAAATAAATTCATCTCTCACTTTTATGAAATAGATGCATGCTAGCGAAATTGTCTATAAAGTGAATTTCAGCAAAGCAAATCCCATTTCCCTGTTGATGTCCATTATAAAATCAGATATATATCCATGGAAAAGAATTTCCCAAGATACTAAGCCAAAAACCGTGATAGAACAGCAGCAGTTAATTTGAAGTATGTTCAGAATTTTTAAATATTTGGTGTGCATTTCCCAACTCATGGGTTCCTCTGGAATCAGCCTTTGCAGAAAAGATAGGTTAATGCCTAAGGAGGATCAAGGCTCTTGGAACTCAGTGCTCCTTGTTTTTAGTTTGGGGAATTAGACAGAGTCTGTGCTTTCTCGCTTTCTAAATCTACGGACTCAGCATATACAGTGAATGATTAGAAGGCCAGATAGAACTGGACTGTGTTTGGTGGTCTGGGCTGATGGTCACAGCTGGAGGCCAAAGGGCTATGGCTTCTGTGTGGTCCCAGAGTGGGACATCATCCAAAAACAAAAGCAAGGTAGGAGGCCAGATACTGCCAGCAGTTCTTACGGAGGAATAGCTAAAACCTTTACTAACCTGGAGTTCATTTCCTTTTGTTTCTTCTTGCAGAAAAGTGGAATTCTACATTTGGAGATGTATACAAATCTTGCGAAGAAAATAGCTAGTTTCTTGAGTATCTGTTTTTGCTTTTGGTTTTTTTCCCTTATGTTACTTAGAAATGATTTTCAAATTGTGTGCAGTACAATCTACTGTTTCTCCCTTTCATGCTAACTTAAGCAGACGCATGGGCTGCTTTGTTAGTTTGCTCTGTAGCAGAGAATAAGATTTTTTTAAAAAAAGATTATACAATTGCTGCAAGTCTATTACTACATTTCAAGGGATTTAAATTAAATGCCAAAGTTAAAGTTTTGCGTTGGTGACATGCAGAGGATTTTTAAAAACTATTCCAGAGTCATTATTTTTTCAAGCATTCTATTTATATATGCCACATTAGTCATACAGGGAATTTTTTAGAGTACCACACTTTTTTCTTAAGGACCTCTTTACATTTTTGGTTTTGAATCTTTCTTTGACTTATGAGGCAAACAGAACTGTATGTAAACATCTGGTACTTCGAATTCTTTGATAATTTATCATGTTTCAATTGGATGGAATTTTTTTCTATGAATAGAAAAGGCTTAAAAACTTCCTTATTTGATGAAAGTTTCTTAGCAGGGACTACACTGGCATCAGGAATGTCCTTGGACCCTGGGCAACACCTAAAACTTACGATCTTTACCATGGAATGTGGAGTGATTTGATGGACTCCATTGAAAAATATCTATTTTAAGCTCAAAATTTGAGACAGGACATAATACTCTGAGATGTGGTATACAAAATAAATCTACTTAGATGTTGAGTTTATGTCTTCTGATTCTGTGTTCTTGACAAGAAGTTAAAGGAAGTTATTAAACCTGACTGAGATACATTCTCCTTCTATGAAAGGTGAACAAAAAACCAAAGTGCTGTTAAAGAGAAGGCAGGCAGGCAGACACTCTTAAAGTGTGTAACATTTGCTCAATAAACCTTATTTTCTCTTTTCCACTCCGTCTCCCGACTCAAAATAACATCAAGAGATACAGGAGGGAGTCAGAAAGGCTAAACAGAATATACTTTTTAAAAATCAAAAAATTTACTGTAAGAGAATCTTATCTGACAAAAACTTTGAAATCCTAAGCCTAAACCCATATAACACTAGCAGCAATAGTTTGTAGCATCAAAGAATCTAGATGTCAGGAGCCGTCTCAAGAATCATCGGGCTTAACTGTCCAGCTGGTGTTGTACTCCTCGGGGTCTTACAGCTGGGTGCTGCCGGAGGAGAGAACGGACTGCTGCGGGGCCACTGGTTGACACTATTAACCACATTTGTTCTGGAATGGGCCCTGTCTACAGGCCTCTGGGTCCCTTGTTCAGCTAGGGGAAGTGAAGGCTCCCCTCTCTGGCCTGCGTAACGACTTCTGTACCTGCTCCAGGGAAAGGAGCTAGACCAGCTGCCCTGGATTCTCCACCTTGGGCTGTCTGTACCCATGTCTGCACCCCTCCTCGGTCTATCTAGACTCTATATAGTGGCCTTTCTGTCCTTAATTGTTCTGGTTCTAGAGGCTCTTGCTAATAGGTTGACTAATTTGATATACCAGTTTATAAGGTGTTAACAATAATCTCCTCTCTTGGGGTTATTCTCGTCTTAAAAGCGATTCCTAAGACTACAGGGGCCTCATGAGTGGAATTTAAATAAGGCTATCTGGGACCTAGAGAGCAGCGATGGCACCTTACATCCCCTCCAAGTCCGCATCCCTCCCCCGGCTTAGTCAGATCAAGGTAGGCAAGCGTCCACTTAGAAAGATGCAACGTATCTTTCAATTTACAAATGTGCTCAATAAAATTGCAACATTTTAGCATAAAATCCAAATGATCTAGTAAAGGCTGAGTCCTATCACATTTAATCCCAAATGCCTTGGCTGCTCAATGTTTCTAAAAAGAAAACAATTTCAACTGTTTTGTGCTTAAATCTGGCTCCTTTTAAGTGACTGCGAAGGGGTGAGAAAGGCTGAGAGGAGACTGCTCCTCTGCAAGAGGAGCTGAAGATGGTCATCCTCATCAAGACAAAAAGCTTTTCTTTTCTTTTTCTCTTTCTCTTTCGCTTTTTTTAAAGCAAATATTCAAGTACCGAGGTGAGGCTCCATGAGAAAATACCAACCAACAGGAAGGAAATGTGTGTGCAGACGTCTCGAGTCAATTCTGTGCAGTACATTCCCAAAGTGACTGTCCCATTACCTGTGCCACACTTCAACATTTTTGTCCCTGTGAAAAGTGGGCCTCTAGGTATCTGTACTACTCAACCAAGCTGAAAGCCAGAAGAGAAAACCAGAAATGTTGAATCCAATCTTCCCGATGTTACCCTATAACAATGATTGCCTACATAATGTTTTCCCTCCTTGAAAGAAACAATCAGTAGCAAATCTTTTTATTGTGTTTTCTTTAAGTGGCATTGAGTGCTATTTTACTGCATGTACTAACCAGTTGATCACATGGTAACATCATGCGTCCATTCAGTCTCCAACCCTGTCCTTAATCACAGGCAGCAGGTAACTTTTGACACTTTCATTCACTAAATGTTGGTTTGGCCATAGTGTGAGAAGAGTTTTGCAAGAAAATAAAAACTAGTGGCCATGAGCAGTTATCTCCTTCCCCTCTCTCTTTCCTCATTTCTGTCTTTAAGGACAGTTGCTATAGTTTGGATCTGCGATGCCCCTGAAAGGTCCGTGTATTAAAGTTTTGCTCCTGGCACATGGTACTGTGGGAAGGTGGAGCCTAGTGGTGGGCAGGTAGGTCATGGGGTCATGCCCTTGAAGCTACATCGGTGATACAGGGAAAGAAACTCCCAACCTACTAGATGTCCAGTATGAGTTCGTGTTCTCCAAAATCAAAAAATAAATTTTAGGAACAACAGAAGTTAAAAGCAGAATATATTTATTGAGAGAAAAAAAGCTTCTGTCTGAGAGACAGAAGGAGTTCCAAATGGGTTACCAAAGACTCTGTCTTTTCTAAGAACTTTTATAGAGTAAAACCACAAATTGAGGCAGTTCTAAGGTAGGGATAACATGGGAACTCAGAAGGTAGGATGAGGTGGGACAGAACTATGGCTGACCAATGAGATTAATTGCTTGGGTAAAGCTGATTAAATTGGGGACGAATGGGGAGGTGAGTCACCTAACAACTAGGCATGCTTAAAGAGCAGTAACTCTTCCTATAAGGAGTTGGGTTAGTGCCTCTTAGCTTTCTCAGCATGATTGAGACCTATTTGGAATATCAGTTCTTGATGCCTATCCTTAGGAAGTTTGTGGGTGCATTTATCTTTAGTCTTGTGGGTGATTTATCTTTAGTCTTGAGATCTGGTCCACAGAGGAGGTATCTGTCTCCCCCACAGCTGCAAGGTATCTGGTCTTCTGCTCTGGCTCCTTGGAGGGCCCAGCTTTGTCTGACTGCTATAATATTTCTATCTAACTCAGCTGCCTGTAACACTGGGACTCTGATCTCTCTCTCTCTCTCTCTCTCTCTCTCTCTCTCTCTCTCTCTCTCTCTCTTTGCTTCTCAGCCATTATGAAGTGCCTCTTCCACCACACACTCCTACCAACTGGTAATGTCCTGCATAGGCTCAAAGCAATGGATCAACACACCATGGACTAACACCTCCAATATCATAAGCCAAGTCAAACCTGTCTTCCTTTCAGTTTGACTTATTTCATGTATTTTGTCTTTTTGATAGAAAGCTGACTTACACAGAAGGTTGTTTCCTTGTTGCCAAGTTTTCTCTTTCTTATTCTCTTGCTTCTTTGTCTCCTTGGCGGCCTTATCCCCTTCTGTTTTTTTACCCACACTCTCTTCCCTTCTCCCATGAGTTTGCTTATCTCAGGCTTTCATTACCCTGTCCCAAACAATCACAATCACTCAACCTTTTCACCTTCAAAGCATAAGTGCTTCCTCCTCCTCACCACCAGACCTCTTGGGTTTCTACTGCCCTTCCTCCTCTTCCCCACTCCACACCCAGCCTCAGCATTTGCGAATCTGGTGCATTCCCTTGTCTTTGTAATGTGTGTATTTCCGTGACTGGAGCCTGGCCAGTGACAGATTAAATGACACTTAGCTGATACCTGTGTCCCTGACCATCTGTTACTCTCCAGATCTCTGTTCCCTCGACTTCCAAGACATGACATAACTGTAATTCTCATCTTTATTTACCGAATGCTTCTTTCTTCTCTGGGGGGCTTCTTAAACCTTTGCACTCAGACAGAATCCTCTCCCCCTTAGGTTACTTTCCTCTTGATTTCCTCCAGATTTCTTCCATCCTCAGGATTTTACCTGCTATTGTCTATGTTGCTGCTTTCAAACATGCATTTCTATCATCTAATTCTCTCCTAAGTTTTGGGCTTATATTCGAAGTACTTCCTAACAACCTCAAGATATCCTTACGCAGTTGTTTTTTAGTTTACAGTTGATAAACCAAAAACCCAAGTTTCTTTCCCCTCATTAAACTAAATTTATCTGTTTCTGCACTGCTGTGTGTTCGCAAAGTGCTCCTCCCACTCCACCCAAATATGTTCACTTCCTTCAAACACACAGGAAGCTATTATGTGGACTCTTGGATTTTTCTTTGTGTGCTCCTCTTGATTTCCTGTCATGCTCGTGGCTCAGGGTCACACTCTTACTGTGACTGATTTAGCTTCCTGAACCCCGGGTCTGCTTTCTTAGCTCATTCTCCCCAAGGAGCTCCATACTTCATCCTACTCAGAACAATCAGGATTGAAAGTGGGGTAACGATGAAAAGTTAATTAAAATGGAATCATGAGTGATGACACATGCATAGCTAAAACATTTTAACTTAAACCATATAAATAGTAAGCATTTTCTTTTCACTTACAGCAAATAAACCTTACCCTAATACCCTCTGGTCAATTTGTTTTCTTTCTTTCTTTTCTTTTCTTTTGCATAATTATCTCAGCCGTTTGGTTTCTTTGGTTAGAGTTTCTTTTAAGTGGAACAGAAATTTAAACTTTTGAAGCAATCTGAGAAAACACTGCCCTTAACTTTTTATTCCATCCCATCAATCACTTACAATTGTTTCACCCACACCTAATATAGTGACATTAAAAAAAAATCCATCTCTTTCAGAGAAAATGCAAATCTCTTTCTTCTTTCACTTTTATTTTACTTGTTTGTTTTAAATCCTAAATAAATTATAATAACAAAGGCAAGTTCTGTAAACAGATTAGAGGCAAACACAACTTAATCTTGGAAAGTACGTAACTGATGAGAGCCCAAGTGTGCAGTTACTCTGTTTATGAGGCAAGGAGCCATGTGTGATCGCCAGAAGTCAGGGCTCCTACAATTCCAGCTGGTCTGGGGATTTGGCTATTTGTGGCCTGGTTAACAGAGTATCCAGTGTTTTGTCAAATTACCTGGTGGGAGATAACTTTGTTTTCAAAATCCTCCCTGTAGAGAAACCTGACCTTTTGGGAACCTTATTCAGAGATGGGGTGTGGGCTGCTGTTGGAATGACACCTCATCCCTGTACTAAACTTCTGCCTTGGCATACTGGTGTCCAGGGAAAACCTGCACCACAGTCTTTCAAGTAGAGACATTTAAAAATTCAGATATGTAACCACTGCCAAAAAAAATTAAAATGAAGACATTTCTACACACCTGATTTTAATGTAGAATTTACATACCAACATATGATTTGTTATTTATTGTTCAGTCAATTAGAGGCTGATTTTCCATAAAACATTTGCATAATGTCAGTGTCTGATTAAAGTATCTTATATAAAATATTGTGATCTTTTATACTTTTCAACCTACTGTGAGTTAAAGTTGACTCTGGGAATTGATGTCATATTCTTTAACAAGAATCCCTCCTGGAGAGCAAAAATAATTTACTGAGAAAAAGAATTCTAAATGAAATCTAATGTACTAATCCATGGATTAAAATATAATTTAAAAATTCTTTTTCCCTAGAGTTCATCTGTGAAATCATTTTACTGAGTCTAGCTCTGTATGACGGTGAGCAATGCCAAAAACCAGAATCACTTCCCTTTCACATCTAAAAATGTATTACTAAGCCCCAGATCAACTCGACACTATCTTGAGATTCTTGAAGGAAATAGTCCCCTTTAAACTTCAAGCCCCCTCTTGTAGCACGTTTGCAGAAGTTTGCTGATTTGCATAATCAGAGGCTCGGATTACAGGAACATGAAACGGGCTTGGGCTCTTGGGACAGGCCTGGAAAGCCAGCCTGGTCCTGTCCTCTGGCCCTGTGTCAGGATGCTGTCACCAGAAGCGTCTTACAATGCGGCCTTGAACTCTGGAGCATGGATGGCTTGTTTTTCCGAAAGGAAAGAAGGCCAGCATTACTATGTAAGCAGAGGAAGTTGATGTGATCTCATTCATGGGCCTCTCTTCTGTTCGTGTCAGGGGAATCAGCCTCTGTAGATTAGAAAGCCTTTCTTTTGGCCACACATGGTTGTCCACCTAATTTTCCTCATTCTTACCTTTGCCTCTCGTGTGGAATGAAGGGTGAAATACTGCTGAGACTCTGCATTCTTTCTCTATGGCTCCCTCACACTAATCAAGAGAGGCAGGGCTAAAAGTGTTTGCACACTCAGAAAAGTAACTCCAGCATTTGGGACCAGGTCTGAACAGTAGTAGCTACCATGGGAAGAGGCCACATAGAAAAATGGGCTCAGGGTGAATATTTGTTCCTGTAGTATGAATGTACATAGCAGTTGCCAGTTCAATATCTAATTTAAAGTAAGGATAAGAATATCATGTAAATAATTAAGGTGCAAAAAGCTAAAATGTTCAGAACTAGCCTTTAACCCAGACTTTTGCTTTAAAACCATTTCACTGCAAACAGAGTGTAATGGTTGACACATTGTGCCAATTTGAGAAGTTTAGAAGTTTAAGTGACTTGGCAGGGGGCCAGGGTCCTCACTTTGTAAGCATTCACATTTTGTGTAAGAGGTGGGCCCGGAGATGGTGTGAGTGTACACCTGCCCTAGGGCAGGTAAACTGCTGGCAGGATAAAGGAGGAAAAGACACTTGCTCTTTCTTGCTTTTGCTCTTGCTGCTCCTGCCGGCTGCTTCCTTGAAGTGTTGCCCCAGTGCCAGGCCACCCTGCTTTGGAGCCAAAGTGACTGAAACTTCCACAAACAGTGAACTAAATAAACCTTTCCTTCCTTAATTTTGGGTGTTGGGTTTTTTGTTCCAGCAACAGGAGAGAAGTAACCAAGACATGGAACATTAATTATTGGGTAAAATGTAGATCCTTGCGAAAGAATAAAATGCTATATTTTACACAGTGATGCTTTTTTATTCTTTTAGTTGCTGCACATGTTATAGAACTATGAATAAATCTATAAATGAGATCTGAGAAGACTATTTGTAACCAATAATCATATACACCACTCACAGGGCATTTAAGAAAGTATTATCTCAGCTGATTGCTAGATTGATCAGAAAACATTTTGTTTCACTGGTTGACTTAAAAATGAAAGAAGAAAATTGCTGTGTCTAAATCTATGATGCTAATTATTATTAACTGATTATTAACTGACTTCATTATGTATTCTATTAGATATTTCTTATTTCTCATTCCCAAGGAAAGAAAAGGGTGCAACTACACTGTGCATAAACACTGGGAATCTGCAGGATGGGGTTTGATGACTCACCTACCAGAGCTGTCACGCACTGGAAAGTCATACGTGCACCCTGCTGTCTTCTTCCGATTGTCAGTCACACACAACTGTGGCGAAGCTCAGCTTTCATCAGTGTTTTGGCTTTGGCAGCACAAGTTCTTCTGAGATCGGTCACCGCACCCTGACAACCTGGAGGCCCTCAGGAGAGAGACCTGGGCCACTTGCTTCTTTCTTCAGGAGTTTTCTTCAAAGTACTAGTAGCTTGTTTTCAAAGATCTACTTTTAATTTTTGTTTTCTTTGCTCTTTGATACTTATAATTACATAATAGCATTTTGGAAAATAAAACATAGAAAAATTCCATCTCCTTAACAAAATTACCCCAATGCAATTAGTACTATACTGTTTTTACTGCTGTCTTGTTATCCAGTTGCTTTCGTATGAATTTATATTTACAGAGTGTGTAATTGGTGACATATTTGCTGCATTGCCTACCTTCTCTCCATAATTATGATTTTGAACAGTTGTATAACAGTTCACAAAATGGATGGCCCATCATTTGTTTTGGAATTCCTCCTTTTTAAAAAATTTAAGTTTTTATACAGTTTTTACAAATATAACACTGTAGTATTGTATTGCTGTCTAATATGTGATCATAGTACTATGCATTATAAGTTACTATATAATAGTTGAATTATATTAATTTGTATCACTTTTTCTTGCTTTCAAAAATATCTCAAAGCTGGAGATACAGGAGCATAATGAGTCAAATAAACATTTCATAGCTCTTAATACACTTGCCAAATTGCTCACCAAAACATGACACCAACTTATATGGCAGTAATTATAATGAAAATTGCAGTTTCAGTGTAGACTTACCTCATTTTCTTTGTGTCTGCTCTATGCTGCAGCCTTAGGAAAGAACACAATGATTAATATTAGTCTGTCCCATGCTCTATAAAGAATAGAATACTGTTTGTAGGAATCAACATCAAATGATTTTTATGAGTGGAAACTGACTTTTTTTTTTTTTTTTTGTACCTGGAACTGAACTCAGGGCCTTCAGCTTGGCAGGCAGGCACTGTGTGACATCTTTTTTGGATAAGGCTTTATCCACTTGCCCAGATGTTATACTATTTATATCTTTTGTTTTTACTGGATTTCTATTGCTTATTTATATTTTATAGATGTTGCTATTTTATACATAAAGATATTTTGATAAAGTTGTAGTTTATAGAAAAGTTATTCAGGTGTGGAAGGATGTGTCAGATTCCAGCTCAGCTGATTAGATCATTCTCTGCTCGAAAACCTCAACAGACTCCATTACCTACTAAATAAATTCTGAATTCTTCAACCTGACATTACAGATCCTCCATTTCTTCCGTCTTTGTCTCTTGCTGCGAGTTGTCTGTCCACCGGCCAATCAGCAAACTCAGGTCTCTGAGTGGTACTTGCTGCTCTGGCTCCTGCTCTTCCTTGCTTCCTGCTGCGGCTCCACCTTTCCTGTGGAAATTCAGCTTGGGTTTCACAGCATCAGAGCTGCATCTTCCCACAGCCCTCCTGAGTCTTAGCATGCTTCTCCCTCCAAATGCCTGGAACGCCCATCAGAGTGATGATTTTGCTTCTTCCCTAAGCCATTTATCATATTCTACCTCTTGGTGATTTATGAACCTGAAAAATTCTCCTAAATTTTTTTTTTATTTAAGTGCAGGAAACTTCTTACTCATTTTATTAACAATTTTTTTTAACAATGTGCTTCTTAAATATTCATTGAAGTAAAATATATAGGTTGATTCCAAGAGACCCTAGTTAATGTCAACATCCACCATTTCATAGCAGCTGTGAGAATCGGTCCTCTGTGACGTCTCCAGGGGAAGTACCGAGATATCTGTGCTCAGAGAGGAGCTGTTGTAAATAAACCTCCAAGTGTTTTGAGATCTTTCCAGGCCTTTAACATCACTAAGGATGCAATGATGCTGCGAGCCTCTTTCAGGTTTCAGCCCAGCTGATACACGCTCAGGCTACTTCAATGAGGAGATTTTATGTGCATGTCCAGGAGGCGCTGAAGAAGGGTGGCAAACAATCACCCTTTGCGCACAAGCCCAGCTTCCAGCGCAAGCTTGCTTCCCTCTGATAGCCTGGTTTCCCTCATGCCTCAACGCGGCTTCTGCTGCTATCCGCTCCGGAGCTTTGCCATTAGGAGGACTCAGCTCCTACAGGTCTCTGTGGTCTCTGCTGCCTTCAACCTTGACTCTGTCATTTGAGGGGAAGAGTTTGCTGGTCAGTCAGCCCCGATTTATGACTGACCTCAAGCCACTTGTTGGTTAGGGGACAGTGCACAAGGAGCTCAGTGCCAGCACCTGCAGGCTGAAGTCCCTGGACCTGTACCCAGTCTGGCCCAGCGGCTACACTGGGATAATCATAAAAACTTATTCCTAAGGACTTTACCTGTGACTGACACTCAGAGGGTTTGTAGCTCTCAAACAGGTTTAGTGTTTCAATGTTATGTTGCAGTGATTTCTAACTGTATGAAGTTGGTAGCCCATATGTTATATATAAAGTCTATTCACCTAAACTGTATGTCAGTCAGAACTCTACGTTATCCAGTTATGAGAGGTCTTACATATTTAATATGCGCCAACTTTATAAAGCACTTACCACTGCAAATGTCTTTAATCTTCGCAAGAATTTCTTGGAGGTTTTTATCCCCATTTCCCAGGTAAAGAGATGAAGGCTCGGAAAGGTGTACTGACATCTGTTAAAATCACCCCATTAAATCATAGGGCCAGGTCGTGACCCCAAGTTTGTTAGATTTCAAAGTCTGTACTTGAGTTGCGTTCCAGCATGGATGAGGGAGTTTGGATTATTTAATGAGACTGTCTTTCCCTCAGCAGAAAACATAGCAAGTTTATTTAAGTTTTAACTTCCTGTTTCAGGGTGAATTTGGCTATTTTGCAAGTGAAATTGAGAGCAGGGGGGCAATATCAGTATTGTCAGTATCCCTGCTCATCCCACCGCAAAAGGTCCCCCACCCTTCCCCTTTCTGTTCTCGATATTAGGAAATGACCCAGCACAGCTCCTCACCCAGAAGAAAGCGCACTGCCCCTGACAATTACGCTCCAGGGCTCTAGGGAGGCGTTAACCCATGCCTGCGCGCCAGGCAGTCTTGCTCCTGCTGGTCCCCAGCACTGCTGCCTTCACAAATACAACACGGTTGAAACTTAAATTTGCAAAACCTAAAGCTGTTTGCAGAGAAGAAAATGAAACATGACCACGTTTCTTTCTTATTTTCATTAGAAGCGGAACTGGGTTCATAGTTGCATTTCTAATTCAATTAGAACTTAAGGTCTCCGAGTAATTTTTTTCTGTAATGTGTTCCTTTTATCTGGAATTTCAGATTTCTTTCTTTTGCTTCCTGGGATTTGCAAAGTAGCAACATCAGCCAGTTTACATTTAAGATGTTTTGATTCTTTTCTCAGGCTCTTGCCAGTGTACTTAACACAGAATGATTAAAAGCTGTGTGTTCTGTTAGAACTGTTACAGTGTTTAAACAAGGAAGTCTGTGTTTGTTTAAGAGAATGGGGAAATGGTTATCTTGACAGATTAGACTGAAAAAACAGGACAGCCACAGTCTCGCACAGATGTCCACATTTGCCACTTGGCTGGCTTTCGGAGGTATTCTAAACAGAATTGGCCTGTATGCTGAAGCTGCGCTCTGCGCCACACCTGACCGAGGAATGTGATCAAGGGCCCCTGCCAGGCCCGCGCCTGCGCGCAAACTTCCCAGGTTTGGAATTTCTCGGAGTCTGTTTAACTATGTCATAATTAAGCTAATGGAACACAAAAGGGATCTCTCCAACCGGCGTCAAGACCTCAGTGGAACGTGATTCCACTGGGCGTCACACGCAGCTCTCAGGCTGCCCCGGACGCTGGGACGAGGCTGAGCAGAGCTGCGGACGCGCCGCACGATACGATCCTCTCTTAGAAATGTGTCTGCAAAGCCGCGGCAAATGCCCCGCAGCTGTGGCGGGGGGGGGGGGGGGAGCAGCGCTGGATGAAATTCAGGAAACTTATCGGAGCCCTAACCCTGCTGTTTGGTGTTGGAAGCCCCCACTCAATCTTTCCAAGCTAAGAAAGCTCGTACTGATGATAGGAGGCTGGTTTGCGCGCACGCTGGGGCCAGGCACGGTTAGAGCTGGACGTGCAGCACCCCGTCTTGGGCCCAAGCGAACCCTGCCGACTAGGCACAGGAGGCCCTGCTGCTGCCTACGGAATCGGGGCAAAGCGGAGAGCGAGGCCCAGCATCGTGTACCAAGCACATAGCACTGGCCGGACCCAGGCTCTTCTTCACTAAGCCACTCACTGGCTTCTCAGGTGGCGAGGTCTTCAGGGTAACTTAGCTGAGCACTCCAACCGCTGTGAAACCTGAATGCACCTAAGCAGGCTTGAAAAATAAATGAAATTTAAAAGAACGGTTATACTGGTTGGAATTGTGGGTGTGAATAGACGCCTACATCTGTTGTCTGGTTAGTTTGCCAAAAATAGTAATATAAAATTATTTTTCTGGCTTCGGTGGTGGGTGACTGTAATCCAAGTTCCTTGGGAGGCTGAGGCAGGAGGGTTCTGAAGTTCAGGCTGCCAGGATAACTTAGCAAGACCTTGCCTCAAAATAAAACAAAAAGGGACAGGGATATGGCTCAGTAGTAGAGTTCTTGCCTAGGATATATGATGCTCTGGGTTCAATCCCAGTGATGTAAAAACAAAACACCCATAAACTTTATGAAGCTACAGACTACCCACACTGGAAGTCTATTTGCTTCCTCAGATCCTGAGAGCTTGTGTTTAACTTTTTATAAAGAAAGAAATTCAAAATATAGTGCATAATTTAAGACTTTGAAATATGCTTGTTGGGGTTGGAGATGTAGCTAAGTGACATAGCGCCTGCTGGCAAGTGCAAGGTCCTGTGTTTGTTCCTGGTAAAGAAAGAAAGAAAAGAAAGAAAGAAAGAAAGAAAGAAAGAAAGAAAGAAAGAAAGAAAGAAAGAAAGAAGTAAAAAGAAAGGCAGAAAGACAGAAAGAAAGAGAAAGATGCCTGTCATTCATATACACAATTGCCAATTTCACTATCTTTGTTTTATTTACTACTCTTACCACATATTTTATTTTATAGTGTGTGAGACATAATCAGTGTGAATTTAGAAATTATTCTAATGCAGCTTTACTGATAACAAAATCATTGCTTATTTTAAATTTGTAAGATTTAAAAATTTATCTCCAACATATCCACTGTATTTTTTGAGACCTACAAATGCACACTTTTTATTGAAAATACAGAATTCGAAATGTCAAAGCCACTAGTGGCGTCTTTTTATTCTTACTCTGGCTCTTTTATCAGTGTTGGTGGGGTCACCAAGGTCTTTGACAGGCCAGGATTATAGCCAGGGATTCAACCCTCTTCATTCTTACAAACAAGCCAGAATTTAAGTGACTGGTTTGAAGAATTAAGCTTACACCAATGTTGGTACATCTGCATGTATGTTAAATGTCTTGCAGTAGTTTCAAGGATTTCTGAGGGCATCTAAAAGCCCCTGTTCTGGCCTGGTGAGCGTCAGTGGATAGGCCCTTTCTGGGCCTTCTGGCTGTAAACCTCTTCTGTCACTTCCTTTGGACCTCACGGCCTTCTTCGCCCAGGCAGTCCTCTCTGTTGGCTCTTTTTCTCTCTGGCCTTTTCTGTTTACATAAAACTCTTGGAATTCTAACCCCAACCATCAATCTTTCTCAGTTCCTTATCAGACGATAACAGGCCTCACCCAATGCACTATTTTGTTTACCACAAAAATAGCAGTCTACTTCTTTCCAAATAGGAACTATTGTTTTGTCTTATCTCTGAGAATGTAGGAGTTGGAAGATCAGGGTCACTTTTTTCCCACACACTGATAAGTACTGGGCAATTGATCTTATTAGATAACAAAGGGATTTCTTCATAATTATTATGTATGTTCCTGGAAACATGTCATGCAATTTCCTTGTTTGGATTTCCCTAGGAGTTGCTAGATCTAGGAGTTTAGATTACTTTTCTGATCGCACTTAAAATCACCAGATATTTGCACACACAGCTCTGAGACGGTCAGCGGCCACACCACACCGAATGGGCCAGATCTCATCTGATGCATAGTGTGGGTGTGCTCGATGTGTTGGGTCAGGAGGAATCCAAAACTTATGCTCCTGGATCTAGGATGAATCCTGAGGCCAATTGCTTCCCAACAACTGTGTGCTTAGAGGAAATCAGGATAAAGCAATGATTCGAGACAGGCTCAGAGCAAGGCAGTCAGGGAGCGAGGATAGGTAAACCTTCCTTGGGTTTGGAGGTGATTTATGCAAATAAATGTGTTCGTGCAACCCAAGCCTCACTGTCCAACACTGTGCACCACTCCTGCCCTTGGCTGCCTCGCCCACTGCGGAACGTCCGTCCTGCACAAAGCTGGGGCCAGAGGTGATCACCAAGGCGCAGGGCAAATACTGCAGGCAGCGCATCCTTTAGGCAGTATTTCCTGTGCCTGAGTCACTGCCAAACCCCCCATTCTGAAATTTCCTGAATTTAAAAGAAAAAAACTGACTTTGCCAATTTAAAAAGCATAAAATTATAAAAGAAAACAAGGTATGATATGCTGTGAAGGAAAGACGACATAAGCTTCCTGAAGACAGACCCACTTCTTAGAGGCTGAAGGCTAAAATGGACCCGAGCTCAGGTCTGTTCTGTTTTTCTGAAATGGGAGATGTTAGTGTTAAGAGGTGACAAGGCTGACTGGTGAGAGGCTAATACTGCTCTTGACTTATTCAGAAAGATCGGGGAAAAAAACTAGAATAATATACTTCATCCCTTCAAAAGCATGAACCTCAGATGTTGAGAAATGTTTTTAAGCACCGTCAGAACCCGAGAGAAGTTGTCAGTGGGCTGACTGAATGCCTAGCGTTGGGTCCTTAGTGTAATACAGTACAAGAAACACAGCTAGATAGGATGACCCGGAGAGGTTAGAGGACATGCAGAATATATGCATCTGTATCCGTGTGTGTGCTTGTGTGTATTTATACTTGCAGGGTTGTTTGTTTTTGAGATAGGATCTCCCTATGTAGTTCAGGCTGGCTTCTAATTCACTTATGTAGCCCAGGCTAGCCTTGAACTACAGCAATCTTCCTGCCCCAGCCTCTCGAATGCTGGGATTATAGGCCCGCACCACCATGCCTGGCATTATACTTGCATTTTGACACAAGCACTAAGTTAACTTATGTGACAGGTGGTACAGCTGGTGACCAGCAAGGCACCCAGAGAAAGGAAACATTCTGCAGGGTGCTCGCCTTAGAAAAGCTTCATGGGAATTTAGCTGGTGTTTGGAAAATGTGTATGTTTTGCATTATAAGCAAGTGGAATATGAAGATTTCCAGAGAAATTTGCAGTGGAGTTAAGGACTGGGCCCATGTCAGATTTGGGGACTCAGAATTTGACTAAGAGAGGCAGGATGTAAAATCTGGGATGTGAGTTGAAACCGGAGCATGAGGGAGAGATTTCTGACACTTGAGCTGGTGTCAGTCTGCCAGGGATGTGAGCAAGGAAGGCGTGGCTCATCCCGGTACAAGCAACAAAACCTAGGGTCAGTGTGCATCCTGCACAACACTGGGGGCCTAGAGAGTGTGGCAGGCAGGGGGGAAGAAGCCACACCTTCCAGCATTTCGAGGCCCAGGACAAGAGAGCAGAGAATAAGATGGTTCGGGAGGGGGATCTTCATGTTCTGTGCCGGTGTTAGCTATGCTCCTTTTTAGCCTGAAATTAGTGTTGATTCACATATAAAAATCTGAGCCACGATGCAAGTCTCCATTTTATAGGGGAGCGATACTGGAGAAGGGGCCCTCGGTCCATGGGGTGGAAAAGGAAGAGGAAACGGAGGCCGCCTGGGCAGAGTCTGTCTTGGGTCTTCACTGAACTGAGGTCTCCAGACGTTTTGATATTTCATTCTCATTGCAGTTCACAGTCAAAGGTGGTATAGGGCTGATTTCACAGATAACAAAACCAAGATTCTGATGTTTAAGGAGGTGTTAGGATAAAGGGGAACAGAGGTTATAACAAGAATGTGAAAAGAAGGAGAGGGAGATAACGGTGAGTGGGAATTTTGGGGATACCACCAGGGAGAGTATTCCCAGGAAGAGCTTCCTCCTGTGTTTTGTCTTTTTTAATACAGTCTTATTTTTCTGCACACATCCTTTTGCAAGGCAGATACTATATTTATTAAAACAAGGAATTAGTGCCCCATGAGTTGAACTTAATAATCTTTGGCCATAAAACGATGCTAGGTTTGCTGACATGACAGATCGTTTCTTTCTTTTTCCTACAAAGACTAGCATTTCATGAGGAAAAAGTCACTTTCATTGGGAACTTTCAAGAATTCTGAACAAGGTCCACAGGAGGGGAAGGCAGCCACGTGGCTCCCCACTCGGGATTGGCTCGCTGATGCTGCCTCACCTCCTCAGAGGGAGGCCCGTGTCCAAGCCCGGCTGCAAGGCTGGCATTGTGACCCAGATACGGATGCCAAGTTAGGAATGGAAAGAAGTGGGCTAAGAAATGGGAATGCAGTGCCTCAGCAGGAAGGACCACGGAATCTGAGAACTTTCCTTCACTTTTAACAAGGTGCTCCTGTTCCAGATTTCAGGAGGCAGGACACGTATGTGTGCCTTCCAGAGACCCTGGAGACAAGACTGTGTGCAGGACACTCAGGACATAACGCCCCAGTAGCTCCCTGGGAGTGCGGAGCTGAGGATGGCTTCCCAGTGCCCCTCATCCCTCATCTACCCAAATGGAGGGTCATTCAGATAATCAAGCAACTGGGCTTCGGTTTGTGTTCAGACCTGCTTTTCCTCTATCTACTTCAGACCTCCAGACTTGAGTGTTACAGTGACCTCTTCAGCCTTTGTCTGTCCTCTGGAACAGGAGCATGTGTGTGGCTTTTTACCCCGCTTGCTCTGTTGGCCTCTCTCGGGTCTCCTTGGTGATCTTCTACACCTCGTCTCTCAGTATCATTTCTTTTTTCCGAGAAATATCCCAACAGGATTAAAGTTGTCAGAACCATTTCACTTTTCATATTTGGGTAATCATAATCATAAACATTTATTCATCTATTCAACAAATACTTGGCTGTGCCAGGCACTACGCCAATAGGCACTTAGGTAAGTAACACTTGCTCAGGGTCTAGAAGAATTTTGAAATTCTGTGGGAAGAGACAGATGAGTCAACCAATGGATCCTTGAGGTAATAATAAGAACTGTGGTAGGTCTGCTGATACGGTGCCGCAGACAAGGAGCATCTGTAGCAGATCTTCTGGGTCTTGCAGCTGCTCTACTTATTCTCACACTTGTATGACAGCTCTAGTTGTTAAACCATTAACGTTCTCCTGTTCTAGCTGATGAATGACCTCACACATCCCTTGCACCCCACTGCCCCCTGCATTGCCACAGCCCTATCAGCCAAGGGAGGTCAGGGTCCAGGAGCTATGGCTCCACATGTCGGTCTTAGTCTATTCTGCTTAATTTTACTTGGGCCATAAAGGTTTCTAAATATTTTAATATCTCTCTGTGTATTTTATTTGTTGGGCATTGGATCTATAGTACCCACTACAGAGACCACCATATAGCTGATGCTTCCTCAGTATTTGTTCTGTGTTTATGAACCGAATGCTGAGAGTGGAGACACAGGAGATCGCTAAAGCAGGAAGGCCTCTTGGAGGAAAGGTTTCAAGAGACCTCATTATGGAAACAATAAACACATTTTGCTGATCTTATAAAAATTCCATAAGGCAGAAAGAAGAAAAGTCATCATCCTGTCACCCAGAAATGGTCACATTTTGACAGCTTGATGTTTACGCTTAGAATTTTCTTATATATTTTTTCCTCTGTGTATACACAAATGGGCAAAGATTTTATCATGCTATGTGTAAGTTTTCTGTCTTTCCTCAACTGCCTGCGTAGGACTCTGCCTGCCTGCTTGATTCTGGCCCTTTAGTTGGTCAGGGAGCTAATAAGAGAGGAGAATGGGGAGAAGCTAAGGGTGCGTAGATTCCCATGGCAGGGCACTGAGTTACCCTCCAGAGAGTTGATGGTGAGCAGAAACGGTGTCAAGATGAGAAGAGAGCCCTGAAATGCCACGACACTGGCTGTAATCTGAGGAGAAGGGAGTTGTGAGGAGTAGCTTTCATACCCACACAAGTGATACAGGTTGAGAAAGAAAAACTGAGGTGTTTTCTTATATGTCACAGAATGTCCTATTATGGTCTCCTTTTAAAGATACTTTCCATAAAGACCTAATATTTCATGGCCTTCGTGGGAGTGAATTTGTAGTTTTCAACAGAAGTCTGTGCTGGGATGGGCTTTACATTGGCAATAGGAAGGGCCAATTTGTTTAGACTATTTCTGTGTGTGTGCACATGTGCGTGTGTGTGTGTGTGCATGTGTGCGTGTGCACATGTGTGTGCATGCATGTGTGTGCACGTGTGCGCGTCTGTGTGCACATGTGTGTGTGCGTGTGTGTGCATGTGTGTGTGTGCGTGTGTGTGTGCATGTGTGTGTGCATGTGTGTGTGCTGGGCATCTATGCAAGTGTCCTATGAGGGGCTGTGATGGTGACTGTAATTTAAAATTGCTTAATGTGACTTTTTGTTTTTTCTAAGCACTTGGCTTTGGCTTGATTCCGCCTGAGGTACCCATAACCCATCTGTAAAAAGTGCAAACAGGGAAGAAAGGTCATGGCCAATTCTAAAATTCAAAGAAAGATACAGTATTGCAGTAACTTAATAGTATCAAAAGCCAGGATCTTGCTTTCAGAAGGTGATCTCTAAATTCCACTGTCTCCTTACTTTGACAAATCAAAGTTCATGTTTAATGAGTCAGACCATAGACAGTTCATGAATGGAAGACCAGATGGGAAGCGGATGAGTCCTTTCCAGCCCTGTAGACTTTGAGGGAAGAAGAAAAGCAGAGAATTGGGAGAGAAAGGCTATCAGACATGTACCTTGAGGAGATTTAGCAACGACTGAGGCCAAGCACACAGAGGTCTTCCCTGCCTGCCCTCCAGCTGCCCACCTAGGGGAGGAGCAAGCCTGCCAAATTGGCTGCCTTACGGAAAGTGAAGCCACGGCAAAGAGAGTAGGTTACTGCAGCCATGTGCAGAGACCTGGGGACTGCTCTTTGGAGCTGTCCTTGGTTCTGCTGCTCATTCTAGTTCTGAAAGAGACAGTCCCCAAAGATCAAAATCCTCAAAATATAAAATTCAGAAAATCACAGTCCTACAAGATTAAAATTTCAAATTTACATATCCAAAAAAATCACTAATTCCTTTAAAAATGGGGGAAACTCTAATAAGGAAAGAGAAAACTCAATGCTGAGCTGGGCATGGTGGTGTATCTCTGTAATACAAGCACTCTGGGAGACTGAGTCAGGAGGACCACAAGTTCAATACCAGCTTGGGCAATTTAGCATCTTAGCAAGACCTGTTTCAAGATAAATAAATGAGTGAATAAATAAATAAATAAATAAATAAATAAATAAATAAATGGACTGGGATACAGTTCCAGAGAAAATTCAGTGTGAATTCTCTGGGTTTAGTCCCTACACAGGGATGAAGGGAAAGGGAAGCTGAGTTCTGGGTAAGAAACTGGCCACATAGAATGATGACAACCAAAATTTCATTTTAAAAGAGTGCTAGCTGGGGTGTAGCTCAGTGGCACAGAATCCACCTAGCATGTGTGAGGCCCGGACTTGGATCCTTAGCACCAGGAAAAAAAAGCATCATGTTTCTCCATTGGCATTCCTTCCCACTGATGAAATTTTGGGAGGTTTTACTGAACCAAAGCCCCACTTGCCTGAAGAAACCAGCAAAGTTACAGACTGGTTAAAATTGATTATGTGCAAGATAGGACAAGAAGTTATTTAGCATAACAGTGTCAGTGTTCAGTCTACAATACTGTTTCTGCCCGCTCTGTGCACTATACGGGTCACGTGGGATGAATTCCCATGAGGCTATACGGCAGCCACAGCACAGAGACGGCTGCTTATGTTGGTATATATCGAGTCAGAGAAGAAATTTTTAGAAAGCAGCGCCATGCAGAAAATAAATGTGGAACTCTTCTGAGGAGATCTATGCCCTAGAAGAAAAAGCAGTGATTCAGTGATTGTGAAGTGAGCTAGCTTTTATGGACTGATTGTGTTCAATCGCCCACAAACAATCCTGGGATACATTTTTCATAGGTCGTTTCCTTTGTATTTTTTTCTCACCGTTTTAAACTTTCAGCATTATTTTTCACTAAAAGATGTATGCTATTGTGTTATTGTTACTTATTTTGTTGTGTGGAGAAGCCTATGTGGTGTCCCGCCATGTTTTAATGTGTTTCTTAGATAAGCCATCATTTGAAAATGTAAATAAATGTCTTTAAAAAAAATTTTAAATTGATTTTTTCCAGAATTATACTTTTGAGATTTTAGATGTTGGGGATTTTCATCTTGCAGGATTTCTGTTCAGGATTATATATTTGAGGACAATGGCTTAAACTTGCTTGATTCCTATAGGGCAAAGCATGATCCAGAAGCAGCTTAGCATATTGCCAATTGTCAGATAGTGTTACCAAAGTGGGATAAGTGTCATCAGTGATAAAACGCAGGGCTGACAGCTCAAGCTTGTGCTCAATGCAAGTTGAATGCCCAAGAGGTGTCTAACACTCCAGGCTTGCCCAAGCTAGGAGCCGGGTGGCCACATCCCCAGCTATAGATGGTGGTAGTAGAATTGTTAGCATCCAGATGGTTTGGTTATTTGCTCCAGAGGCAAGGGAGAATAAAATGTTGAAGAATCTGAGGTCAATACATTTTTAAAGCAGTTCCTTATTACATAGAGAAGCAGAACAATGTTACTAGAGAGATTAGCATTTTATCTACTATCACTTAAAGCCACAGTAATTTATATGATTAAATACTGACTCTGACAGGTCACATAGTAGAGTGTTTCCAAGCTGACTGGTCAGCTTTCTGACACTGCAATAAAGTATCTAAGATTAACAACTTGAAGGAGGAAAAGGGTTTTGTTTTCTACTCAGTTTCAGAGGCTTTAGCCCATGGTCAGCAGCCTGCATCGCCTTTAGGCTTATGGTGACGTCATGGAAAACAAGAAGGATGGCGGAAAGCTTTGCGCCCACCACAAGCAGTCAGCAGCGAGGGTGAGGAAGCCAGAGAAAGAGGAAAGGGCTGGTGACACAAGATCCCTCCAAAGGGATGCTCTCAGGGCCCTAGTTCCTCCAACTGTCCCCATCTTCTGAAGCTTGTTTAGCTATGAGATCCCCCATGTGAGCGCCCTATGTTCCAGTCGTCTCTCTTGGCTCCACTTCTGAATGTTGCTGCCCCGGGGATCAGACTTTCAGGGACACTTCATATTTAGACCACGACCACTGCCAAAAACATTCAGGTGCTAGACAAGAGGGACATATAATTCACAAACTGAAGAAAGAAAATGCGTTTTTTCTCTATACATCTGAGTTGTGTCGGTTAAAATCAGTCTCTCTCTCTTTATGTCACACACACACACACAGACACACATGGGCAGGAGGGGACCATTAATACTGGGTGTAGAATAGTTCTGGTGAAGGTTCTTTTGCTGGTGAGGCTCAGTACCCCTTAACTCAGGTAACAGAGTAAGGAATAATTTGTAAGCATCCTGAAGAAAATCTCATGTATACGTGAAAAAGAAGAAGAGCAAAGACCAGTAAGGGGGAGTAGAATGCAAAATTCAAGACCTGGATTTACACTTAATACTTCTCAAAGGTTGTATGACCTCTCTTATTTCTGCTTCTTTTTATTTATTAAGCTTGTACAAGGTGTTACCTTCCCTGGGTCTACCTCAGGACCATTTATTTAGAAGCCATCCTTCAATTTAAAATTTTCTTCTGGACCTCTCAGATCAAATTTCAATGAGATTTTTTAAAATATGAATTAACTGGAAATCATCCGACAGCTGATGATAAAATGTGAAACTATAAAACTTTTTTTAAAAAAACAGTGGAAGAAAATCTTTGTGGTGTTCAGTCAGGCAAAGAATTCTTAGATATGACATCAAAAGCATAATGTATGTAGGAAAAGAATAGATATATTGGCACTCTATTAATATTAAATATTTTTCCTCCTCAAATGTTACTAGTAAGAGAATTTACAGACAAATTACACACTGGGAGAAAGTATCAGCAAAGTACATACTTACAAAGTCTTGTATTTGGAAAATTTGGAGAAAAATCTTAAGACTATGATAGTAATAAAAAAATTTAAATACAGGCAAAATTTGGAGACATTATACTAAAAAAGTATGTGGATAAGAAATATACACATGAAAAGAAGTTAGGCACCAGTAGTTATTATGAAAATGTTAATCAAAAGTACAGTAAATTACCATTACACACCTATCAGAATGTTTTAAAGAAACCTGTAAAGGGAAGAATAAGTGGAATTTTCTTTTGTATGTTACCTGTGGGGATGCAAAGTGGCAGAATTACTTGGAAAATAATTATTTATTTATTTATTTATTTGGTACCAGGGATCGAACTCATGACCTTGTGCTTGTCAGACAGGCACTTATGCCACTGTCTGACATAAATAAATCCCCGGCCAATTTTTTTATTTCTTATAAAGTTAAATTACACTTCCTATATGATGGAGAGATTCCACTTCTACCTATATACCCAAGTGAAATCTTTCAAAAGCCTCTACACAAATATTTACAGAAGCTTTATCCATAAGTTTCCTCAAATTGGAAAGGAAACCAAAATGTCCCTCAACTCCTTAACTGGGAATGAATTAGCAAATCCTGACACATCAGATACAATGAAATACCACTTAGTAATGAAGATGAGTGAACTGGGCAGATGTGGTGGCTTCAGCCTATAATCCCAGTATCCTTGGAAGCTATGGGAGGACGATCACAATACTGAGCTCATTCTGAGCAGTTTAGCTACTTAGTGAGACCTAGATTTGGGATGCAGCTCAACAAAAAGGCCCCGGGTTGTATGGGAGGGGCACTGTTCACACACACAAGCCAAATGAGGCTGATGGTGCCTTGTGCTGAGTAAACTAAGCCATATTCAGCGATGACGTTCTATACAATTGCACTTATGTGGCATTCTCAGAAAGGCAAAACTGTCAAAGGAGAAAACAGATCAATGGTTGTAGGAGTTAGAGGTCAGGGTCATTGTTTGCAAAGATATCACCTAGAGAATTTTACAAAAGGGATAATAAAAATGTTCTGTGACTTTATTATAGTAGTAATGACATAGCCCTGTGCATTTGCTAAAATTCATAGAATTGTACATTTTAACAATCATTATGCAATATAGAGTTTAAAAACATATGTTAAAAAGTAGAAAGCCAGTCATGATACTGCTAATTCCAGCTTCTGGGGAGGCTAAGCCAGGAGGTCACAAGTTTGAGGCTAACATGAGCAATTTAGCAAGACTGTGCCTCAAAATAAAATTTTGAAAGGGCTTGGAGGTGTAGCTCAGTAGTAGAACACTTGACTCATATGCATAGGGTCTGGACTCAATCCTTAGCACTACAAAAATTCACAAAAGGAGAGAGAATATCATTGATACCTTTTACAACAAATTCCGAAGCTGGTGTAACCACTGACGATCCCCAAGCATGCAAAGCCCTAAGCGATTTCTCTGGCTTCCAGGATAGAGCTTACAGAGGATGGAAAACTGTGTGTAGTTTGTAAATGGACAGCTTTGTTCAGGAAATAGTTTAATACCATGGCGTCACTGACTAACTGTTCAGTGATTCCCCAAGTCATGAAAGCAGTTGTGTATGTATCTATTGAAAATATTTCCAGTGGTACAGGATTTCCAAGAATTGGAAAATGAATGAATAAAGAAGGTAAGGAAGGGAGACAAGCAAGAGAGCAGAAAAAGGTGTAAATGCTAATTTCAGGAATGTGAGAACCAATGTCCCCTTAATCAAGGACTTCTTACAGAGAAACTGTTTTGAATATAACAATGGAGTAGTGTGTGCGGTCTTAAAATATATAGTAAGAGTCAAACTCTAAGATGTCAAAGGTGCTCTCTAAGTAGGTTGTAAAATTAACACAGGAAATGATAGGGGCAGTACTATTTTCTTTTTAATATATTTCGTACAGTTTTCTTAGGGTGATAAATTTGTATTACATTATGTGTTTTTTAAAATGACCTATTGAAAAAAATAAACCTTTGAAGTATTGAGATCTGTAAATCTTTGAAACGTGCAAACATGCCTCAGAAACTTTACCTTGTTTGATACAAGGCAAGAATGCTATATTTTATTATTATTTATAGTTTTGGAATATCTTCCTTGATTTTTATAATCAAGTACCTTTGAGCATTCTCATCCTTCATTTTCTGATGAGCACATGCACTATTCATTCAGGAGGCTCTTTAGAAGGAAAATAAAGAGATTTCAGTAATCTCCTCTTGTCAAACCTTGCACAACATAAACATATCAGTGGAAGATTAAGGGCCAATTCATGAAAATAAAATAGAATCTTGAGGTGATTCAGGGAGAAGAAAACACAGTCATTGTTTGTAAATGAAGGTTAATGATATCTTTGTGCTAGTTGCAATTTTGTAGCTTGCATATTTTGATAGAAATATAAAGGCTGTATCATAATTTGTAACTTACATGCCAAAGAGTCAAAGTGAAGTAGTTATCTGCATTTTATTGTCAGCAAAAGAATTTTTTCCATGATTAGAGTCTTTCCCCAATATTACTAGACTTCATATGTGTAGCTGAGTGAGTTGTGTGTGTGTGTGTGTGTGTGTGTGTGTTAGTTCCTCTGGAGAGTATGCTTACATTGATTGGCTACAAAATGATTAAGAGAAAGAGAGAGAGAGAGACAGAAACAGACAGAGAGAGACAGAGAGAGACAGAGAAGCAGAGAGAGACAGAGAGACAAAGAGAGGGCTCTATCCCAATGGGGGATGAGTGGAAGGCTTTGAATTCTTAAGTTTAAATTTATTTATATTAAAAATTGTTGATACAAGTTTTCATATCTCACCTCAAAGGACTGTACAGTATCACTGCTGACAGTACATTTACCCAAACTGACTTTATGCTAACAAATATGCTGTTCAGATTGTCAGCAAAACTAAAATGAATGAGCTTAGCACAATTCAAATGGATCTTTGGCATATCATTAATCAATTACATTCTCCCTGGCACTCTCAGGTTAATATCAAAGTATACAACACAACCTCATCCATTTTATTTAGCATTCTTTGTGTGTGGCCTCATAAAACATTCTATGCAGCTTTCCTTCTGCCTCTTCTAGATTACAGCGACTGCGACAGCAGTGAAGCAGAAGCTGAGGGGAAGGGGACCAAGGCTTGTTCCTAAAGCCTTTTTTATCTCAGGGTGAAAGGTCTCCAAAATGACCAAATTCCAGGATAAAAGCCTGACAGACAGTGAGAAAGAAGGGTAGGAAAATGTCACAGGGATGGAGTAAATAGTCCCCCAAATTCAACTTCTATTCTAGTGGATCAGTGGGCATTGATCTCAAAAGAACGGGCAGAGAGCAGTGTGGTAGAGGTGCCTGTAGTAGCTCTTCTGAAAACTGGAAGATCTTTTTGAAAAATGCAGTAGTCTGCACTTACTCACAGGGGATATTTTTCAAGACCTGGGAGAACATCTGGAATGGCAAAAAGTATTGAATCCTATGTGTACTTGGGTGATGTCTATAATAAAGTTTAATTTATACTTTGAGCACAGAGATTAATAATAACTAATAATAAAACAATAATTATAACAATATGCTGTAATAAAAGTTATGTAATGTAGTCTTTCAAAAATATCTTACTGTATTATACTCATCCTACCTCTTGCAATGATGTCCGATGTTAAGGAAGCACTTTATAGTTTCTGCCTAGCATATTACTCTTTTCCTGCTTTCGTGTCACTATTAAGCAAAATAACAGTTCCTTGAGTACAAGCAATGTGACCTGATAACAAGGAGGCTACAAGATGATTAACAGGTGGGTAGCATATACAGAACAGATACTCTGGTACATAATAGCATTTTTATTAGGCTGCATAATTATGATTTATAAGTACTTTATATACTTCATTTGGCTTTCTAAAAATGGTTAAGAATTTCTTTGACTCTACCAAGAGACAGCATCTTTATCCTCTCTCTTGAAATTTGGGCTAGACTTATGGCTCTTTTATATACACTAGGATACACTGAACGGGTAGCCAAGTGATTTCTGGGACCAAATTATAAAGGGGCAATTAGCCTTCTTTTGTTAGTAGCTGAGGCATTTCCTTTGGGATCCTGGGTTATTACTGCATAAGTTCAACAATCTTAAAACTGCCATGCCAGGGTGAAGGCCAGGTCCCACAGAAAGGGCATGGGTGGCTATTCTGGTTCAAATGTTGGCTGAACAAAACTTTGGAAGACAAGGAGCTGAACAAGGCATGGAAGACAAGGAGATTACAGATGATTCCAACCCTAAGCTTCGGGCATTCAAGTATTCTGAGCATACAAAAATAAAGTCATATAATCCAAATAGAATTCATTGGCTGGGTATGCACTGAATGGTTGTGAAGAAATGAGGTGAGGCCCTCCTCCACAAGGTCCTATGGAGGCTGTGGTAGCAGATCCTGACAAAGAGATTCTTCAGGATTCAATCCCCTCTATGACTGTGCTCGGAGCATAGTCAGTTGTGTCACTCTGGTCAAAATTTTTTTAGGGACTATAAGTTTGACTAATTTGAAAAAATGTAAAAGGCAAATATGAGTCAAATTTCAAGGAAAACAGCCAGTCAACTCAGAACAAGTCACACGCCTATTCCCTTGACCAGCAGAAGCAGGTGTAACAATTTGTGGCACTGTGAAGACTGATACATGGTGGGCAAGAGGTCAGTACCCAAGTGTCCAGCCCCTGAGAGATGACTGACATGGGACAGATTGCTAGTGACTGTTGAGAACTCACTGGAGTTTAAAATCTTTCCTGCTTTATACTTGTGCATCCAATGATGTCTCCAGTACTGCAAATCAGTGGGTGAGTTCCCTCAGTGATCCGTAGTAAAAGTCATGGACTGTGAATATTTCTAAAACTGACATCATGTATTAGTTTAGTGCTCACCCAAAATGCTGCCTTAAATCTGGTTAGTGTTACTATAGGAGAATGCCAGAGACTGCATAATTTATAAAGAACTGAGATATGTCTCACAGTTCTCTTCAATGGCTAAACGGTCCAGTGTTCAGGTTCCAGGATCTAAGCAAGGGACTTTTGCTGCACCATTGTATGATAAAGCTAGAGTGTTAAGGGAGGGTGAGAAGGGGGAGCAAGAACCAGAACTCACAGCCTCAGCTGCTATACAACTGGCATCAATTCACTCCCAAAAGTGGAGCCCTCATGGCCAAACCCATCCCCAGCTGCTGTGTGTGCTGTCTCCCCGCTCTTCACTGGCTGCTTGCGGGACGGGAGGCCACCTTCCTCCCACAGTCAGCTCCTGAGAAGGCTGTGGGAAGGCTGCTCCTCTCCTCATGGTGAGCTAAGTCTGCCCTGTGCTTTGTGTTCTGGAACCTTCTGCCTCTGGATTGGGCCGTGGTCAGTTTCACTTCTGAGCCCCGTGTGTTCCCTCTCCCTTCCCTCCTTTATGTTGCTCCACTGCTTTTCCTCCAGGCTTCTCTGGAGAAGACATCCTTGGTAGATCGTGTTCTCAAGAAATTCCACATATCAGGCAATGTGAAACACTTGGTCTAGGTCAATGCTTCCCGAACATTCATGTGCATCACAACTCCAGAGCCCACAAAACCCAGGTCTCTGGGCTCCCAACTCAGTTTTTCTCATTTAGCAGATCTCAGGGGTGGGGGAGAAGGCCTGCAAAAATGCACTGCTAATAAATTATCAGGCGATGCTGATGAAGCTGGTGTTGCTCACACAATCATTGTTTTTGCAACTGCTAAGGTCTGAATCCAGCTGCTTGGATGACCCTCTGTGCTCTACCTGTATGCCTAGCCCAAGTAACTATGGAATAGAAACTGAAACTTGTACTTCTTTTTTAAAATATGCATTTTTAAATTTATGTATTTATTTTTATTTTAAAAGGAATATAACAACAATGAAACAAAACAGGGAAAATGTTACAGGCAACTGAGTTAGACAGAAATA
The DNA here is from genome assembly GCA_004027455.1 of Hydrochoerus hydrochaeris. Lineage (NCBI taxonomy): Eukaryota > Metazoa > Chordata > Mammalia > Rodentia > Hydrochaeridae > Hydrochoerus > Hydrochoerus hydrochaeris. The sequence goes on from PVLA01000094.1 coordinate 674,063, forward strand.
TTATAGGCAGTCAGACAGGGCTGGGTACTTGAAGCAGCCAATGCAGCAAACCAGGTACCTTACAACTGTGGGGGAGGACAGGCACCTCCCACTGTGGGCCAGACCTTAAGACAAAATATCAAACAAATACACCTACATCCTAAGTAATGATATTCTAAATATGTCTCTATTACCCTGAGGAAGCCAGGAGTCACTATCCCAACCCCCTACAAGAAGAGTCACTGTTCTTTAAGCATGCCTGCTTGCTATATGACTAGCTTCCTCATTTGTCCCCAATTTAATCAATTTTACCTGAGCAAGTAATCTTATTGATTAACCATAGTTCTGCACCACCTTACACCCACTTTGCGAGTCCCCATGTTTTCCCCACTTTGGACCCATCCCACCTTGTGGTTTTTGCTCTGTTACAGTCCCTAAAAAGCCAGTCCCTGGCAATCCACCGGGGACCGCTTCTGTCTCTCAGACAAAAGCTTTCTTTCTCTCAAGTAAATATATTCTGCTTTTAACCTCTATTGTTCCTACAATTCATTCTTTGATTTTAGAGAACACGAACTCATGCCAGACATATAGTAGGTTGAGTTTTGTTCCCCTATATCAATAAGACAGTAGGAAATCTGCAATAGTTACTATATTGCATTTTGTTGTCCTCTAAATAGTTGCTCAGACTACTGGCATTAGGTTGGCTCACAGGTGGGGGCTAAGCTGTCTTCCTAGTTCTCCTTGGTTGTATTTAATTCTGTAGTGAAGAACAAACTATAAAAAATGTAAAAGGCAAAATAAAAGAAAAATGATAATTAAATTTATGGGGGTGAGAAGGGGCCTTGAGGACAGAGAGATGGGAAGTAACTTGGTTACTTTTCTCTCATTGCTGAGACAAAATTCCAATGTCCCAAATTAAGGAGGAAAAGGTTTATTTAGGTCATAGTTTGGGGAGGTATCAGTACATACTCATCTGGCTCCAAGGCAGGATGGTGTGGCACAGGGGCAACAGATCATGGCAGTGGAAGACAATAAAAGCAACAAGACCAAAAGGGAGGAGGGTGCAGAGAAGACTCTGTCTCTTCTGCTGTATGTAGACTACACCCACCTAGGATGAGTGTATCACTCACACCTATAATCCCAGCATTGCATCATGAATCAGTCACAGACTCTTGAATACTGCCTCTATGACTGCATGAGGCTTTGGGAGGACATCCAGACACAAACCATAACAAAAGGGAAAGAAGAGGAGGGGAAGGGGAAGTGAAAATGATCAAAGTGCAGTGTGCGTATGAACCAGTACTCCACAGTGAGCATACACATTATGTACCACAAGTATATGCTAATAAAAAATTAAAAACGAACAGAAATACAAATGCTGCACAGAAAGCATGAGCACATACATAGTACTGTACATAGTAGTTCTACTGTAGTATAGTTTACTTAGCCAGACCGGCTCTCGGGGGAAGAGGCAACAAAGACGGGCATCTTGATCTACTTTTTATAGCTGAGCTGAGCACTACAGATTAGATAATTTATAAAGAAGAGAAGTTTATTTAACTTTGAGAGGCTAGGAAGTCTAAATGCATGGTACCCGTGTCTACTGAAGGCCTGGGTTCCACATCCTGATGGGCAGAGGGCGTCAGGGGGCAAGAAGAGCAAGCACGCTCATTTGGGCCACGCGCATGAAGTCACTAGTCCTACCTCAGAGCACCGCTTTTGTGACTTTCACCTGAAATGTTCCCAACCATACTATTAATATATGAACTTGGGAATTAAGTTTTCAACACATGAACCTTTTTTTTTAAATAACATGTGAACTTCTGAAGTACATGTTTAAAACCGTAACGATAGGAAAGTTTTGATAGGGTTGCCAAAAAAGAGAACATCAGCAATGTCCAATCTTAATAGCTTTCAACTTATTTTAATCACAGAACCAAAAACTTCTGAGGGATTCCAATGTACAGAACCAAGCAGAAAGGGTCTGAAGAACCAGACTGATCTTTCATAAGCACTGGCCTGTACCCTGGCTCTGCTGGCCGATCCACATCCACGGAGGTGCAGGATCTATAGCTGTTTCTCAGTTTGATCCATGCTTGGCCTGGGGCTGTTTCCATATGGCACATTTATTCTGAAGAAACAGACCAACCATATGATTTCACTAGGAATCCAGAGACCCCCTATTGTATTTCAAGATCTGCAGTTCTTCAGTGGGGAAAACACACAATATGAAAGAAAACGGGATTTAGCTCCACTGTTTGTATAAATGATGCTTAGTAAAACCCATATTAGAGGAATAGCAGTGTCATGGGCCATGGACAAATTTTTTGATGTTTTCCCTTCTGTATATTTCATGGTCTTGATTTTTATTCCACAGAAAGGGGAAGGCATATGAAAATGCTTAAGGAACTACACATTTCAGCCCGGGATGGTTCGGTTTTGATGGATGATGTGGGATTGCACAGCTCATTGCAAAGTAACGCTTTTAACTTAAATCAAATCAGGTTTAAGTGAATATGTTTTACACATTTCTGCTCCAGACTTTGGAAAGCTTTTTCCTAGAAAACAGCACTTTTGGAAAAAGTCTGACTGAGGGAGCTGCTGAAGGTAGGCGACATCTCCCTGGCTTGGACAAGAGGATGTTTACTTGCTTTATCTTTAAACTCCTAGTCGTTTTAAGGCCCACAGTGCTCCTGTCTTCCTAATGAAGCGGGTAATGATGTGTGAATTATAGATGCTGACAACCCCTTTAATAAAAACAACAGGACTGCATCCACAGTATAGTGTGGCCCTCAGTAACGACAGGCTGTCTGCCTGGCACAGTATCTTTAAGTAAAGCGCCATTCTTGCATGGCCGCACTGCAAATTCTCGGTGAACAGAGTTCCTAAGAACACATGAATACACAGGACACTTCGTTTCCACCCAGCTGGAGCACAGGAGCCAGAGAGGGTTCAGAGATGCTGCTGAATCCTGAAAAAGCGGGAGTTGTTCTTTCTCTTTGCGTTGGCTGATCTGCTTTCCTGTAAGTGCCCACGACAGCAAAGGACTCTGTGCTGGATGTTTTCACAGCCTAAGAGCTGCCCTCTCTCCTCGCTCTCCCCTCTCCCCAGTGGAGCAGAGGAATGCTGGCTTTCCAGTTGATTTCAAAGAACCAATTGTCTCTTCTGAATCCTGACTGATGTTTGAGATGGGATAATGTGCGGGTTTGTGCTAAGCCAGGAAAGCAGTCTGCCAGCCAGAAGCACTTTGTGCTCACTGACCTGGACGGCAGATGCATGAAAGCCAGGCTTGTGAGGAGCTGGCAAACAAACCCGAGCCTAAACAAAGCCTTTTCTCCATTTAATTTGGTGGCCACTTTTAAGGAAAAGTGAATTCTCTTTCAATCTCTCAATAGGTCATGGATTTGGATCCACAGGCTAAAGTCCAATCTCTTTATCATTATCCCTGGGATGAGAAAATTCAAATGGGCCTTGTTTGGGCAGGGGTAGTTTTCCTTTAAAACAGATCAAGAAACTGTTTGTCTAACCCTCACCATCTGAGGTGACAGATAGCAAAGCAAAGCAAAGAGAATGGCATGCATTCACAAGTGAACACAAACCTTTCCATTTGTCCCCAGAGCTCCGGGACCAGCAGAGCAACAAAATCGCAGCACACAGAAAGGGCATTGACATGGAAATGAGGCCTGGAGCACCCTGCGTGGCTGCAGAAAGGCCTGCTTGCCCTGCTGGGAAAGCCTGGGGGACAGGGAGGGGCCTAAGAGCTAGACCAGGCCGCCTTCTCCAGGGCTTTGTGGGTCTGGCCAGGCCCCTGGAAGGGAAAGGCCAAGATGACCCAGGGGCAGCTGGGACTTGGGGTGGGGAAAGGAGGTGTGGGGCAAGTTATCAAAGTTTAAAATGCCCAGTCATCTTAGTTTGCCTGGGCCTAAGAAGATGATTTCTGGATGAGGAATTGTCAGCACTCAGATGGTCCATGCAAGTCTAATACCCAATAACTTTCTCAGCTAGAAAGTCAACCAGAGTCATTGTCCAATGTGGAATCAAAGAGGTTCCCTGGGGCTGGGGGTTTAGCTTAGCGGTGTAGGTGTAAGTGCCTGCTTGGCAAACATGAGGTTGTGAGTTCGATCCCTGGCACAAAACAAAAAACAAAACAAAAACAAACAAATAACAACAACAACAACAAAAAACTGATAACCCAAGGTCTTCGTATCTTTTCTGCAGTTCACTATACAGAGCAACATCAACTAGTTGGACATGTCATTTTGCTTTTCAGTCTCTATTTTCCACGGACATACAAAAGACAAACAAACCAAGTTACTGTCTGTGAAGTGGAAGCGGATGGTGGATTGATCAGAACTGTAGTTCACTGAAAAGGAAGGTTTGTGCTAATGCTGTCTGGAGGAGTTTTTTAATGCTCATATCCTGTACTTTGAGTAACTTCTTTGAAGATAATAATATGCAAGGTATTAACTATTGTTATTGTCCTAGTGTTTTGTTAAGAAATTTGGTTTTGTTTTTCCCATAAAATAGTAAAAAATGAAAAAGAATAAAAGCAGCAAACACCCAGCTGATGGTATGTGCACAGCTGCAGGCTTCAAACTCCTTAAGTCACCAGCCTCGCGATACAGGGGAATGAAACTCCCCACCTGCTATGTGTGCGAGTTCGTGTTCTCTAAAACCAAAGAATGAATCTTAGGAACAACGGAAGTGAAGAGTAGAATATATTTATTGAGAGAAAGAAAGCTTCTGTCAGAAGAGAGACAGAAGGGGTCCCAAGTGAAGGTTGCCTGGGACTCTGACTTTTTCAGGGATTTTCATAGTTCAAGTGGGGAAGAACTGGGAACTCACAAAGCAGATGGGCATAAGGTGGGACATAACTATAGTCAGCCAATAAGATCAATAGTTCAGGTAAAATTGACTACAGTACGGACAAATGGGAAAGCAAGTCATGTAGGAACTGGGCATTCTTGGGGCTGTGACCTTTCCCTTAGAGGGATGGGGCAGAGGCTCCAGGGTGAGAGGGAACTAATTAGAATATCAGTCTTTAGGAGGTGGATTCATTAGATCCTTTGTCTTGAGGCCTGGCCCGCAGCAGGAGGTGTCTGTCTCCCCCACAGTTGCCAGGTGTCTGGCTCCATTGAGGACCCAGCCCTGTCTCACTGCCTATAATATTCCTGACTGACTCAGCTGCCTGCGATGCCACCACTCTCCCATGAAGTAGGATTTTGTTTGCTTTATGCATGATGAAGTAAGGAGCATATAGGGGATAAAGAGTTTAAAAAATTCGTACAAATTTATAAAAGTAGGGGGCCTGGAGCAAAATTCTGGATTTCTCTAACCCCAAATATCACAATATTCCATTGGATACCATACCATCTCTCAAGAAGTTACAGGTTGCTGGTTGTGGTGCGCACACCTGTAATCCCAGCACTTGGGAGGCTGAGGCAGGTGGATTGCTGTAAGTTTGAGACCAGCCTGGGCCATAGAGTGAGCCCAAGGCCAGCCTGTACTGCCTATTGAGACCCTGTTTCAAAAAGACAAAAAAATTTAAAAAAGAAGGAGGACAAGTTACAGGTCAGGGTAAGAGAGAAAAGTTGCAGAATCAGAGACCAGAAAGGCTTTTTAAAAAGTTATTAATTATATTCACATACATTTGCATAATTATGATGCAATTAATATATGATTGCTATGAATTCATCAATATAGCAATAAACATAAAATGGAAAGAAAAAGTTACTCCCTACTCCGTCACCCGCACTGCTGTGCTCTCTAAAGGCGGCTGTAGCTCAGTTTAAAACAATTTAAGAGATTTCCACACATAGGGGTATCTTTCCATATGTTTTGTTTTGTTTTGTTTTAAACAGCTGGGCTACACTTTATTCAGATGACACTGGTTTGACATTTTATTGTGTCACAGTTTAAACTGTTTTCTCTTAAGACATTGTATGGGTTAGCTCCCCAAGGACACTCTGTTAGGTGTCTGTTGCTGCAGCAAGACACTGAGGACAACAGACTCATAAGGAGGAAAGGTTTACATCGATTCATCTTTTCAGAAGTTTCAGATCGCCATTTGGCTTGCAGGGAGGCAGTGAATGGATCTCGGTAGAGTTGTGCAGCAAAGGAAGCCGCTCACCTCGTGAGGAGGTGGAAAAAAGACCAGAGCCCTAAAACCCCTTCAAAGATTCATCCCAGGTGACCTAAAGCCTATGAGGCCTCACTTCCTGAAAATTTCCATCACCTCCCAACAGCACCAAATCTTTAACACACAGGCTTTGTAGGACAATCATGATGGCAGACATTAAGATGTGTTCCCTTATAAAACAGTAATTTCCCAACTGTTCATGTACATTTATGATTACATCCTTTTGCAGATATATTTGAAGGACAAATGTCTATGAGAGGAGAATATAATGAAAATTGTGATGTGGGCATGGTGATACACACTTGTATTTCAGTTTAATTGGGAGGCCAAGGCAGGAGAATCACAAGTTTGTGTCACAGGCAGCTGAGCTAGTTAGAAATACTATAGGCAGTCAGACAGGCCTGGGCTCAGTGCAAAGGAGCCAGTGCAGAAGACCAGATATCTTGCAACGTTGGAGGAGACAGACACCTCCGCTGTGGATCAGATCTCAAAACAGAAGGCAAAACAAATGCGACCACACCCTAAGTAAAAGCCTTTGGGTTTAGGTTTGGATCACCTGGAGAAGCCAAGGAACCCCCTATAGGGAGAGTCACCAATCCATAAAGAATGCTCACTTGCTATGTGACTCACTTCCCCATTCGTCCCTGATTTGGTCGATTTTATCTGAACAATTAAACTTATTGGTTGACCATAGCTCTGTCCCACCTCATGCCCATCTATCTCATGAGTTTCCAATTTTCCCCACTTTAGATCCACCTCACCTCATGATTTTTCTCTATAAAAATCCCAAGAAAATACAGAATCTTTGGAAACCCAGTCAGGATCCCTTCTGTCTCTCTCTCTCAGACAGAAGCTTTCTTTCTCTCAATAAATATTTCTGCTCTTAACCTCTGTTGTTCCTAAAATTCATTCTTTGATTTTAGAGAACATGAGCTCATTCTGGACATATAGTAGGTCAGGAGTTTCCTTCCCCTATATCATCTGAGACCAGCTCTCAGTCTCCAGGAAGACACACACACACACACACACACACACACACACACTAGTGGATATTGCTTAAAGAAAAAGCTGTTCACAATTGTTCTAATGTAGATGCAAATCAACAAAGTTTCAGAGTCCTTGTTTTTTTTTTTTCTGTCCTAGAAAAGTGTAACAAGCATTCTAATATTCATTCATCTAGTAGCTAGCAAATTTCATTGTTGCTTTAATTTTCTTATTTATGCCTGGACTTGGGTGTCTTTTTGTTTATGTTGCATCAGAATCACCTTCCAGTAGTATGCTTAAGGCCAGTACTGAGATAGGTGTGAGGGCTGAGCAAACGAAATGATTAAGACATCTATCATCAAGGAACTCAAGCTCTGTGAAACGTACAAACAAAAACTGCAATGAAATATGACGGTACTGTGGAGGAAGTTCCTATAAAAAACCGTAAGAAACCAAAGAACCATGTGGGCAGTTTGTTGGGATGGGCCAAGGTTAAATGCAAAAGGGTTTAGAGAAACTGAAGTTTGGATGTAGAAACAAAAACGGTTTGGAGATAGCAAGACTGGAAACTTGACTGTTGCTTCTTGTACTATCTTGGGCAATTTATTTGATCGTCCTGAGCTTTAGTTTGTTCAGAGATAAAGTGGGGATTATCCTTGCTAAGTCACATGGTTAGGAGGATTATACGTAAGAATGTTGATATGTAAGAAGTAATTGTTTCATTCGAATTTTATCATTAAGGAAAAATGCTTTCATTCAATAACCACCTCTCCTTATCTTTGAGTGAGAGACTTTCAAATCTCCAATTACGAGTTTTCAATTACAAATTGGTGAGAATAGGGACTGTTTGACTCCTTTGTTGGTAAGTCCTTAAATGACATAACTACTGTTATTGCGTTATAGTGATATATATCTCCACTCTCAAAGATAATAATTTATGAAAGAAACTAGTTTCAGACTTGCTGAATGAGATCTAGGAATTTAGCTCAGTGGCTCAAGCGCTGGCCTGATAAGAGCAAGGTTGTGAGTTAGAGCCCTAGTACAAAAAACCCCCCAAAAAGCAAAAACAAACAAAAAACAAAGTTGCTGAATGAGGAATGTTTTAATGTCAACTGAAGATAAGACACGATCACGTCTCAAGGTAGGTAAAATCTGGAAAAAATGCAGTTGGAACTGTGAATGTGTAGAGCTTGTGAGAAGCTAGAGCTTCTCCAGTACCAGCAGTGGCTTGGTGGTGGCTGTTATGGCTGTATCTAGGTGTCCCCGCCAAGACTCATGCAGTCACACGGGGCTTTTTCAGAGGTGACCGGATCTAGAATGTGTGATGCTGGAATTGATTCATAGTGCATTGTTAGGACAAAGGGTCCTAGAATTAAGGGTATGAGCACTACCCACCCTAAGTAGCCTGGATAAGATATAAGAGATAGAAGTGTGGTCGCCCCTTGTTGCTTTGCTACCGTCTGCCTGTCATGACCTGTTTTTCCTCTGTGATGCCTCTCTGCCATGCCACCCTGCCTTGGAGCCAACTAATTATGGACTGAAACTTCTACAAAGTCTGAGATAAATAAAACTTTCCTCCTTTAACTTTAGGTGTTGAGTATTTTGTCTCAGCAATGAGAGGTAAACAACTGAAACAGTATTCTTCAAAGACTGAGAACTATGTGGGAGTTCTTACAGCAAGTTACTTTTTTAGACATGATGAAAGCAGTATTTCAAATGCCACTATTCTTAGTTTTCACTTAATTTAAACTGTTTACTGAGATAACAGTCACCCTTTTGTGAAGAAATCCTTGGAAGATCTTGGTGTCCAAGAACTTTGTTTTCATGACTTTGGAAGACAGCAATTTTAATTTTTGCTTGCAAAAACATTTGTTTATTTTGTTTCCTTTAAGAGGGCTTGAATGGATTTAGATCATTTGAATGGATCCCAGCAGGTTTGGGTATTTATGAAAGTCTACTTGGTCAGTAGCTCATACATGAGATTGTTTGCCAATGGGGAGTTTCATGACAGTTGCCAAAGCTACCTGTGAATAAGAAAAGCCTGTGTCAAGGAGAGTTCATTTATTTCCCACCATGGCAAGTCACAGACTGGAAGGCCCATGTTACACTGACACTTGGTGCCCAAATATAAGACATAGTGTAGACATTTTGTGGTTCGCATTAAATTTTTTGGGTTGGTGTTGCCAAGTTCCTTTCTGTAATATTAGGGGAGAGATGATAAACATCAAGGAATGCAAGCGTTTTTCTGAGAAGTCAGACCTCCAAAGCCATAGACTTCCGGTGGGTTGAAGGTTACTTCTCTGATGCCTGTTGCCTTTCCATTAAGACCGCAGACTTCAGAAGCCTGACATCATGAAAGGCTCAGGTGACTTTCTTTTCCCTTCTCTGTGACATTTTTTCATGGTACAGCACACATACAGCAAACTACACAAATCTTGAGTATACACCGTTAAATTAGTACATATCTCTATGTGATTTGAAATAAATTGTGAGAGCAAAAATATAAAGAACAAGCTTTGTGCATGTTGTTATTTTTAATTTTGTTGGTCTTTTGAGACAGGGTCTTGCTATGTCATTATTGCTGACCTTTAATGTGCTGTGAAGCCCAGATTGGCCTTGAACTCATGATCCTCTTGCCTCAGGTTTCTGAGTGCTGGGATTACAAGTGTTGAGTGTAGTGCTGTTTAGAACAGAAAAACAGTGCTCCCAATCAGGCTGAAACGTCTCCGAAAATTTCTGCAGTGTTTGAGTTGTTCTTAGGTCGCACTTATTGGAAGCTACAGAAATTGTGACTCTGTGTTTGAAGCAATCAATAAATCAAATGTAACATCTAAGGTAATTTTAGAGTATTCTCTGGGAAACTTGGCTCATTCAGTGGCTCCTCTATCACTTAAAATACAGCTCTTTGTCTCTGGGGTTGATGAGTGGGTATGAAAGCAATTCCACAGCAAACTGTCAGATAAAGCAAACTCAATTCATGTCCTATAATGACAAGGTCATGCACCACGCAGAAAGGCTTTTAGATTGGCTTTGAGTAAACTCAGATGAAGAAAAGCTTGTAACAAAAAGAGAAAGAGAGTGAAAAAATCCACCTCACCTGAGATACACAGGGATCAAAAGGAGTCCAGCTCTGGTAGGGACACAGGCAAATCATTTCTGTTTGTAGAATGACTTCTTTACATTATTGAATACAATGGGAACTTTAAGGGCAATTGCAATAACAGTTACTCATGAAAAATTAACAAAGAATTTATGGAAATGTAGGAAAAGTCCCAAAGCAATTAGCTTAGATTTCTCTAGAGTCTGAGCAGAGCCTGGATAATTGCATGCAGAAACTGCATAAAGTGGCTGTTTCCATTACAGCAGGACACAGAAAGGCCATTTTCATCACAATAGGATATAATGATGTTAGCGCTAACAGGGGCTACGTTTCAAAGGTTGTAACACGGTTTCCCAAATGGCTGATTTACGTAACTTTGGTGATACACACTTAAGGTTACTGTTCAGGGACTGGAAAAGTTACCCTTGAAATTTCCAAAAGCTCCTATATGATAGGAACATATATTCAGTTTCTGAAAACTAATTGTGTATTACCACTAGGATGCACAAGAATGAATTTAATTTGTCTCAGAATTGAAAGCTGAATTGTACTACAAGCTGGCACATGAATATCCATTTGAATTCATCTCTCTTGTAAATTGGTTATTATGTATGTTTAGGGCTGGGGGTTTCTCCCTAAATGTCTTAGATACTCTGAGGTGCTGGCACCCTGAGGAGAAAGAGGGAACACTGAAAGCCTGAAGAGTCCTTACTAAGCCTAGAAAGAGATTATACATCATTATTTAAATGTCACTATTTTCAGCAAAATGTAAAAAAAAAAATTTATCTTTCTTTCTGATGTTCATTCATAAGCACTGGCAGTTTAATGACTTTTAAAGTCCCAGAGAGTCAGTGTCTCCTTTGCCTGTCTGTAAAGAAACGGGGAAAGAGGTATAATGCAGGGAGACTTTATCAACCCCCAGTGTCCTCGGCAATGTCACACAAGCAGATCTGGGTATCCTTTTCTATCTGTAAAAAGCTATGGTTACTGCTGTGCCTGGGATTTGAATGACTCTTTAAACCGTTAAATAGATTCTTGCTCTGAAGCCCACAGAATATTAATAATTTTCGTTAGCTGCAGTGTCAGAAGGATCATACATTCTCAACCTTATTTGGTAAACACTCTTTAAGAAAGGAAGGAAGGAAGGAAGGAAGGAAGGAAGGAAGGAAGGAAGGAAGGAAGGAGAAAGGAAGAAAAGAAAGAAGAAAGAAAGAAAGAAAGAAAGAAAGAAAGAAAGAAAGAAAGAAAGAAAGAAAGAAAAAATTATTTAAGTGCTTCCAACAAAAGCCTCAGCAGAGGTCCTGTTCTGAATGGAAACTGCTGCCTGGGGACAAATGTCAACACAGCTCAAGCTTTGTTAGAAGGACTGAAAAGACCCGCCAGCCTGCACATGGGCGCGCTTATGGCCCGCATTAAGAAAATCAATCTAAAATAACAACAACATATTCACATAGCAACCTGGCCAGTACACTTCCAGCAGATGTGACAATCATATTTTGACAGTTCAGATAGCTGATAATGGATGGCAAAAGAAGTTCGCATTTGACATGAGACCCAAGTTTACACAATTACAGCTCTGTTTGTCTGGGCCACATTAAGGATGCAAAAAACAGAGAACAAACAGGAGCCAGTGTCTTGACATAATCCATGCAAAACAAGCCCTGGCAGTATCACTCCGATTTGCTTCTAATTTTATTTGCTTTCTTCTAATATTAGGAACTCCTAATTTTATAGTAACTCAAAGAAAAAAATGCAGATCTCTGCAGTCCTCCACTTGCAACTGGCCATCTCTCACAGCCTCTTTGTCCTTGTGAGCACACTTCTTTTGGGTGTATTGTTCACCTGGCTAATGAAAGAAAGGAAGAACGAACTGAAAGCTTTGCTGTAAATGGAGCTGGCATTTCTTTCAAGTATTCTGAGCTGCTTTGACATTTGACACCCTTGTACCTGAGAACTCCTGGACATCCTGCACTCCAGCAGGTCAAATAAAGCTGTTCCTTGTGGGATAGTTTAAAACTACTTGTAACATGTTTTGATTTACAGATTATCAATTCGGCCGAGCAACAGAGAGACATATTTGGGGGTTGCATAAACAAACACATTCAACTGTGGTGTGGATTAACCTAAAGTGACACATTTATTTAAAAATCTGCCTACTACTTGTCCTCATTGATTAAATGCCCTTAAGAAAGTATGGCCGATGAAATGAAAGCCATTAAGATGCAGCACACCTCCTCCACTGCTTCTGATGGTTGACACATTCCCTAGAGTGGGAGATTGGACCGCTGATAAGCTAACACTGAATTATAAGCACTTTGTGGAATGTCACTGGCAAATGAAAGATCTACTGTTCTGCTTGCAAAGCAACTGTATGCCTTAACAGCATGAAAATGGACACGATGCAGAATTATTTCATCCTCTGTGCCTGGAATACAAACGAGGGTGTACACTGTGTGTGCATTTGACCAGCTCAGAGCCAGCGCGGCTTGTTCCCGCCTGCAGTATCATCGATTAGGGAGAGAGAAAGGCCTGCCAAGGACTTTGTCAATCTTGTCAGGGATCCAACAAGCATCTGGTGATTTTGCTGTTAGGTGTTGTTACTTGGGCCAGCACAGTCTTATGGGGGAGCACAGGAGTGTGTGGTGGCGATGCTGGGGTGCGGGAAGGTTGAATGGGAAGTTATTTCCTTCTTGGGATCAGGGGAGTAAACCACATTTAAAGTGTAGTAGGAAAGGGTCCAAGTTTGGAGGTTAAGCTCTGTTTCCTTACTAGCCTTAAGGCTTGGAAAGAATCAAGTTCGCTGAATCTCTGGTTTCTTCAGCTGAAAAATAGGGCTAATCATGCTTGGCTTTTTGATTGGATTGTGGCAAGGATGGTGTGGATATTGGACCAGAATGAGCTTTATGAACTGTCTAGCACCATACAGGGGTCGGGAGTCACCACTGGCTGCCATGACCAAGAGCAATGGGTGGTGCAACCTCCCCAGGTGGGCCTCGCCCCACTTCACAGGTAGTGGGTCTCCAGCCTGATTCTTCTGTATTGTTTCAGCCCAAATCAGTGTGAATCCCCTTTTCAGACTGTGCTAAGCCCAAACAGAAATATCTAAAAATTCTGCATCATGCTTTAGACCTCAGTCTAAATGGTTTGGTATTTGCTTCATATCAGCAATCAATCATATGGTCTAAAATCAAAATAGTGAAGGGAATCCTAAAGTGCCAGGAAATATGAGTAAACTTTGGAACACTGATAAAATTGGAGACCAGATTTGATGAATATTCATACTACTTTTTCTGAGCAACTGAACATTCTTGTTAAAGTCTTCAGTGAGAAGTCGCTTTTAGGTCTGTTTGCATCTACATTCATTTTGCTTTACATCTTTCTGTCCAGTCACACCCACTGGGGGAATGTTACCTCTTCCAAATGCTGTTTGGTGTCATTGTGTTATGGTTAATATCTTTGGTCTAATGTCTTTGGAAGGCAGTTGGATTATGGGCACTGTATGACTTGCTGTTAAAGGAAGGGTCTGAGTGGAAGAGGTGAGTCACCATAGACCTGACCCAGGAGGGTTTGTTCTGGTTTTGGACCCTCCCTTGACTTTCTCTGCTTCCCAGACACCATAAGGCAAGCAGGTTTTCCTATGCCCAGGCCTTTCCACCATGCTGTTCTGTCTTGGAGTCAGCTTATATGGGCTAAAACCTCTACAAACTGTGAGTCAAAATAAATGTTTCTTCCTTTAAATTGTGGGTGTTGGGTATTGTGTCCCAGGGATGAAGGCAGTAAATATGGCATGCTATTTGTTGCAAAACATCTGGGGGTTGGACCAGAATGCATTCTGAAGAGGCCTCTGCCCATCTCCACCTGGCCCTCACCGGGATTCCCCTCTGAGGCTGATTCTGAGAGGACCGTGTGTGTTATCCTCCAATCTGAAAGACTACCATAAATGGTGTGGGCCATTCTACTCATGTGGTCATGATAAAATGGACTTGATTCTGGTTTTGATTTATCCAACTGCTGGCTGGGCTTATCTCTTAAGATCTGTGATAATAATATTAATCATTGTGATAACAGTAATAACGATGATGATTATTAGTAATTACTGGATACTCCTTCATATGCTGTTCATTTTTACAATGATTAATATGTTTTGGCTTACATAATTCTTCTAAGAACCTGACATAGTGGACTCTAGCATCCTGTCTGCAGTCCAAGTAGTAGATTTGAGAAAAAGGGATCACACTATAACTGAGTGACTCTAGATTCAGAGCTACACGCACCTCATGCACCATACGGGGCTGTGGAGAATGTTAAATGTTATAATGCCTGTGAAAACCTTTTTTTAAAAAAAAATTTCATTGAAAAATTAAAAGTATATTATTTTAAGGAAAATTTGAAAAACACATAAAGAAATAAAAACTACTGTTGTCCTGTGTAGAGCAAACAGTCCAAGTCCCTCCGTCCACTTCTCCTTCCCCTTCTGAGGATGTCACAGTTGTTTGGCACATGCTTCTGTACTCATTTCTTAGCGAAAGTTCTTGAAAGTAGAAAACTCCAAGATACAAGTGTGAGCCCAGTTCCCTTGCTGTGGTGGCATGAAGAGCAGCTTGACCCTGACTGCTAGGTTGTTTGTCCCAGAATTCTCTGGCCCATGCAGGCTTTGGGGCTTGGTTACAAGACCAACCGTGCATAGCCTGTGGGCCCCCACTGGCCCAGGTGGTGGAAACATGAATGAACCTTGTCTAGGCCTTTGGCCTTTGATCGTGTCCCTTGGCTTTTTTTTAACCTTTTCTTTCTCTGCTTTCACTCTTTCCTTTTGTGGTTTGCGTCCTCCTCTTCCCTCTACTATCTTTCCTCTAGATTTCAGGGGCAGGAAATCCACAGTGGCAGTGACTTATGAGGATAGGGAGAGAATGGCATGAAGGATAGGTAGGAAAAAAGTCTGTTTTCCTGGTTATTGTTAGGTTGCTGGGACTTCTTTGTTCTGATTTAGCTAAGAGCTTGGGGGACAGATGTTCTATGATTCTGAAGGGAATAAATCAGGTATGTGCAAGAGAGAGGAGCCAGGAGTCACACTGGAATCCGGGGAGTAGGTGAGTTATGGTTTGTGTTTGGATGTTCCTCCCAAAGCCTCATGCAGTCATGGAGGTGGCTCAATCTAGTGTTTGTGATTGGTTCATTGTCTAGCACTGGGATTGGTGGTGTGAGTGCAGATCTGCCCAGGGGCAGGTAGCTGGTATACAATATAAGAGAGGAAAAGAGACTTGCTCAGCCCACCTTTTTCTCTGGCTGCTTTGCTGCCTTCAGTGCCTTGCAGTATTGCCCTGTGCCATACCATCCTGCCTTGGAGCCAGCTGATTATGGCCTGAAACCTCCACGAACTATAGGCTACATAAACCTTTCCTTCTTTCATTTTTGGTATAAGGTATTTTCTCTAAACAATGAAAGAAAAGTAACCAAGACAGTGGGAGAATGAGCTTGTATTTATTCTCCCTGAATATTTGGTAGATGCTACTGTCTGATCTCAGGTCCCAGGCCTGGAGCTTGCTGTGGGATTTAGCTGTAGCTGAAAAATCCTGAGTGATAGTAGAACAAGTAGCAGCAAGACTGATTTTCAAAGGAGTATTTAAGTAGATCCTCTTTATCAGATAGAGGATGATGAACGTATTTCGGTGGTTAGAGCCATTTTACCCTGAGGATTTGAAAGCTCTTCAGTAGAATTCAGGGCAGCCTGCTGGGCTTGCCTAGATGCCTGATGAACTTTATGTCACCTAGCACTCTTCCCCAGTCACCCTCTGGCCACCTGGAGAATGCAGTTTCTCTTTCAGGATCAGAGTTTAGCTCAATCAATTGTATGTGAAGAAAACTTCAGAAGCAGTAAATGATAGCTGATGTACACATCTAGCCCTTTCCTCTCATCTTTTACATTCCACTGACTTTTAGGCGTAGTCTAGAACCTAAAAATCTTACCAGCCATGCTCATCTCTTTTACAAACCCACCCTTCACAGAGAAGGGCAATCAAAATTTAGTGTAGATATATGTCCATTTCCAGTTTATTCGTGTAGCTGACTAAAGTTAGTTTCAAGCCAAATCTGGGGTTGTCCACATCATCAGGTGTAGCTCTCCTTGCCTATTTTTTACATGTGCAAAAAAAAAAAAAAAAGTAGAAATAATTCTGTGTAATAACAATAAAGTAGAGATTCTATTGAGAGGTGTCAGCCACTCCTGGTATCAGAAGCGCAAAGGGTTTGTGTGGTTTATCAAGTATCAGAAGCCAGAGATCCAATCACAACTGAACACGCACGGTGGGTGTGTTTTATTATTTACAACTCGCACTTCATTTTTAAACTTTCTCTGACTGCTCTGTCGTTCTTCTGACGAGTCTTCTGTTGTGCTCACCTCCCTTATCCTGCCTCCACTATTTAAAACACCGAGAACTGCTGCTGTCAGACAGGCAGGTAGACACAATTGAGTATCTGCTTTCTGTGCACTTTTATTTTATCTTATTATTTTATTTTGAGACAGTGTCTTGCTATGCACTTCAGTCTGACCTTGAACTCACAGCGCTCTTCCCACTTCAGCCTCCTGAGTGCTGGGATGACAGGTGTGCGCCCCTCCACCCGGCTCTGTGTGGCTTCCTTTTAAAAAGCCAAATTCAGGTCTCTCTTTTGAGTAACACAGAAGCATAATGAGTGACAAACAGGATAATGGAGCCTGTTTTTGCATTATTGTGTCTAAAACACAGCTTGTACCCACTGAGTGGACGAAAAAAAACCCAGATTGAATAAATATCTATTCCTCTGTGCCAAGAATTGTGCTAGACAATGGAGATACAGCTATGAACGAGTCAGGTAGGCTCTCTGTCCTCAAGGAGCTTGGAAAGACAGACAACAAGCAAGATAGTTCCAGGTTATGATACATACCACGAAGAATAGTAGCACAGTGTGACAGTGAAGACAGGCAGGTGGGAAAAGCTGCTCCAAGTATGCTCTGCACAGGGAAGGCGCAACCTTCAGTCATTAGTTACCGTGGTTAATCTCTGCTGTCTGCTCTCCAGCAGCCCATAACACTGACAGTGAGGTAGTGTGCGTGAAGCTCCTGCTGAGAGATTCCGTGGGAGATGCATTAATTTGCTAGTGCTTCCATTAAAAAAGAACCATGGTCTGAGTGGCTTCAACAACAGACATGTATTTTTCACAGTTTTTGAGGCTGGAGAGTCTGATATCAAGGGGCAGCAGAGCTGGTTTCTGGAGAAAACTCTCCTTGGCTTGTAGGTGGCCTTCTTGCTCTGTGTCTTTACCTTTTCCTTTTGTGTCTGTACATGTTCCTTTTAAGGCCTTTGATCGTTCTGGACTAGTAGCCAATATGACTACCTTAGTGAGTTCTTGTTAATGTAATGACCTCTTTAGAGATCTTCCCTTCAAATATTTGCATTCTGAAGTTCTGGGGGTTAGGACCTGTCTGTCATAGTCAGGGTTTAAAAGGGAAGAGATATAATACAGGACACATAATTTATAGATTATTTTATAATATTTACCCAAAAAGTTAAATGCAGAAGAGTTCAAAGAATCTGTCCATTCACTAGAGACACAAAGAATTCAGCTGAGGGCCTGGATCCCACGGTAATACCCTGCACCAGGCCAGCTGGAGCCCTAGAGCCCATGGCAATGTCTCATGCAAGTCTGTATCAAGGATCTGCACGGGGAAGGCCCAAAGGTCAGTGGCGGAAGCTAGAAAGTCTGTGCCAGTGGATGAAGGATCTGTGCCCTTAAGCTGAGGGATCTGCACTAGAGGAAAGAAGCAATGCTCAAGGTGAGGACCAGAGCTCCCCCAGTAAGAACCACAGCCATCCTCGATGACAACAAGGACCTCAGAAGATGAGAACAGCTGAGTTTGCATCAGGAAAGTCAGCGTGACAACTTCCTCCAGGAGGGTCAATGGCCCACTGTCTTCCCCTCCAGTTCTGCTTTATGCTGTTGGCAACAATCCTCCAGTGGGCCTCCCACACCCAGCACCATGCTGATCTGGTCCAAGTAGGTGTCACCAGTTGGCCGTTAGTTAATTCACCACAGGACCTTAACACATAAATATCTGCAGAATACGATTCAGCCTGTAAGGAGAGAATGGATACCTCACTGTAGATTTTTGTACAATTGGAAAAACGTCGTATCCTCTTTGTACCTTGTGGTGTGCTGCAACACGTGCCTAAGGAAAACGCCTACCAGACGACAGACTCAGGGGTGCTGTAGTTAGATGGGGGCCAGTGGGTGTGTCCTGCCCTGTCTGCATCTTCTGGGACTCTTACACGGAGCCAGAGGTTCTTTTTAATAAAGTGTTCTATCTGTTATCTCCAGTTTGGGAGATGGGCCTATCACTTTTGAAAATGTGCGGGGAAAATGCCCTAATTGAATATGTATTTTGTAAAAATCATCAAAGTTAAACCATTAGAAAAAGAACACCTAGTTTAAAAAATTCTGTTGATATATTCAGATTTTACAGCATGGAAGAAAATCAATTTATGGAAAGCTATGTGCTCAGCACTCTGCTAAGGGGAATCTAGAAGCACCATAATTGATTTATTCTTCCTTTCACTCAACAAATATTTATTGAGTCTTTACTGTGAGCTTCATTTAGCACGTCCACTTTTGAAAACCTGGCTGAAGAGAATTCGAGCATGAACTGAATTTATCCAATGTGGTCACGTGCTTCCCTCCTTGCGGTCCTCCTGGAAGCCGTGTGCTGAGGCTGAGTGGGGACAGGACCAAGAAGATCCCGGCTGCCAAGTGACTCACAGGCCTCCTGCTGGACGATGACTCCTTCCAGACTGAGGTGCTGAACGCACAGAATCCACAAAGAGCGAAGGTGATGGCGAAGGTGTAGAAGGAGGAAGGGCGCTCTGGAGGCCACCGCCAGCTCCCGTGGAGATACTGAGCAGGACCAATGAGTTCGTGCCTCTTTCCATGGGCCTAACTGTTTATGCATCATACCAGAGGGAAGAGGTGGGCCTTTGCTTTCCACATGCACTCGGGTACGTGTCCAAACCGATGCTGCCAAGGTGCCTTGCTCGGGTGTCTTACATCATCCTAAGAGTTCACTTGCACACCCTCAGCCCTTGTGGAATTTGCCCATCTTGGAGTACCAGAAATTAAGCCCATGCTCAGTAAATATTTGTTGGAGTGAATTAATCAAATTGCAGTTATCCAGAGAGGTTATTCTTGAATAAGTTCCCTGTGAAGCTGTAATAGTTACATCTTTTTAAATCAGATTGGAAACAGATCACTAAATATCTGGTTCTTGGTGATAGAATCTAGGCAGGGTTCTATTATATTTGAATGCATGCATGCCAAGACTTCACCCATTGGCTCATGCATTGCCTAAATGCAAGTTTGATAAACGTGTATGAGAATGAGAGAGTGGAGAGGGTGGAAAGAGAATCTTTCTTCCCACGTCAGAACTGAACTTACATTTTGAGAAGCATGAGCACCTTGGCCACCACACCAAATGTGCCGAAGTGCTGCTGTCTCTTACCCTCTCAGTGCTGCACTGGTGCCGACGGTCAGAGGCTGCGGTTCAGAGGCTCAGGACTTGCAGACGTGGAAAGCCAGTGAGGCAGGGTCTTACCATTTCCTGGGGCGAGTCCACTGATGTGCTTCTCTCTGATGTTTGTGGGTCCACATGAAGATCATGTGGGATATCAATGGGAGTTCCACAAGTGCCAGGAAAAGACGCGGGAAGAACTTCTGCTTCTAGGGGATTTCAGCTGGTTCTCAAAAATTTCATCCAAAGACTGTGAGGGGACCAAAGCTGCCTGAAATGGGCACCGCTTAGCAAAAGCAAATATTGCCTCTGCACCAAATTGTAACTGAATGAATGAGGGGCAGCAGTCATGATTTCTGTCTTGAAATGAGCAATATTTTGAGACAAAGTAATGAAAGATAAAATATGTACAGTGAAAATCCATTCAGCTACTCAGGAGATGGAGGCAGGAGAATTGCAACTTTGAGGTTGGCCTGCGGAACTGCTGCAAGAATCTTCCTTGATGTTTTAAGAAGGGCTGTATGGTAGCTCAGGGACCTGGTGTTTGTCTACCATGTTCAAGACCTTGGGTTTAATGTCCAGGACTGTGAAAAAATCATTTAATGTCTTAAAATTATCATGTTCAACAAATAGAGGACTAACTAGGGTTAAGAGTGCTTTTGTCTAAGAGGGACCGAAGGGGGCCTGGAAAGTAGGTCGTCCTCAAACTCACTGAATTAGAATACATCTGTATGATAGATTACCTGACAGCCATTAAATATGTTTTAAAATTTTTAAAAATTTTTAAAGTATGGAAAACCCTTATGACACAATAAGTCAAAATGCCAGTTATGAAAATAAATACTAAAGACACAATTGTACAAGCACATATAGAAGAAAGACCAAAAGCCTTCCCACCAAAATTGTAATGTGTATAGAGCGGGTGGGGATCCTGGCCTGTGCTTTTGATTCATTAGTTTTTTTTTTCCTGTATTTTTTTTATCTTGTTAATGAATACATATTAATTGTACATATAATCAGCATATTTTGATACATGTGTACCTGTGGATCAATCACATATGAATTGCACCTCTCCTCCATTCATGTTTTTAAGAAAATTTGAAAGAAACCTGAAAGTTCAGGAAAACATGGCATTGGAATAGATGCACCCACCATGGAGCTTAACCAAATACTGACAGAGCGCCAGTACTTGCTGAGAGCTCTCTTTAACAGACACTAGAGATACAGCAGCATAGTCACTGCCTCGGTCCCAGCCAGACTCTCCCTCTTCTCTCCGCAGAAGTAATCTCTGATATTTTGTTTAGCACATTTGCTTAGGGTTAAGCATCATATTGCCATAGGACTAAGTTTTGGCCAGTGGAATGAAAGAAACTATATGTACAACACTGTGGGTGATTCCTCAAAGGAAGGAAAAATTGCTTCCCCTTTCTCTCTCTCTCTCTGTCTCTCTCTCCTTCGCTCCCTCTCTCTCCCTTTCTGTCTTTCCCTTGGTACCAGAAATCGAACTCAGCACCTGATGCTTGCCAGACAGGTGCTGTGCCACTGTGCCACATCCCAGGCTCCTACTCATTCTCTTTGATTCTGGCTAGGACGGGGCAATCATTTCAGCCGCTGCTGTGGGCCCCCGGATAGATGTGTGCCACAGAAGGTGGTCTTACAAGACCGAAGAGTGATTTCAGGTGTTCAGACTAGACTTATCAACTATCTGTGACTTACCATAATTCTTTTGGCAGACAAATAAAATTCTAATGTATTTAAGACAGTGCCATTTAAGATGTCTTGCCCCTGGCAGCCTAGGTTAATTTATGTAGCACACTGTGTATCATGTTCTCTTGTATGTCTTGTATTTTTATTACCTACATACATAGTTTAAACAGTATACATGTTGCATGCTAATAGTATAATTAAATGGTATTATGCTGTAATACCCTTTTGCAGCCTGATTTTTAGGAATATAGGACTTCGTGACACTTATCTATGTTGATATATGTAGATACAGTTCATTAATTTTGGCTGCTACATACTATGCTACAAGCTACATCTATCCTTACTGAGGACTAGATCGTTTTCACTCATATTTTTACAAATACCACTATACAAGCGTGTTTGCACACATTTTGCAGTACCTACAAGTGTTAGACTTTTAGGGTGGATAGTTGTGGAGTGGCTGGATTGCAGGATACATGCACTTTTAAGTGTACTAGATTTTATAAAAGACATAGTTTTAGAATAAACATTAGAAAGTATATAAAAATTCTGTTTTTCCGAATCTTGAACAACACTTGATATTTCTAGGTTTTTCACTTTTACTTATTTAATGACTAAGCGATGGTGTTTTATTATCATTTTCCATTTTTCCACTTTTCACAACAAAAATGCATTACCTTTACAATTAGAAAAGATAAACATTAAAACCTCTCCCAGTTTAACTCTCAGTATGTACATTAAATTGCTTCAGGGAGTCTAGACATGTCTAGGGATCAGTGGGGATTCTTTCTCCTCCATATGGCTCCCTCTCCGAGCTCATAGAAGAGTCTAATTTATTATTCCAGAAATGCTGTGTACAATAATACAGGACAATAAACCTTTTGTTCTGCTTTAACACGCTGTTTATGAGTGCTCAACAATCGTGGAGCTGAAGCTGGCTGAACTGGTGACCGATAACTTGTGTTTCTGGGTGTTCTGCCACAGCACTGTCCTGTTCTTCTGCCACTGTAAGCAAAGAGAGTGTTACCTGTCCTGAAATACTGTGAAGTGCATATGTGTGCGTGTGTGTGTGTGAGTGTGCGTGTGTGAATGTGTGTGTGTGTGTGTGAGTATGGTCTTTCTTGATCTGCTTATTTCTCCACAGTCCCCTCCGTGATTCTTTCCTGGAGGTGAAGACACACCTCTCTTCTATGTAAGTCCAAGGGCATCATCCTGTCTCCCTCCCTCATCTGGTGGCTCTATTTTGAATCAGATTCCTGCAAACCATGGACCTGAGCCCAGTTGGGAGCTCATCATGCTAAATTGCTGTCTAGAGGTGACTGCTCTTAAAGGGCATTTGTAATTTATTAGGAAACTAAGGAAGGCAGAATTGCCTCCCAGAAAGACTAGGTCTTTTGCTGTAGAATTGAAGCTTTCCTCACAAGTCAAAGAGGTGACGTTTTTACAGACTCTGCTCAAGTAACAGCATAGAGTTTGCTAATAAGAATCCATTTAAGAATATTTGGCCTGGCACTGAAAAAATGTGGACATGAAAGGAATACAGTAATTGTGCCTTCATTATATAATTTACAAAGTTTTAAATTTTATTTTATATTTTAAAAATCAAAACAAAAGGGATAAAAGTGATACAGAATTTTTTAAAAAGTAAGAAATTAACACTAGTTAATATATTGCATATTGTTATCTTAGAAGTAGTTGTTCAGATTACAAGATCTAGGCACAAAATATTTAAGATAAAATTCCAGCAGTGACGGGAAAAGCTACTACTGTAGCTTAAGATAGATATGCTTAATCTCAGATACTTTCCCACTTGAACATTCTTTCAACAAATGTGTTCTGGGTAAAAATGTGTATAAGTGAAGATAACTGTGTGGGACTTCAGGAAAAGCAGAGGCTAGAGGGGTCACATCACCTGGATTTAGGTGATGGATCAAGAGAAATTCTGCGGTTTTCTAGAGGCTTATTTTTTTCTCCCTGTTGTACTGGGGTCTGGGAGCTTTTTGAGTTGAAAAGGTATACAAAGACCAATTCTCAGGTGTGAGCAAAGGATTCCCAAGAGGCTTTGCCCTGACAGTTTTCGCTTGATGATAAATATATATATATATATGGTGAGGGGAGGGTGTAATAAGCCATATCAACATGGATATCTAAATGTCCTCCCCACAAAGCCCATGTGCTTTCAGAGAGGGTTCTGGGAGAGACAGCTGGATCATGGGAGGATGAAAGTCTTCAGCAGATTATTTCAAGGTGACTTTATAGCTTACTTGCTGTTAGGAGGTGGGATCCGGCTGGAAGCAGTGTGTCGCTGGGGTGTGGCCTGGAAAGGTTGTCTGCCCCTGCGCCTCTGTCTGCTTCCTGTCCGCCATGCTGTGAGCACCCCTCCTCCGCCAGTCCCTCCGCCATGCAGCCCTGCCTTGGAGCCAGCCGACTATGAACTGAAACCTCCCCAGAGGTGAGCTGAATAAATCTTTCCTCCTTTAAAATTGTGGGTGTTGGATTTTGTGATTCAGTGATAAGAAAATGACTAAGACAGAGGATGAGATGGAGAAAAGTTGATCAGTGAGAATAAGTTATGGTTACAAGGAAGCAAGAATTTCAAGAAAGCTATTGCAAAGCAGAGAGACAATCGTAATGATGTGCACTTGAAAAAGCTAGAAAAAAAGGATTTTGGAAAGATTTTGCTATTAAGAACTGATATATAAATAGATATGCTTAATCTCAGTTACACATTGTTTCATGTCTGCATGTATCACAGCATCATTTGCAACTCCATTAGTATGCATAATTTTTTTTTTTTTTTTTGTATCAGGGATTGGACTCATGACCTGGCACTTGCTAGACAGGTGCTTACGCCACTGAGCTAAATCCCTGGCCCCAATATGGATAATTTTTACGTATCACATATTTTAAAGAAATACTCATATGTACTTTTACTCTCTAATTAGAATGTTTCAGTGTTGAATCATCATGATGCTAAATCTATGGACTTTTGTTCCTGCTCAATTCACTTATAGCTGCTTATTTCCCTTTGTGTTTGTGACTTTTGTAGTTGATATTTCTGTGGCCGCTTATTTGATTAAACTGAATCTCTACAATCATGTGTCTACATTGGCAACTCTTCCTTTCAAAGAGAGTTTTTCTTCTCTTTGGAACTTTGACCTGAGAACCCCAGTTTCTTTGGAGGACACCTGCTCGTCACATTTCTTAGATTCAGCTCCACCAACTTGCATCCGTCGCTCCCAAGTCCTGCAGTGACATTAGAGTTTTCCCCCAGGGTTTGGGGTTGGGGATGTCGAGGGTAGAAACCTGGGTCCTGTACATACCGAGGATGTGCGCTGTCCCTGAGCTGCGTATGCCTCAACCTCCACCCTCCTGCAATAATTCCAGATTCTCTCTCCTACTCCCACTCCTTTGGCTTCAGTTTGACTTCACCATTTCTCTTCTACCATTTTTTCTGTTTTAAGATTTCTCTTACTTTCCAATGTGCTCACACTACACTCAAAAGCTGTAGGCCATCCTGGTTCAGTATGGCTCCAGTCCGTACTGCCGAAAGCTGGTATCGCAGACTCTTGTACTTACAGACTTTATCCTCTTACATAGTTTTTTTTTTTTTATTTAGAGAAAAAGAGCAAAACAGAAAAAAGGGTGGAAATTATACAGAATTTAAAAGAAAAACTAAGAAATCAGTAGTTGATAAATTACATATTGTTATCTTAGAGTATTCCATCAAGTTACAAAATCAAAACATAGAAAGTGAAATCAAAACAATGACAGTACAAACCATTCTGTTTGATGAACTAACAAAAACTTAGTAGTGTGGTTATCTATCTTGCACACTTAAACATACATGCAGTTATATCCTCTAGAGCACTTTCTTTCCCTATCTTACGTAGTTTTTAAACACTGACACATGTGAAGCCCTTTGTGAGATGCTACGAGGAATGTTTTTGTTTATGATAGCTTAGTGGTGGGAAAGATGTACGTAGACAGCAGAAATTATCCTAGCAGGCAACCCGAGATGTGTGCTAAAATAGACTACAGTGGTGCAGGAAAGGCTAGGAGGGCAGTGGGAGGGTTCTCTCCCCCAGGGAACAGTGGTGGCCAGGAAAAACAAGCTCATGCACTGAATACAAGCTTCTGTTTCCCAGCAGTTCAGGGGTGCACAGTTGGGCAGAAGGAGAAACAAGTTTCTTTCATGTTGCGAGTGACTGATGTGAAGGGCACAGCTTACTGCAGAACTCTGAGGAAATGTGCCAGGCAGCCCAGGCTGCTCTCCCATCACAAATCCCCACTTGTAATAGAAATTATTTAGAAGGTGCGTGGCTGAGAAGAGGTGGAGCACGTTTTGGTATTTCAAATATTTCCTCAGAAGAAACACCTAGTGCTTATCCTGCTATTAAAGGAAACTCTAAAGCCACCACTGTTTGCCTGGTGGTGTTTTCTGTTAGAACCCTATATTAAGAGGGCTGTAACTTGACTGTAAAAATTCCCTCTAGGAGAAAACTTGATATGCCACAGTGCTTCTTTTGAATAATGTTCCCTGTCCCACTTTTAGTTTTGCAAATTTGTTTTACGTTAACCAAGGACTTTGAAAGTCAGAAGACAACAATTTCTTGGCATTGGAAATAATTGACTCTTTCTGTTGAAGTTTTGTATACTTTACTGCATGAAACATTAACAGTACAAAAAGAACAGAAAACAAGAATCAAGATTACCTGTTTACTTAATGTATAGAAAAATTCAAAAAGTCTTTATGTAGTATGCCACATACAATGTCAAATATAAAAGAAAGGGTATTTATATTTTTAAAGTAACAGATGTAGTTGTAAGATGCTGGCTGGCTAAAGTATAACTAAATAGATGGAACCAGCACAGACTCAGGCAGCAGTTTTGTTCCTCCTCCTGAGCTAGATGAACTTTACCAAAACAGCAAGTTTTATTGCAGAAACTTCACTGGTAAGCAGGGCTATAAATCCAGGTAATACTGCTATCATTTGAATCTTCAATGTTCCTCATAGCCATGGGTTGAGAGTGTGATCCCCAGTGTATGCCATTACTGGGAGGTGGTAGACAGAACCTGTGGGAAATGGGACACAGTAGAACACAAGATAAGTCACTGGGTAATATTATGGTTTACGTCTAGATCTCCCCCAAAGCTTCATGTGCTCCTAAGTAGGGCTTTGGGAAGGTGATGGATTGTGGGGGCATGATTCTCACCCGTGGATTAGTCTGCCAATGAATTTGTAGTGGAATGTGATGTTGGCAGGTGAAGCCTGGCTAGAGGAGGTGGACCCCCCTTCCTTGATCTCGGTCTGCTTCCTGCCGCAATGCCGTGGGTTGTTTTTTCTCCATCACACCCCTCTGCTGGGCTGCCCTGCTCTGGTGTCAGACAGCTATGGGCTGAAACCACTACACAGTGTGAGCCAAAATAAACCTTCCTTCCTCACAGTTATGGTGTTGGCTATTGTTTCTAATGAAGCCAAGGGTGGACCTGGATGGGAAATTGAGACCTTGGCTGTTTGTCTTTCTCTCTCTTTGCTTCCCAGATGCTGTGAGGTAAGCAACTGTGATCTACCATGTTCTCTGCATTATATACTGCCTCACACCAGGTCCAACAACAACAGAGCCAGCCTTCCATGGACTGCAGCCTCTAAACCATGAGCCAAAATAAAGTTTCTCCTTTCAGTTGTTTTGCAGGTATTTTGTCACAGTGATAGATAGTTGACTAGAACCAATACTAAGCCATTTATTCTGAGCACTAAAGAACAACCAAGGACGTACTGAGGGACAGGAAAAGGGTTTCCAAACACAGATAATCACATAGAACATAGGACACTTGGAAGAAGGCCTGAAGCTGCTTTCCTGCTAAGTTCAGTCCTTACAACTTCTTTTCTCAAGGTGCTCCACTTGATTCTAGTGATTGAAGATGCATCTGGGTATAAACAACTGTCTTCTGTAAGTGCCTAGCCAGAGGTACAGCCATCTTTCTGGTCTACCAGTGAAGGAAATGCTGGCTCTGTTATATTTTCATTTACATAGTGATGATTTTCTGAGAACTGTTGAGTACATTTGATTCTATGCAGTTAAATTTTACCACTAACCAGCTTTGGAATCTAACTAAGATGTGACTTTCTATGCTATGTTAGTAGTAACATAGTGTCAAAAATTTTTGTTTAGTGAAGGGAAATGTGCACAAAGTTTGTCTATTTCTTACAACTTCATGTGAATGCATAATTATATCAAAATAAGCAGTTTAATTAAGATATACTAAGATAATATTAAAATGTTTGCAATACAGAGGACATTGATAACAGCACAATATTCAATAGATTAGTTAACTATCACCCACAGGCCAAGTCTGGCCCACATGTCTTTCACTGGAATATTTCTGGAATATTTCTATGCTAATTATTATTATTTTTATTTTAAGGAGGATAAAACAGAATAAAACCAATCAAAACAAACCAGTGTAAGAGATACAGGACTTCAAAACATTGCAAAATCAGCACTGATTATCACAATGCTTTTTAGTGCCCTCAAAATAGCTGTAGATAATTTTGGACATAGTAAAAATCAAGCGGAATAGAATAGAAACAATAAAAAACGAAACAATGAATGCAATAAAGGGCTTCAAAATAAGTCAATAGTAAATCCAAAATTGCTACTGTATCTTGCTATCTTTGAAATAGCTGCTTCTGCTATCAGATTTAACATAATCAAACAAAACAAAAAAGAATAAAACCCAACCCAGCAAAACAGTGGAATCAATATAGGACCTCCAAACGAGACCATAGGGAACCACAAAGGACACAACCCTCAGAAGAGATCCCCCCAAAGATGTTACACTGTGTGCCACTGTCCTCTGAACCTGTGATCAGACCACTGGCCCTAGACCTGCAATGTTAACGAAACACCAAAGCACCACAGGCATCCACTTGCATTTCACCTCCATAGCTATCAGCACAGCCTGTGTTTCTCTGGGTAAGTCAGTTGTCTACGGTGGGGTGGAGGAGGGGTGGATTGGTACTTCTTGTTTGCCAGCCCATACACTGGAAGGGGCTTGCGTCTAGCTGTTCCCAGTCTGGTGGTGGCCCGCACATTGTGCTGGTTCCCAGACCGGGTTTGTTTGCTGCTGTGACCTTTTTCCCTCTCTCCCCAGCCCACAAATCTCTGCTTATTAGTTTGTCTGACAAAGGCAAAATTTAGTATGTAGTTACACTGGAGACTGTAGGATCCACAAGCCTACACATTGCCATCTTATCCTTCACAGGATAGAAATTTGCTGATGTGGAGCGTGAGCTCTACAAAGATGAGGACCTCATCAGCTTGTCATTGCTGCTTAGCACATGGCTTTGCACACTGTGGGAGCGAAATAATGACATGCTGAATTATTGATGCAACATATTAAGGAAATGTGAGTTTGCTATTTTGAGAGAGAGTGAAACAATTTGCAAACATGGTCTCCAATACCATAGCCCTAAAGTCTGGAGACCATCGCCTTTGTAAACTGTGCGAGGCAGAGGACTGTGGGTCTAACAGAAGACCTGAGAACTCACCTGAGATCAGTGAAATGGCAAGTTAATAACAGCAGGAACTAATATGAAGAACACCGCATGTGATTCTGATTTAGTCAGGTATCTTACTTCTTTTTAGGTGTATAACAGGTAGCAATAGTTCAGTTTTCTAGTTAAATGATGAATTGAATGAAAAGATTTGCATCTAGCTATGGGAAGGCGTACTAGGGTCTCATTAAACTGACATCTCACTCTATTAAAGAGAAAAATAATTAAAGATAAACCTAAACGATCCAAATTTTAAGTCATCTGTAGTTTTGAAATTTTTATTATTCCAATGAAAGTTTCAATTAAAATGGGCTCTTTCAGAAATATTCTGAAGGGTGAAAATGTTTCCTGATAATACAAAAGAATAAATTTTTAAGCTGTCAGCTAATTTTGTCTTTCTTCAAGGTAGGGAGGACTTTATCAATTTGTGCTCTCAGTAATAATTTCCTGAGAGTATGTCGGTGCTGGAAACATGAGAAAAGGGAATAATGAAAGAGTCTGGAGCCAGACAAAGTTGGATTTGAATCTCTGGGCCTGGACTAACTTAATTATCTGCACCAAGGCTCATCTGTAAGGGAGAAAATGACTTTAGCCTCCTAAAGTTGTTCTGAGGATTAAATAAGAATGGGGAGTGGTTAAAACATGGTACATACTCATAGACGCTTATCAAATGTTAGCACCCTTTCCTTTCCTTGGACCAAAGGACAAGGGACACAGGAGTAAGAGAAGGAAGGCCTTTTGGTTAGCTGCGGAAAAAACTGTCTGCCCCTGAATGACTCTCCCAGCTGTCTAGGGGATATTAGAACTATATTATTTGTGTCATGCTGGAAGCATTGTTGTACAGCCTGTCTAAATGCTGGGCCCATATATTATGTCAGAAAGATGGTTTTGCATGTGAGCATAACTTGACTGTTTAAGCAAACTACACTAAGCACTTCCACTGGTGCGAAGCCTTGGGCTGCAGAGAAATCTTTACTAGGACTCCCGTTGGCAGGTGCTGGAGTGCAGGAAGGCTTGCCCTTGTTGCAGTCTGTTCATTAACTGCTTGCTGTTCTTCCTCCTGGCCCCAGCACACGCTTCTATTTTTGGCCTTCAGCCTTACCTCACAGGCAAGTGGCTGGCCAATTTGTTTTATTAAATTATTTGTTTTTAAAAATAACTCTTTGTTACAAAAAGTCTTTATTTTTTTTTCATAGCTAGAGTGGTCTTCTGTTACCAGGTTAAACACTGAATACTAAGAAACGGTGTTTTCCAAGAGGCAGTGTTTCAACCTTTCCAACTCCTCTAAGTGTTTGACCCTGAGTAGTCCCTGCAGCAATCCCTCTCTGGTTGTTAGTGTAACAGACTGTCTGTCAATGACTGTGGCCATTTTACCAGTTTAGCATGGAGCAAAATTATGATGGAGCATGTTTGCTGTGGGAAGCAATTTATTATTATACTAACACATATTTAAGGAGAAAATGTGACCAGGAGAGGGGTACACAGAAGGCACTGTGACTGTCTGGGGTTATTACCCTACCTAAACTAGGGAGAACTGAAAAAGCGACTTTCAGACCACTTAGACTGTGTCAGCTCTGGATAGATAGCCAGTCCAAGCACACAGAAGACTTACACTAGGACAAAGCTCCATGGCAGCTGCCAGACAGGGCCGGCATGGCACGTACACCAGCTTTGCATTTCAGGGAAATCTTTTACAATTATTAAATACAGTTAGGATTTTCCCTACATTTTCTTCTGTTACTCTATTTGTCATTTTTGTGATTTTCAAGACCCAAAATCAAAGTGCTGAAAAATAATCCATCATAGATCTCTTGCTTTTCTCTTCCCCCAATGGCTATTACTTTCACCCTGGATTATTTTACTCACTTTACAAATGTTGACTATTATAGGAAGAAATAGAACCGTGCAATGTTGTACTTCCAGCTGGTATGTTAATTGGACACTGTTTATTCAACAGCAACATTAAGAAAATAAAAACCTCATCACTAGTCTTCTCTGAAAAGCCCTTGCAAATAATAGCACTTATATAAAACTTAAGGCCTGAATGTTTCTTGTTTACGAGTAACATAGTATTAGCATATTAAAATCGTTACTAACTGGTGTTGGAATATGTGTCGGAAGCCTGTCAATGTGCTAATGGCAGTAGTCTTGGAGACATCACATCTGCCACAGATTAATTACTCACATAAAACATTATCATTTCCCCTTGCCTCCTATGAGAAAGTGCGGCTGCTAAAGTGATTAATGGCTTTGAGTGATACACAAAGGAATAAATAGGAATGTTACCCAGTAGATTGAGAAACCTGCTCTTGATTTGTATTAGAACAAGTTGAAGGACCTCAGTGGTGTCACATTTATTTCTCGAAGCCCTTAGGCAATTAAAAAGAAATGTCTGGCACAAACTCTGGGAAACTTGCTGTCCAAATGGCTAATCCTGCCTTTCCCCAGAGGTCTTTGTGCGGGAGGAGCTGAGGCTGGAGATCAGGTAAGGGCAGATTGAACCGGCCAGGCCACTCAAGGCGAGGGGGACCAGCTGCTGCGTATGATGTCATTTTCTGTTTTCCTCCCACTCTGTATTTCTCATCCGTTGGAGTTAGGCACGGAGGTGACTTCCAAGGTCTGCACTGGCTGCTCCCATCACACTGTGCTTCCTCCTAGAGGTCAGGCTGAGGGAGATCCAATTTTGAGTAGTTGGAGGTAAAGAAAAGAGAAAGCATTTGAAAGACAATTTATTGTTTACAATTAAAACTGGGGGATTAAAGTTCAAAGGTGAGAACCTGGCCTGCAATTAAGGCTGGTAAGAGGACTTAAACAACCTATTATATGACAATTACCACAAATGAGAACAGGAGGTAATCTATTGATTGCCTCCCTGAGCAACCTGCCTCCTTATCCATCATTGCAGCCAAGCACCTTTGCCGTTCCCGCATGGGCCAGTCTACTTTTTATTTTCCCTATTTTAGGTAAGAGAGCAACAGACTTCCCGAACAAGACCAATGCTGGGTTCTAAAGACTCTACTTATTTCATTATCTCTAGGTTTTGGTTATTTTCCTAGGCCTTTTTGGGGAAACTTGGACGGTTAAAGCAACAGTAAATACTAAAAAAAAAAAAAAAAAAAAAAAGGACAATTTTCAGTATTTCAGTATCATTATAATTAGACACAATTATAGGAAAGTTAGTGATAATTTAAACTGACCAGCTGGATATCAGATGACTTGTTTGGAACTGGCAAATTAATGAATATGTACTTAGTGAGCAGACTTGCCTTTCAGGAAACAATATAAAACCTATTCACCTCGTTAGCCAAAATGTGTGAGCCCATGAACTTGTGGAAATGCTATTTATACAGATGACAAGGCTTAGTACTGTGGATTTTTCAGGGAAAACGGCATTGGAGGTGAATCCTCTTGAGTTTTCCCTCATGGTCTGCTCAATTTCTGCTGCACTGATACAGCATTTAAATGCTATTCTTCGTGGAAGACCTTGGGAAAGTGTTGTCTTTCATTTGCTAGAGCCAGGTGTCGTTCACTGGCTGGCTGATTTTCTCAGAACTCGTACAACCCTGACCAGAATCATTTTGTCCCTAAGGACAGAGGTAATGGCACAGGAGAGAGAGAAAGAAAAGAGAGAGAGAGAGAGAGAGAGAGAGAGAGAGAGAGAGAGAGAGAGAAGGGCAAAGGACAGGAAGGGGGAGAGGGGGAAGGGGAGAAGGGACAGGGAGAGGGAGAGGGAGAGGGAGAGGAAGAGGGAGAGGGAGAGGGAGGGAAAGAAAGAATAAATACACCCCAAAGAGAGTTAAGACAGTATGTGTGGTTGAGAAATTATGAATTCAGCCTGAATGAGAGTGTGGGTCATTTTTCCTGTGTTCCCAAGAGCTGTGTTGAAATTTGAAGTACTGGAGCATTTGACATTTTATAAAATTCAAGAGAACTTTTGGTGTTGAATTCTCCAAAGACTTTGGCTTTATGATGGTTTAGGTCAGAGCTTGGGGTGAGCAACAGGATTGGAGAAAATGTTCCTTTGTCCCTTTTGTCTGTGAGAAATGACATCACTGATCTTTCAAAGTGGACGAGCCATGGAGGTTTTTCTCCTTATGTGTTCTTTGATATGAGAAATGGGAATCCTGGGTGATTTGATGTTAGCCCTTTAGGCTTTGAGATTTAGGAAGCAATACAGCCAGTTACTTAATGCAATTTCTCAAGCCTTGAATGAAAACATTTAAAAAAGGAAGTTGAAGGAATCGAAGCTTCTTTCCTGTTTTTTTTCACCCTCCTTTGTAATTCTAGTTATAGGGCTTATTATAATAAGGAAAAATCCTCTGGAGTTTACATCTTCTGTCACACACTATTATTGCTTCAAAATCCCTGTACGTATTTTCACCCGAAGTGCTAAACCTTTGAGAGAAGCAGGTCTGACGATTGAGTGTCTGGCTGGAAATCATTTACTATTGATGGTCACTTGGCTCAAGATTGTATCGCTGAAATGACTCAGGGAGAAAAATCAATAATACTCACACATTGTGCAGTCCTGTTACAGGACCATCTGTTTTTACTTGAAAAAGTATTCCTTGTTCCAGATTACTCTTTTAAAATAAAGGGGGAGAGAAAGGTGACCTAAATCACAGCTCATTTTCTCTTATGCCCTTGTTGTTATTTGAGTTCTTGCTTTGGTAGGAGTAGAGAGGACAACTAAGTCTCACAGAGAAACAGTAGCAGATGTAAAATGGACAGCTCTGTGTATATGCTGTGTTACAGCTTCAATCGCTGAGGGAAATGCCATCTGGTGTATATTTACTAATATCTCAATTTTGAAATTGTTGGACAAAGGAGAAATGATTCAGCTTCTGTAAAATGGCTTTTGTGGATGGGGCATGGATTTGGAGCACACAGAGCCACAGGGACACGCACACATCTGCGCAGTCACACACATGCAGTGTGTGAGTCACCTGTGCTTCCGTTTTTACTTACACAGTGGCATTTCCATTGCTTCCGTAGATTTAATTCTTATACATTTGTCTTCTAGTCTGAGTCTGGAACAAATTCTGGAGCAGAGTTCTGGTGAAATGAGACAGGACCTGTCTGGTTCGGAGAAGGAGCCACATTGCTCATTTACGCGTGGAATCGAAATCCATGGAATCCATACCCACCAAAAGCTCAGTGAGGGATTCTGTCAGGGAAGACAAAGGAGAAGCCCCAAGTGGAGACCCTCACAGCGGGGCGGGCTCGGAGCTCTCCTCGGTGCTGAGGCAGCGCCTTGGGGAATGCCTGGACGTGGGGCCGGCTGGAGAGTGCCTCAGACTGGCCTGGCCTGGCAGTTCCCACAGTGGGCTGTGTGGTATGAGGTTTTTCAAGGACAAGGAAATCATTAAGTAAGTTTGTTTTGTGGTGAGAACATTATTCCTTTCCCAAAGTTTTCCCCTTTTTCCTTACCATCAGTAAGCTTCTGTGCCATTAGACCCAGGTGGTCCCCTCAGCTTTCACCTCTTGGTTCTTGTTCTGTCTTTATTTTAATGAAATAAAATCTCTTTTATCTGGATTTCCACTGCCTCTTTGATTGCTTTGGAGAATTTCATTTGTAGTTTTCATTTAAGGATACATAATGCATATCCTGATAGGTGAATCCATTCTACTGTCTTGTTCTCTTTGGTAATTGCTTTGGTTACATCTGTCAACTTAGTAATATAAAACTCAGTTCACAATCTGGGTTCTTCTGGTTGTTGTTTTGTTTTTGTTTTTCCTCCAGTACTGAGAGTGAATCCAGGGCTTTGACTCTGAGTTACATCCCTAACCCTTTTCAAAAAAATTTTTTTTGAATTTTGAGACAGGGTACCTTAGTTACTGTCTCACCACAATGTGTGGTGGTATCAGCCCATAGCCAGCTGGCTACAGTGGAGGAACATGCAGAGGAGAACAGCCGCAGGGCAGCAGGAAATAGAGGGAGGGAGACACATCTGTTAAGGCGGCGTCTACAGGATCCGCCTTCTCCGGCCAGTCTTCACCTGCCGACATCATGTTTAGCTATAAACTCATCAGCGGACTGATCCTCCGATGAGTATCACACTCTCTGCCTACAGAAACACATGAGGCTTTAGGGCAACATGTGCTTATCAACCATAGCACGGCTCTCACTGAGCCCCTCATTTGTCCAGACTGGGCTCAAACTTGCAGTCACCTTGCCTCAGGATTCCAGAGTGCTGGGATCACAGCCTGGGGTGGACAGCCATGCCCTGCCGGATTTTCTTAAATGAACTTTTAGCTTTTCCTTGGTATGTTCACAGTGTGTGGTTCCATTTCCACTGATAACAGAAATTTAACAAGTGAGCATAAGTAGTGACATTCTAATGGCTTCCTGTATCCTAGAATAGAACAATTAAAGCACAACAACCTCTTGTGTTTATGATTAATGTTCATTTAATGTGAATTAGCTGAAACACAATTGGTAAAGAGGAAATGATGTCAATAGAATGCAGAAGTTATTTTGACTTGTATAGGATTTTCCTGGGGTATTAACATTTTAAAGTAATTAGAAACAGGTTCTTCCCATTTAGCAAGGAACATTTGGCCATACATCAAGACCTCAGGAGAAAAACTGAAAACTCTGTAGAAGTGACATTTTTAGAGCTAGTATCAGCTTGTTTAGCAGTTCTATGAGCTGCTACAGCTTTCAATGTGTCAAGGCTATCTGAGCAAGCTGTGTGCAGATAAAGATGCTAAAGTGATATCTTCTCATATTAAAACAAAGGATCTAGTTTTCAACTTCAGTGACAGTGGTCTGTCTTAGAAGCCCATGCCTTTAAGGCCTTATACCATGAAGAAGACTAAGTAGAAGCCTCAAGTTTATCACTGCAAATGATCAGCTGATTGTAACGTTAGATATCAGTTGCTGTAGTCAGGGGTTGTGAGGAGAGCAATTACAATCAGGACACAGAATTTATAATATTATTTTATGATGGTCACCCAGAGTTAAACACACACAAAAAAAAGTGCAGAAAATATGTCCACAACATTGAAGACCCAGAATATTTAGCTGGATCCCACAACAATGTCCTACATAAGTCCAGACGAAAACCTAGAGCCCATGACAGTGCCTCCCACGAGTCCATCTGAAGATCTGTCTAGAGTCCATGACAAGGAATCATGCCAGTCTGTTTTATGGATCTGCTGGGAAGGCCCAAAGGTCAGCGGTGGAAACCGAAAGTCTATGGCAGCAGGATGAAGGATCTGTGCCAGTAGGTTGAGGGTTCTACACTGGAGCTGAGAAGTCCCACTCAAAATAAGGACCAGGGATTCCCTGAAAAGTACCACAGCCATCCTAGAGATAAAGAGGTCCCAAGCTCCTCTGATGGTGAGAACAGTCAAGTACATGCCAGAAAGCCAGTGTGACAAGCTTCTCCTGGATTAAACAGCACACGTCTTCCCCTCTGGAGCCTGGAAGCGATGCACAATATAAGGACCAGAGCTCCTCCAGAGTGAACCACAGTCACTCTCACCAACAAGGTCCCAAGCTCCTCTGATGACAATGACTGAATTCATACTGGGGAAGCTAGTCATGACAAGCTCCTCCAGAAGAACCAATGGCTCAGAGCAGCAATGCTTAGGAGAAGCCACAATGCCTAGCTCTTTTTCTCCACATCTCTATTTATGCTGGCAACTTACCCCAGGTGGGTCAATACACACAGCACCACTCTGATTTAATTCACCTAGTTGACCACCAATTTTCAGTCCATAACATCAGTGGATAGTTAAATAGGCCTATGTATTTGAGAGAGTTTTTGTTTGTTTTGGGCTTGAGTGAAGAAGACACATGGGTCCTGTCTCAGTTCCCTAACGTAATTTCCCCAAAGCCCTATTATTTTTAGTGTACAGCTTTATAGAATTAAAGGACTTTTGGTATGTATATGTGGATGGGATGCTTAGACAACATCTGAATAGTTTAAGTTCACATTCTTGAGCAGAGATATTATTAATCTTCCACAGCACAGGAAAGGTGATGCAAAGTAGAACTGCACACAGGACATGAGAAGAGCTTTTCAAAGCTCACAGACTTTGGGCTAGAATTCAGCACATACCAAAAGTGCATGTGGGCACACTCAGAGTTTTGATGCATGGCCTGTGTGTTACCCTTCCTATCCTATGGGAGAGAGATGCTGCTGTGACTTACGAACCTTCCAGTTAGCAGTGCTGGTCCTTGTTTCTCAAGGCTCCCACAGCTGCATTTGGGAGCCGAACAATCTCTCTCTTTTGGGTACTGTACCTGAAGTGTGGCCAATGCTGCCTTGTCTCCATTGGGGAAGGTTGGCAAAACTGGTGCTTGGTTGTAGAAAACTTGAAAAGTGATGTGTGTGCCTTTCCATTTATATTTATATTATATATTTTGAATTCTACAGTAATATGAACAATTTGATGCTATTTCCAACTTTGACATTAATGGGTCAGAAGTGAAGCAAGTTGGTTAGCTTGATTTACTTCTGGGGTTAAATTCCCAGAAACTGGGAAGTGAAGTCGCTTTTTTACCCCTATACCCTTTCGACCAGCCTACCCTTGCACCTGCCTTCTCTTTTTGTGCAATCTCAGAATACCCCACAATCCACAGTGCCTCGTCTGTGTTTGGCATCAGGGTCCCAGGCCATTGCTGTAGACATCAACTCATAGGCCTGAAAGGGCGAGAGGGTGGAGAGCTCAGCTTGGCCATTCCACCTGAACTGGTCAGTCAGCCACACCATTTGAGTGGCTCCAACTCCAGGCCTTCAAAGTTGGTGGCAGGTAGCAGAAGGAGATGAATCAGAGGCCAGCTGCAGGCAGAGTAGCTGCATCACTGTCCCCCATGGAGCATCAGATGGTGAAGAGCAGAAGTAGCCTTTCAGGGGACAAATAGCTTGATGGTTGCTTTCAGTAGCAGTGTATCTTCTTGAATGACATTTTGGTTTCTTTGATGTTTGTCTTGATTGAATTGAGACAATTTTCTGTATTTCCAGGCTCTCCAATAAATTTATATCTAATAGCACGATTTCCCGTTGCCTGGCTCAAGAGACGAGGGAGGAGAGGGTTGTGCTCGGGGAAGCTCGAGACAGTTGCCTCTACATATAGGCTCAGAGAGTTCCTACATCGCCAGCTCCCCAAGGGATGCCCATGTCTTCAACTTCTTTGACATTTCAGGAGTGTTTAAGGTTACTGAAACTGGGGTTGGATTCTTGGGTTGACAAACTCTGGTGCCAGATGATGTTATTCTCCAGCAAATGTGCTGCCCCAGAACCCCTCAAGGTCGTGCTGCCTTGGTTTTTTGTCTTACGATGTGGCCACTCACTGTGACATGGGCTGCTCTCATAAGAGAATGAAACTAAAGAGGCCCCTGGATTGGGGCCTCTTTAGTTCTGCACCTCCAGAACTGTGATTCAAAATAGGCCCAGCTTTACTGTATAAATAGCCTGTGCAGGTATTTTGTTGTAATAGTGCAGAGCTGACTAATACAGAGAAAACTGAAGGAGGAGAGATGAGGTAGCTATCGGACTCTGGTCTCACTATTGCCTCAAGGTCTTCCCAGCCCACAGCAGGCCTCCGTGTGTTCTCTTCCTTTGTTTCCTTCTTTCAGTGTATCTCCTTCCCAGCATTAGGACATGCAAGGTTGTCTGGGTGCATCCATGGGATATGGATGGCAGCTCTTGTTCCTCTGCTTCATGTATATTTCTGAGTCTGACCTACTACTCTCAGCATACTAGTGTTGATATGTTACCCAGTCAGAGATTTCCTTTTTTGGGGGAGTTCTGTTGCAGCAAACCTTCCTTGAGGCTGAGGCAGTGAGTGCTGTGCACCTTGCTATTTGAGTGAATACAGATAGAGAGAGAGAGAGAAAGACAGAGACAGAGACAGACAGAGTCAGGAGAATGAGGCTGGTGCAGGAGCCTGTATTGTAATAAAGGGTGAGAAGAACTCTGGCTAATAGACATGAATAACGAATTTCATGATCTTGTGGAAGTAACCTGAGCACATGTCTCTTTTGCATCTTGAAAGAACCTAACATGTACTGAGTCTTCATAGAGCAAAAAAAGTTCAAATTTCAGTGAGTGAGCCATGTCTTTCTGTAAACATGGTGAGTTATATTGTATATCTAAGTTATTTGGAAGCCCACTGAAATTTGCTAAGATACAAACTAAAAGAGAAATGAAAAAAGGAATCCACTAAACTCTCAAGATACTAATCAA
The DNA here is from genome assembly GCA_004027455.1 of Hydrochoerus hydrochaeris. NCBI lineage: Eukaryota > Metazoa > Chordata > Mammalia > Rodentia > Hydrochaeridae > Hydrochoerus > Hydrochoerus hydrochaeris. Next base: position 713,265 of record PVLA01000094.1, read on the forward strand.
ATAATACCTTGCATGTTGGGTTTCCATTTAGGAGAAAACCACATCGAACAATTTATTCCAGTAGCCAAATGAAAGAAACAACTTAGAAATTATCAAAATCAACAGACTAGGATCTATAGTTTGAAGCATAAAAGCAAGTCCGTATTGTGTTAAAACACTCACCAAGCTTTCTCTTGAATACACTTAATTATAGGTGAAGTTCCTAATGACAGTGAACAATTATAATCAAATGGAGCTGGCTAGGGAAAACCTGAAGGCCAAGGGCTATGTTTACTGCAGAGACTTTAAAAAACAAGAAAAATACTTAATGGTGTATTTTCCAGGTTTTGAGAAGTGCAATTTTAACCATCTAGTGGTAAATGAATTACTCTTTTTGCAAATAGTTGCCAGCAAATATGTATCCTCTCTATTCTGCAGTTTGAGTCAATTAAATGTTTTGTACAAAGAATAGTAATAGGCATTGTGTCCAAACACAATGCACAATCAGTTTCCATCCCTTCCCTGCCAGGTGCCTCAGTCTGCGAGGTGACAGTCTACAAGGGAACTGTATTGCCCAGGAAGCTAGAACTATTTAAGAAGGGTTTATGCCAAGGGCAAAAAAGACATCTCTTCCCTTGTATAGTTAACAGGCAAATGTGCAAAGAGATAGGAGGTGTTACAAAAATAAAACATGTCCAAAAGTACAGAGCAAGTCTCATTCACAGCCCAATTGGCCATCATAATTTACCTAACTTCTCTAAAAGTTACAAAGATCCATTACCTTTCTGTTCATCTGAAGCTTAAATAATTTTATTTAGGTAAATGAGCATCAGTGATCATCTTTCACCACAAACTTACACAGCCCTGTGCCTGGCACATTAGCTTTAGATGATTTAGCCTGTCCGAGCTACTCAGTTGTAACCAGTTGAGGTGAGAACCACGTTTGTTCATTTCTGTATTTCCCACAGTGCTTCACCTGTAAGTGATCAATAAATGCTTGCTGAACTGAACATGTTTGTATTCATCCTCATAGAATCCTGCTTTGTCTCCCCAAAGTTCTGTAATATATTCAATTTATTCATCCAATATTTATTGAACAGCTACTGCATGCTGTGCCGAGGATTGTGTACCACATGGTGAACAAGGTAGGAGGCCTGGGCATGTTGGCTTGGAGCTCAAATCAGTGGCCAGGAGAGAAGGTGGACCTTCCCTGGACTCCGGCATGCCTCGCCTTCCCCAGGCTCTGTGTACACAGGCATTATGCTCTAGGATGCCTCACTCTAGCCATGGACAAAACAATCTTGAGGCCGATCAGGCAATTTTGCTTCAAATGCACGGTGGCCACCTCTTCTCTGGTGCTCAGGATGGGAATTTCTGCCACAGCAGATATAGCAGCTTCCTGGCATGAGGTGTCCTCTCCCTAGACACAGCTTTCCAGAGCAGACAGCACTGGCCATACCATCTCTGCTGGCTCTGAGGACTGGCTGGGGTAGTGTTAAGAAAAGGCTTGTGAGTGGGGAGCGGACGTGTGACCCCAATGTCCACCTACATGGGCAGCTCCTCCCAGTGCACGCGAGAGCCTAGGTGGGAAGGAAGAGTGTGCCACTTCCAGCCCCATGGGCTTCCTCTTGTAATCTCTGGTGGCCCCACACATCTTAGCAATTGATCTCCATGCAGTGGAGGCAGAATGGGGGTAAGAATGACACTCTGAAACCTGATGGCTCAGACACCACTCCCAGAGGAGCTGACTTGTGAGGTGAACACGGAAAAATGAGGGGGAGGAAGAGTGTTCCAGGGTTAGGCTTGGCAGCGTAACGGGGAGAAAGTTTACAAGGAACTGGGAGAGAACTGAGAATTCAGTCTGGCTGAAGCACAGCGTGTCTACATTCGTGTACCTGTGCAAATGTGGACTGCGGTGTGGATGGTTGAAATAGAAGATGAGACAAGGCTGGAAGAAAACTGCGGATGCTGATCAGAGTTAGGAGTTAAAACTGCCTCCTCACGGCAAGCAGTGAAAAGGCGCTGAGGTTTAACCTGGAAGCAGGTAACAGGACTGTCTGTATATTTTCAGTCTATCTCTTTGTGGAGAATGGGTCGGAGACAAAGCTGAACCTGCCTAAGGCTGAGATGTAGGCCAGAACGTAAGTGGGCAGAGTTAAATGCTGTTTATGCGGCAGATCTGGTAGAATTTTGTGCTGGAATGAATGGGAGGCACTAGCCATGGATACAGGGAGTCAAAGATTGTTTGAGGGTCAGAACTGGGAAACGGGTTATCTTAACTTTTTTGTCTTGGGGCAAATTAGAAGAAAAACATTTATTTAGCTCATAATTTCCAGTGGGTTCAAAGTTGGCTGCCTCCAAAATAGAAGCAACCTGGCTGAAGTGCATGAAGGAAGCAGCTGCTCAACCTGCCCTTTGAAGCCACCGCCGTGACCTCGTCCAGTCAGACCCCACCTTCTGAGAGCACATCCAGCTGCCGAACTTCCTGATGACTGGGTCAGCTGATGTGCAGAGTGCCCCCACGGTCCAGTCACCTTCCAGACACATGAGGCTCTGGGGGAGGGTGGGCATTTTAGATCTTTACAGAGACACTGGCAGTGGCATGAACCAAGTCCTGAGGAATGGGAGGAGGAAGAATTAAAGGACATGATCAGTTCCAATCCCTCTCCTGAGTGGAGCTTTTTCCCTAGGTTGAGAGAGGGTGGGATCAAACAGTCTTAAAGACAGGTCCTCAGACATTTGTTTTCTACCTAATATGGTGGATCCTGAGAGCCAAGAAAAGTTCTTTCATAATCTGATAATTCAGTCCCAACAGAAAACCTCCATAGGGACAATTAATGTGGCATCGAGCTGTTTCCAAAATGGTAGCCCAGATCATTCTGTTGAAGACAGTCCAGAGACTGACTTCAGTTCTGTGTGTGACCAAGCTGCCGACACCATGGCTATATAGTTTCTTCGAGGTCAAATCCATGGAGAATACATTCTACTAGCTGAACTTGCCATGCTGGTAAAACTGGTCTTACTCTTCTTCCCCCATGAATGAACAAAGATTATCTCATTTTAATCTGTTCTTTGACCTTGAAAGAACAGTAGCTTCAGGACTGGAATTTCCAGTGGGTATCCTATGGAGCCCTAGACTGATCCACACCCTTTACCTCAACCCCTTTAGCTCCCTTCCCCTTTCCTTATTATTTCTTGAGGGACAGAAATGTTGGTCACTTTGTTTTCTAGTATTCTTGGAACATATTAATTTTTACTTAATCCTAGTATAGTAGCTGGGCACAGGGCAGATCTGCTTGATGCTTGTTGATGTGGGCTAATGGCTTGGGGAGGTAAGATGGGGAGGGACAGTGGAGTGGAGAAGAATTGCTCGTGTGGGAAGCTGTGCTGGACAGTTGTTAGGTCCAGCGCTGAGTTGGAGCGATACATAGGAAAGTGTAACCTGCAACCAGAGGCAGGCTGGGAGGAATGGAGGGGCTGCTCAGCATAGCAGAAGTGCCAGGTGACGGGGGCACTGATGGGTCTTAGGGACATACTTACTGCCTTAGGAAACACATGACAGCATAGGAATGAGTCAGATTCTGCTAGCAATTATATCCTGAGCCATGTGAACTGATTGTGTCCTGTGGCTCCAAGCCTGACACCAAATCTGGGAAAGGGAAAGAGGAAAGAATCCCTGTAATTATGGAATATACAGTACCCAGCACGAAGGGTAGAATTAAGTTGGATTATTTAGAGTTTATAAAAGCATGGTCATTACCACTCCAGACAAAGCTTTTTCAGTAAGGACTTAGAGATGTGGCGTTTCTGGGAAAAGGATGAATAATAACACATGCTCTGGGCATCTGAGCCCACCCGGCCGACGTCCACTCCCCACTTTTCAGTATTGTCACCAATTTCCCTCAAGTCCCTTGAAGAATCTCCTGAAGCTAATTTCATTCTTCTTGGCTGAACTTTCATGTAATTTGTTTTGTAAGCTGAGCATAAAATTCGCATTTATTTTTTTGTCCCTTAATTTGTCAATTGAATGCTTTACTATGTCCATCTTGTCCTCCATACAAATATGGAAATGTCCACTGAGTAATTGCATTTGGAACTGTCCTACTAGCAGAGATGGGGATCTTAAATGAAATGTCGACTAATCCAACAGTGTACTTTTAAAAAAATATGATACATGGGAACAGAACCCCCAGTATGCTTGGGCTAAGAAAATTACTTCTTTTTTAAATAGTGCCTAAACTCTTTGTCTCATCAACCTGTATTTGATTTTCTCCCTAATGCTGGATTTCAAAGTCGTAGAGACGTCCACGATACAGCATTCAGACCTCCCACTAGGGAAAGGGGTCCAGAGGTGGGTCAGGGATCAGGGTATTTTCAGGTGGGAAAAATGACCAAGATTTTCTGTCATAGTCCATGCCAGTTTTTTAACTTCACTGAAATGCCTGCGAGCTGTTTGTCATCCCTAACTTTCCTCTATAGAATCTATGTCAGAAAAACACTCACCTCTCCCAAACACAATGCTTGGGGCTAGGGGTCTAGGCATTTTATGAGCACCAGCCAGACTTGACCAGTCAGAAAGGGGAGTTTTGATTCAGTTTAACGGCAGAGTCGTGCAAAACTATGGTGAGGGTGTCTTGCCTCTTCCTCAAAGTAGCTGGACTGAATTTCCCTGAATGTAATTATTTCCCATAGTGGTGAATTAAGTTCTATAAAATAAAAAGTTGTCCTAAACTCTATTGTTAGCATAAGAACTGCTTCTAGGACTCAGGAGTGCCTACACCTCACACCCTGCCAGACAGGGTCACTTCCCTGTAGACGGCCACAGGGGAATAAAATTCTTCTGTCAACTTTTTTGCCCTGGAGGAAGGTGGTTTTTGGAAATACTGAGGATGATTTTTTTTGTACTCGCTTATACCCAAAACTCTAGACCTGCAGACACGCTCTGACACACACACACACCCATTCCCAGGAAAGTTTTTCCTTGCTGCAACTGTAGGATCCCGGAATCTAGCTCCCCGCAGGCTAGAAATGATGCGTGAGGCTTCCGTGCAGCCTACCAAGCTGACTAGGTAGGGACAGAGGACCAGATTCTTAGGGGGAGGATGCCGTTTTCTTGAATCCAATCGCCTCAGCAACACTCTCAGTCCAGATACGAGAGAGGTTCTGTGGGCACAGCAGGTAGATGGCCCAGTGGTTCCAGCCCATGGGGTGAGGAGGGGAATGCCAGAGTGGGGACCAAGAAGCATGTCTCATGTTCTCTGTGGGCTCAGCTTCGGAACACTCAGGGGCAGCTCAGTGAGGCACAGCCTTCACTGGGGGAGGCCGGGAAGGAAGGGTGTGGGGAGAACGTCCACCTGGCGACGCACTGCAAGTGCACAGTGAGCTGAGGGCGCGACCTACACCGGTGGTGTCCATAGGGACACAGTGCCACTCTCCTCACCAAAGACAAAGGCTCCGCATTGCCGAGGACGCCGAGCTGGGGGGGCGGGAAGGTGGCCAGCAGCGCTGCAGCCCGCTTGTGACGCAGGCGAGGTGCAGCAGCTATCTGGGGGTGTTGTCCTCACACAGGGCAGAGCGAGAGGCAGCAGCACAGATGACCGTATGAATTCAGTTCCGCCTGCTGTGCAGGCACTCGAACCTTGACTCAGAGGTGTTTGTTGTGCGTGTGTGTGCCGGAGCCAGGACACTAAGGGCAGACACTGTCATTGTGCTCTGCTTGCAGAACTCGCAAACACTGAGTGTCTCATTCTCATCCAGAGCCCACAATTCAGCATGACCGGAGTCAAAGCCATGAAGATACTTCTGTCCTCTACCAAGCGAGGTCAGCCACTTGGGGCTCCCTCAGAACTGCAGGGGAGCAGCAATTTTCATGGGGTAGCACTGGGGTTTGGACAAGCCAAGGGGAGCTGGCCCACAGCAGCCACTGAGGCAGGAGGTGCCCAGCAGAAGCTCAGCATCAGCCTCCAGCTGCTGCTCTCTCCACTTGGGCAACCAGCGCACAGTTCAGCCACTCTGAGGTCACAAATCCGTCCTAGACACAGGTCTCATTCAGTCCCCAGCAAGCTCCACGAACGCATCTCTGCGGTTCCCGCGCTCACTGAGAACTCTAATCTGGTTTTTCAGGGTCTCACAGAAGTGGGGAATGGATGGTCACCGAAGTTCAAGTGCTCAAAGGCTTTTAGCTTCCTAACTTCTTTCTGGGGATCCCGGTACATCCTGGAGAAACCATACGGCCGTGATGTTTGGGTAGAACTCTTACCAAAAGGGCTCTCGATTCACGCAGTTTCAAACTCCACTGGTATCTGCACATGGTTGCTCTGAAAGAATCTTGTTTGGCTGCTTATTTACGAGGGAATCATGTTGTATCTGATGAGAAATTACCTGCATGTTCACATTAACTCCACCTTAACAATCTGGAGAAGTAGTGATGCTAGGATGGGCTAAGTTGTTTGTTCAAGAGGATTTGGATGCAAGAGGATCTATGAGGCTGAAGATAAGGGAAAACCATAACTTGAGAGCACATTTTATTTTGGTTTATGATTCACAATAGTGGGTTACAAATGTACCATAAAAATAAGAAATGTTGAATTAACTCTGCTTTGTGCATATGAGCAGTTGTTTCCTTTTTCTTTGATGTGTTAGGTCTTCGCAGATTTACTTCTCGTATCAGGAATTCTTCTCCGTCTACCTGGTAAACCACCACACTCCATGAAGCTCAGTGCTCTCCCCACCTACGTAGACTGACCCTTCTCTGCAAAGGTGGAGGCCATTCTTTGGCCCTGGCTGTAATTGTTGCTGTGCCCCACTGGCGTTTTGCAAATATTTCAAGTATGACACCATGCAGCTCACTTAGGCAAGCACTGGCTTTTTTTCAAATTTATTTTACCTTTTATTTTTTTTATCTGGCACTGGCTTTTATGATGTTGTTGTTCTTTTTTGTGACTACCCTGTGTGCAGCATAGAACCTGGAAACTGGTATGATTAGATAAGAATTTTGGGGGTAAAAAAATCAATATTTACAGCATCATTTTTTATAGACGAGGCAATGAAATAACTGCATAAAATATGAGGCGAGATTTCAGCCTATTTCAATTGCACCATCTAGTTAAGTGGCAGGACAGCGGGAGCTGAGAGTGCAAGCGGACAGTGAGGGGTGACACATGGTAAAAGGAAGACAGATGACTCCAGAGCCACAGGACACATGTGATGGTGATGGTATTCCTTCCTGGGCATGACAACAAGCAAATCCGGAAGCAATTTCCCTGGAGAGAAGCTCTCTGTCTCTTTCTTTTGGATTATAAAACTAGTTTATATGTATCTTTCATGACACTCATTATATTCTATGATGTCATACAGATATTTATGTCATGCATCATCTTCTTTTCTTCACTAGACTAAACTTTACTCATTTAAAAATATCCCACAGTGTCCAGCTTAGTGTTATTTTAGGGATACAGGTGATCAAATGAACTGTGTTACCTCAATGGATTTCCTCTCTGGACAGTGCATGTTACAGGAAAGGTCACAGTCAGTTGTTTTCATCATACAATGCCTAGAAAAAGAATTCAGCTGAAGTTTGAAATGAAGACAGAAAGGAAGTAGACTTGGGGAAGACATTTTCTAAAGAAAATGATACGAGCAAAGTTTGAAGAGGGCACATGGCAAAGCCAGGCAGAAGGCGAGCCTCAAGGAATTGTGAGGGGTGATGTTGGCAAAGACGGAGCATTAATAGCCTTGATTCAGTAAGCTTCACGCATCCCGCGGGGATTGAACCCCTTTTTCTGGCTTCCCTAAAAAGCTTAGCTGCTACCCAGCCCACAGTGGCAGTCATGACAGTTGCCTACCTCACTGATGAGCAGTGGTAGATGAAAAAGGCAGCAATAGAAAGTGGAGGAGGAAAACAGTAGAGCAAGAGTGTGGACGGGAGAGAGAAAAGTAGATAAATAAACATGGATAAAATTGGATATAAAGAATTAAAGGGCCCTGGCAAATCCTCAAGCTAATCTAGTAGCAGTAATGGCCTAGCTTCTGAGGTTAATTGAAAGTTGATGAAGTTGCTGAACTAGAAAATTCCAAAAATTATGAATACTTTTTTTCATGTTGGTGAAGGTCCAGGACAATATCAAATTCCACCCTCCCTTCCCATGTAAAACAATTGCTGCATCAGCTGAAACTCATTTATAAAAATTTTGCAGTGGTGAATCGTTTGAAAATCTGTGAGTTTATACATTAGTGTTTTACATAGAAGAAAATGTCCTCAGAGCTTGACATTCTTTGATTCTCTTAGCACAAGCAAAGTGCACGACGGTGGAGCCTGGCATGATGTCTGTGTTAGACACGGGCAGGCAAATTCACCCGCCACGAAGGGGGAGTGGTGTTCTCTGTAGGTAACATGGTAATTGTATCCATCACAGAGGGCGGAAAGTGACTGCACACCGGGGTCAGCAGCACAATCTGCCAGTCACAAACCTCGTGGCTTCTCAGGGAAGCATATTCATTTTTAGCCTGTTTCCCCTCCTTTGAAGCCGGAAGTTATTGGCTACAGCCGGAGGCCTGTTATGACCGTGTGAGGATCAAAGCTCCAGGAGGGGTGGGAAATCCTTTGTTCCTGGCCCTCACATAATAGTTTTTTCCTTTTCTTTGACAAAGAGAAGCAAGTCAAATAGGATTATACTAATGGAACAGAGTGTTTTATATAAAAAGTTTAAAGAAACCCAGAAATCCAAACAAATTCCAGTGTCTTTCATTTACTGAATACTGTTTCATTCCTGAGCCCAAATGGAAAATATGTCAGTAGTAAGTGGGCCATTTTCTGAGGCTCTAAAGAAACTATCATTTTTCAAATTATGACTGATATACAAGCAAATGCAATGGTCCTTTTAACCACAGCAAGTGAAGCAAGTGTTTCTTTCCTATTTCAAATTCCTTTAAAACGCAAGCTTCAAAAGCTCTTCCCAAATTACTTCAGCTCCAGCTTGTTTCTATTGTTTCAGAACAGTAAACAATATTCCCTAAAGTGAAAATAAAGGCACACTAAAGTGACACTTTCAGGGTATAGCAAAGTACAGCTTAAGAGCAAAAAGCACAATATAGTCATTTAAGAAATAAAAGCACAAGGTAAAGTAATAAAACAATTTTCCACACACTGTTGTTTTAAAGAGGAGCTATTTCGTGGGCAGACAACATTATCTTCCTGATCACAGAGTACTTTGTTGACTGAAATTCAAGAATTCACTGGTTCCCAACAATTACCTATTGTCTGCATGGCTACAGAGATCATTCTGATTGGGAAAGGCAGTTGAAATGGTTCCGTGACTGTGGCTTATTTCTGGGAAAATGGACAGTGTGGGACATCTAACATTACTGCACGTGAGGGCAAGCTTAGCAGCCTGGAAAACAGTGATTCCATCATAGGATTCTGTGAGATCCACTTGGCCATTTATAAGCAAAGGACGAATATGAGGGCTGTGGATATGAGTGGGTTTCTTTTGGCAATGTTCTGAGGTGAAAATCCTAAAGAGTGTTGGGTGATTTCTTGTGTTTCCAGACTGCTGGTTTGGAAGGAAGGCAAAGGAGTAATTGCAGCAATTTACCTTTTCAATTAAATTTTGCCCAGGCCACTGGCTGCTAGTTTCAATCTTTTTCAGTAATTTAAGAAGAAAGTGGAGAATGGGTGAATTGTTAGAGGGATTGAGTCAATGCAAAGGCCGTGAATGGGAGTTCCAGGTGGGGTCCCGGCTATGCGACAAGTAAAATTAATCCTAGGAAAATGATAGCAGCATTCTGGACAAAAGGCACACTCTGATGGCTGTAGCTGAGTTTCAACCAGGCCTTGAAATGTAAGTTGAAGAAATGTAAGTTCAACTGATTGGCAGCACATTCAAATCTGACATTTCCCTTAAAATCTGCATTTTCTGATTGGATTGACGTTGTCATGAGGTGTGGACTGGCTCCAACATTTGACTGTACAAGAAATGGCAGCAAAGGGATATGGGTTTGTGTCACTAAGTTCACACACCCAGAGACTGTACTTTAGTGGTCACAGGGTAAGGAAACTTTCTTGAGTCACCCTGTTCAGGAAGTTGAGCTTCACTAAGTTCTGTTATCAATATGTGTAGTTCCTTCCTCTAACTCCCATTCTTACAATTGCTTGAGAATCTAAATCACTTAGACATAAAATGTGGTAGCCTAGGTCAATGGATACCCAAAGTCAACTGCGTACACAAGTATCACGTCTTGCCATATTTGGGGTAGGACAAATTCTATGCTTTGCCGTCTCCATGCCATTTTAATATTAGTAATGCCAGTGTGAATGAATAACTAAAACAGCCTTAGACTGGAACAATAGACACAAACAAGAGCTCAGGTTCTAGATTGTAGATTAAGCAGGCATTTGGGTAGCAGTGATCTGCTTTGGACCTGATGCTGTGGTTTAAGGATTAACTGTGTTATAGGATATTACACTATATTGTGAAAAAGAGTTGTGATGGAACTAGGATGTAGATTAGTGGTAGAGCATTTCCCCAACGTGTGTGAGACCCTGGGTTCAGTTGCCAGCCAGAAAAATAGTTCGGGAAAGGGAGAGAGAGTGAGAGGGAGAGGGAGGGAGAGAAGGAGGGAAAGGAGAGAGAGAGAGCTGCATACATAAGAGAGAGGGAGAGAGAAATGAGAGAGAACCAAGGGAGAATGCAGTTGGCCTTGGAAATGTGTGCACATGCGTGCTTACACCAGCGTGTAGGCAGTGACAGGACAGATCGGCACAGAGGGATGGTGGTGAGGGGGCTAAGGCTTCCGTGGGAGCAGACAGCTCAGTGTAGGAGCTAAGCCTGAGAGAAGGGCATAAAGTAGGGACCTCTGGAGACCAGGGCCAAGGGCAGTGAGCCGCAGGTGGAGGTGACTGGAGAAGGAGGGTGGTGATGAGAGCAGGTTCCCTCCTGCTCAGCGCCCCCTTCCTGCTGCAGCACCAGAAAGCAGCCTGTGCTTCCTGGGGCGAGTGTAGGGTTTTCCATGGATCTCTTCACTTTTAAAAACTGCTAATTCACTAAAGTTTTTTTTTTTTTTAACATTCAAAAGCCAAATAAAACTACAGTGTTGAATTTTGCTTGTGGTGATCACTGAGAGACCTCTGCCTTGGTACCGTATTCTGGGTGGCCACAGTCAGGTGATAAGGAAGCAAGGGAGGAAATGCATCCCAGGTGTAAGTACCGGGACTGTCTAGGACACAAAGGCAGGAAAAGGCCCTGGGTACGATGGGGGACAGAGTCAGGGACAAAGGAGGCAGCCAACTGGAGAAGCTAGAACCAAGGGAGGATGGAGTCCAAGGCATACAAATCATGGAAACAAGACTTACGGGAATTTGGGTTTAATCTTATAACATTGTTGCATATATTATGTGTTGTTAGTTGAATTTTGTCCCTGTAAAATATGGACCCAAATCCAGTATCTTTAGAGATATGAATAAAGGAATTGATGAGATCATCTTGGATTAATGAGGGGGTTTCATTGGGCCTTAAACTGAATGACTAGGGTACTCGTAGGAGAAAGGAAGAGATTTCAGGCACACAGGCCCTGAGGAGAGACAGCGGGTGTTAGACAGTATGAAGAAGGAAGCACTGAGGTGTGTGCAAACTGAGGGCCACCACAGAGTGCTGGAGCCACCAAAGCCAGGACCGAGGGAGGGGACATACCCCTGCCAGAGCTCCAGAAGATGCCACCATTCTAACATCAACTTCAGATTTCTGATCTGCTGTGACTTGCACAGCTTTCCAAACTCCGCAGGGAGGATGGTGGCGAATGAAGGAAGGAAGTCGAGCGTCAGAAGGCTGAGGTCAGGAGAAGCCCCTTTCCTGATGGGAGAAAGGACTGCCCCACAACTGCAGCACATCTGTTATACCACCAGCATAGGAGGCTGTTTCCAGAGAATTTAAGGGGAGGGTGAGACCTGGAACAGGAAGAGCATCTAATCTCCAACAAAACACCGTGCCTTGATGGTCACGCGGGGAGATGAGAGAAAAGCTGTCTGTGTTACCTCAGCGGAGGTTCAGTCACTCTGCATCAGCTTCCTGAGCTGCACACACTTCTCACGGGATCGTGCCAAATGCATGAGCAGCAGAGACCTCGTCCTAGATCCCAGAGGTACAGACAGCTTTGCTCGCAACGCCCGTCTCCAAAACTCGGAGGGAGTACATTTCTGTTGGTCTTGGTCACCAAGTTGGTGGTAAGTTGTTATGGCAACCCGTAGTGTCCATGTAAGTTTCCACTGGAAACCCTAGCAGTGGACGAGGGACAACCACGGCGAGCCGTAGGGGAGGGGAGCACTGCGGTCAGTTTTGAGGGAGGACAGCTTCCCCAGCAGCTTTTGGGAAGGACAGAAGATCCTCACAGAGGCTCTGTGACTCCACTGGGAAATCAAAGGAGTCCCTGGGCGGGGGACAGCAGAAAAGACAGCTGTGAAGAGTGAGCATTTAGGAGGAAGAACGGGCAGGCCTTAGTGACTGCTGAGGGCTGTGTAACATTGAGGATGGGAGAGGATGAGGAGAGGGAAAAGCCAAGGCTTATTATTCTGAAGTCACTGGAAGGTTAGCAACAGCAGTGACATCAAGTGAAGTGAAGAATCCAGGAGAAATGGCGGGTGCACGTGGAAACACACATACCCAATAGCCAACAACAACTACAAGGTTCAACCCCTTACATGACTCGGTTCCATGAATTTAGTGCCTGAACCTCATGCTCCCTTGGTTTTAGCTTCCCCAGTTGGTTGTCTTCCTTGTTAGAGGCAGACGAGGTTGGCTTGAAGCACTCGTGCCTGTGAGCTGTTCAGAGGCGGTGAGTAGGGAGCCCGCCATGGTGACAATGTGGAAGTCTCTCCTGTGAGAGAGGAGTGAGCACACTGAAGAGGGAGACGTGGGACATACTCAGGACCGGAAGTAGACAGGCTACAGCAAACGCACACCTGTGGGTTAGGGAGGCGGGAAAGGGTCAGATGACTTTGTGTGCAGTGTTAGGGCTTTCTACTTTATGCCGAAAGAGAGAGGAAGCTAGACAAGAGAATGAGCAGCAGCCTAACTGGATGTATGACTGAGACACAGCATGTCAAGGTAAGTATGGGGGGCATTGTGGGAATGGGGACAGGCAAGGAAGGCTGATCAGAAGCTGGTCCAGTGGCTCACCTGATACACGACAAAGCTTCTATCTGGGCAGCGGCCTGCGAGAGAGAACACGGGTGTAAACTAACCAGAGGGCATTTAAACAGGACCCTGGAGTGGGACACGGTGGTGGTGAGGGACAGTGGTGAGTGCAAAGCACACTGAGTTTTGTGACTTGAGCATCTAAGGGTGTGGTGGAGCCATTTCTCAGATCAGAGGACAGAGGAGAAAGTTGCCTTAGAGCCTGATGGCTCCTGGGGGACTCCCAGAAAGCCCCCATGCTGGGGACAGTAGCTCTCCTGGGTCGCACGCCCTCTGTGTATGGTTCCCAGCATACTGGCTAGGCTCTGAACCTGAGCTAGAGGGAGAGCTTAAATAGCAGCTAACTCTCTTCTCATCTGCGCTTTTTATTTCTGAGAAAATAATTAAGCTCTGTTTCCTGTAATTGGAACTTTTAGAACTCCCTTCTTGACTCCGTATGTACATGGGACTTTGTGGAATAGCTTGGCACTATTGATGAAAACAAACACCAGACTTAAAGGCAACTGTATTTTAGCAAATTTGTTTAATTCCATGTTGAAAGCAGAGTGCAGTGTGGCTGGGACAGATAGAATATTTAACGTCTATTTAATGTGGAAAGCATCTTAGATGTTTCCAATTGCTTATTTTTGCACATTAAATAAGAATGATCAAAACCAGCATTAAAATGTAGTTGGGAGCCCAATCTCTGTTCAATGAGCAGATGAGATTCTCTTTGCAAAACACACATATACATGGGGATGAATGTATATACCATATTAGATTCTCACTAAATTGGTAAAAGCTCCACTTTCTTGCTTGTCAAAACATCTTATGGAATTTCAACAAACAATATTTCTTCTTAGATGAAACCCTTATTACTGTTTGACGTTTGGGTTTAAAACTGGAATGGAAACCTGGATATGCAGGCAGTAAAAATGCAGCAAGTTAAGCTCAATGCTTTGACACCATTATTGTGAACACCCCTGTTTAGTAGGCTCAGAGAAGATGCTTTAGTGTCATGATTTATCATTCTGGGGATCACCAGGAAGGAGTGCAAGAACTAAAAAGATTTCTCTTTTAGGGGTGGGAGGAAGAAAGTCTCCCAAAGTAGCTCAAGCTCCCAAAGTGCTGTTTTAGCAGCAGAGTTCTTTGAGGGAAACCACACGAGTCACATGCTATACTCAAAACCCAGTTTAAAGAAGCAAAGCTGTAACTCCAGCAGGTTAGTGGCAGAGGACAGACGAGTTCCCAGCATCCCGACAGGTGACTAGTGAAGTGTCTATGCTACTCAGAGACAGCGAGGAGCCACTGATGAAGTGGAGCAAGGCCTTCTCCCACTGTGAGAGAGCGACCGACACATACACTTCAGACAGGAGTAGCTGATTTTCTTGGTAGCACTACTTGAATGAGTGTGTGTTGTATTAATTACTCTTTAGTTTTGCTTTCCTGAGGCAGGGTATTGCTAGGCAGTTCTGGCTGACCTTGAACTCACTATGTAGCCCAGAAGGGCAGCAAGGTCACAGCAACATGCTTGCTTCAGCCTCCTGAATCTTGAGATCACAGGTGTGAGTCACCACAGCTAATGTGAGCGTGTGTTTTAGAGACTAGCTTTTCTTAGCTTCCCTTGTGCAGTTGAGAGCATTTCTCTTGCCTATATTCACATGGAGAAATTACATTCCTCTTTTATAAAGTGTAACAGTGTTATGCAAGTGTAACTTAAAGGGAGTTCATGAAGATATTAGTGGTATTCCATTATTCATCGTAGGTATGAAATCTTATTTCTAAATATGAATGTATAAGAAATGTCATGCTTCCTTGCTTTTTTAAATTAAGCAAGATGTGTGTGTGAGCTACTACCGGTTGGGCCAGGAGAAAATTTAGGACCACCCACTACTTGGGCTCCAATCCAATCTGATGCTCGGCCAGAGGAAAGTTCCAGGGGCCTCCTTTGGCATAGCTCTTCTGGCTGCAGGTGATTTGCTGAAGTCCTTGGAGCTGCAGGTTAACTTACAGAGTCTCACATCTGTAGTTCTTGAAACTTTCTGAAGATGAGAATGCTACACATTTCCAAAACTGACTCACTTCAAGATGGGCTTCCGGGAATCAGGCTTCACTGTCATTCTGCTCTGCTCTGCAGCAGACAAATGCTTGAGATCTTTACCAAAGGACCATGAGACCACTTTACCTCCGCATTTCTGTCCTTCCTGGTTCGGAAGGTGCCATTTTTACCTATCAGCATTATTCTTTTCTTGTTGGTCCAAGAACGCTGCGCGTCCTGCGGGCTGTGTGCAACCCTGACCCAGTCTGTCTCCGCCCTGCCCCCACTGCCTCTCTCTCCCAGGACTTGCCTGTAATGATAGATGTGCTGGCTCTTTCCTCACTGGCACATTTGACATCAGCTACTTGGCAGTAAACACTGTGTGGCGCCTCAGATCGCCGCCAACCTGATGATTTCTTAATCCTTAGCTTGTTCCCATGCTAAGTACGGCTAAGTTAGCACACGGGGTGCTATAAAATACTGAGGCTGATCTGAGACCGAGACAAAGAAGCTCCCCCAGGCTTCCACACTTCCTTTCAAAAGGCTTTAATTTGGAAGGAAGAATGAAACAAGCTCAAGTCCATATGCAGATGATGAACTTTGAAGTCCAGGCTGCTGCAGAGACTCATCTTTAGATGTTGAAAGAAACCATCCGGCTGGTGATGCATTCCGGCTGCCGTTTCGTAAGCTGTCTTAAGTATAAAAATGGACAGGAGACTTAAAAACACCTTTCTCCCTACTGGCCTTAAATGACACTGGTTTCAAAGGCCAGTTTTCAGTGGAGTAGAAAATATGGGACTATATACAATATAATTTCGAAATGCCTTTAGCAAATGTAGTGAGAGAGAGAGAAAAGAAAAAAATGTAGTTATAGGAGGAGTAACATGGTTTCGTGTAAATAGGTTTCTGACTTGTACACAGTAAAAGGCAAATAGGGCAGTCGAAATAACTGATACGTTTGGTACCAGTTAGTAAGCGAGTCCAGGAAAAGCCCCTCGCTGTCCATCCAATCGCTTTCCTCTGCTTTCTGGTCACAGAAGCTGTGCAGTGACAGCCTGGGCACCTGACTTGCAAGTTGGTGGAGCCACATCTCACCCAAGGAGGATACAGCAGGTTCTGGTCTCATGTCTGGGCTTCGTAATGCTTTTATTGCAGCTGTACAAAAAAGAAGAGCTGAAGTCACACTGCTTTCTTGAACCATCAAATCCCTAAGGCACAGTACTCGTAGGGATGCGGACCCACCATGCCTGTCCCAGCCAGCAGGGTGCGAGAGGGTGGTGACATCCGGCTCATCATTTTCTTGTATTTG
Organism: Hydrochoerus hydrochaeris; assembly: GCA_004027455.1. Lineage (NCBI taxonomy): Eukaryota > Metazoa > Chordata > Mammalia > Rodentia > Hydrochaeridae > Hydrochoerus > Hydrochoerus hydrochaeris. The sequence continues at coordinate 729,757 of PVLA01000094.1, forward strand.
TCACCAGGTGTTCTGGGAGAATAATATGAGCTCTTTTTAAAGGTGTGATTATACCCTTAGGTCAGTGAAAAATGTAGGTGTTAAGCTGAATGAAAAGCCATTTAGAAAAGTACCGAAGGCATTGGGGACTTGAATTCACGCTGAACTCAGGTGGGGTGTGCTGGGCCGGCAGAAGCGGGGGCTTTGGCAGGGCCCTGGAATACTCAGGTGCCAGCCGGAGAGGGAGAAGCGATGGCTTCACATCCAGCCAGAACAAGGGGCCTTGGAATCAGGTGAGCAGATTAGAGACAGCTGGGCTCTGAACACAGTTCTGAGGGGAGCCGAGCAGTTGGTCTGAGGAGGAAGTAGACGTCAAAGGGTGGGTGATACAGGTGGCTACAAAGTCTGCACAGGTGGTCAGCAACTGGCGCTCCAGAGAGACCGAAGAAGCAAGGCAGAGCAAGGAAAATGATGCATGGTAAAAACATAAAGGAGAGCTGTGGAGAGGAGCCCTGCTGGCTGGGCAGAGGCTTCCTCAGCCTCAATTAGGGCACATCGAGCCCTGCAAAGGGAGCCGCCTGCTGCATCTCTGCTTCCTTTGTCATCTCATGTGGAGGGAGTCATGGCACAAGTGACATTCAGAGGGTTCCTGGTGGCAAGGACAGGAATCATCCCATCATTTTTGGGATGTTCAATTCAATATTCATTTCAAATCTCATAATGGGGAAAATGCGGGCACTGTCTCAAAAAGGTACAGTCGCAGTAACATGGGGCCCTGATGTGCGTTAAGTTTCGGCCCATGTCAAAATTCTGGAGCTCTTCCTAGAAGGAGAGGTCACACTGAGGTGAAAAATGGATAAATAATACAAGTAGACCTGAACAGTCAACATGCCAACTATCGGGTTATGTTCCTGAAGCTTTAGATGTGTCAGGCTGCAGGAAGACATCACTGCAGTGTGTAAGAACTAGTTCTCATCTCCAGACTACAGGCGGGTTCCTGGAACCTTGGTGCCAGTGGGGAGCTCACCTTTGCAGATGGAGAGGGAACTCTTTTCTGATCCTTCCCAGTAAAAAATAGGCCAAAGAGTTTTCTAGGATGGGGACATCAGCTTGGATTTCATGGTTACTCAGCAGCTTCCGGTGGAAGCTTGATTTACATCAGATCCTCGTTTTAAGACGAAATCAGCTTTGGCTTAGGATTCTAATTTCCAATTAATAAACACATTATTGTGAAGACACTAGTTTAATGACCAATAAGCTGACTAGCAGAAGGGCAACTGTATTCGAAAGGGCAGGCCGGTCCACAGGGTCACCTTTTTCCTGAGAGAGTACAGAATCCAGAGTTGTTATACATTTTCATGAGAATTAGTACTGGCTGACAGAAGTAAACTCAGTGAGCAGACAAACAGCTCTTTAAGCTTCATGTGGGAATAGCTGTTCACTTATTACTCATGTCTAATTAGTAAGAGGAAAAGGAATAGGCAGAGGAGACAGGGAAACAGATGTCAGACAAACAGCTAGTATGTCCGCAGGTCGTGATGGCTTTGTCCTTAAAGTGTGCTTCAGACAGAGGAGAAGCCAAACACCAAGTCTAGATTAGGAACGAAACGCAGGAGCTTAGCTTCCCTCATCCCTAGTCTGACTGCTCCCTGATGGTAGGCTTTCTTCTGTTTGCAGTCCTGTGGTATTCAGCATACACTGTCAAGGACTTAAAAGGAATCTTACCAATAAGGTGCTTTGGTTACTAAATTCTCAGAAGCCTCGCTGAAAAGTCCTGCCCCAGATCAAGGCTTTGGCCATGCCTTCAGTATTGTGGAGCTTTTGTTTTCACCAAGTTGAGAGAGTTCTCTATTGTACTCTTCATGCCAATCCACTTCCAGAAAATTTGAAGGGCAGTTCCTAGGTAGGCTTTCCCGAAGCAGCTTTCCTGATGGCCTTTGCCTAAAGAGAAAGGGAGTTCCCGTAGGAGGATGCTTTATGTGCTTAAGATAAAATCTGGGTTGTAATTTCTCCAGAACAAACATATTACTTTGCAACAGGCAAGTTCCCTAGCAGCCTTGCCCTGGCTTAGGGGCTCAGAAACAGCAGACCTGTTCCCTACAGCACGCTGTCATCAGGTGGACGCTCTATCGGACAGATTCCTTTGTGGTTCAGGGGGCCTCTGATGTCACTCTCCGAGAGGACTCATCCACTTGACATTCAGAACGAGGAAAGGAGCAGGAGAGGATGGCTGTGGGGACAGAGAGCTAGCTTTTGGGCAAGTAGGACAGAGGCAGCTTGGACGTGGACTGGAGCTGCAGAAGCAGCTTGTAGCCTCAGCACTTGGTGAGCACAACTGAGGCCTCTGCTCCAATCAGACCCTTTAACGTGTCATCACCGAAGCCGGTTCTGAAAGCGTTGGTTAGAGCCAACGCTTTTCAAATCACCCGTGGTTTTGTGAGCTCCATTAAGTTCTGTAACATTTAGCTTTCCCTTTGTCTTGTCTATAAAATACAATTTTGATGTCCATAAGGAAAACAGAGGCCCAAAACTTTAAGTGATAGGCTCAATCTCTCCGGCAAGTCTAGAAGACAGGATGTCCTCAGCCTTCTGAAAGGGCTGCCTGGGCTCCCCTCCTGCACCTCCCGTTTGCTTTTACTTCTGACTCCTGGCATGTGACCGCTTCCTTATCCACAGTCACCACGGGACACTAGTTTAACCACCTGAGCCCAGGTGTGACCTCCCTCCCCAGACACTCGCAGTCAAGACCTCTGACTTCTGAAGTGGTGCACAGTTCGGGGCGTTCTTTTCCTCTGCCTGCTTTTGGCAGAGCCAGCAGTTTCCCAGGCACATTCATTCTTCTAAGAACAGAAAGTCCAAACAGGTGTTTGGAGTAGAAGACATTGTGCACAATACACTTTAGGCAGGTGGAAATAAATTTAGAAAACAGATTAAAGCTCTTTGATTTTATTTTGAGGAGTTTGTATTCCGAGAATTCACACTCCATTAATGTCCAATAGGAATCAAAACAGTGGGGCAAATGGGAAGATGTGTCAGCATTAGACGGAAACAGTGATGAGCCGCAGTACAAAGCGGGTGCTTTATGCCTCTTTAACGAGGCAGAATCGGGGTGTTTGCTTGTGTTCTGGGGCTCTGCTGTCCCTTGGAGAGTGCTAATGGTCATGACTCTTTTCCTCTGTTAGCCTATACTGTGCTGGAGAGCTGGTGGTACCGAGTCAATGGAACGTGGCAAAGCTAGAGTTAAATAAAGTTTGTGGTCACTTACATCCACACAAGCAGGGGGCAGTCTTTTCGGTGGAATTTCAGGGGCATAATCTTCCATTCCTGCTTTGCTTTTTTTTTTTTTTTTAAGTCTCTGTTACAATTAAACCAACTCTTTTGGAGAAAGGCAGGGTAGTAGAATAAAAAAAAAATCTGCATGTGGAGTGACTGGCTCTAGTTACGAAACCTGACATATTGCTTAATATTGTGTTCTCCTTAGTCAAGTAAATTACCCTCTTGGACGCTTAAGTTTATCAGTCTTACACTGCAAATAGTTCTATTTTGAACTTTCCCAGGGTTACATAGTTGAGACTACAAACAACAACATGCTTGAGGCATATTCATGGTCAAACCAGGCAACATCTGTTAATTACATTTTCTGGCCAGAGGGGCCCGTCAGTTTATTATCAGCTGCAATCTCTAAATCAATGTGTGATCCTAGTTGTGAGGAGCACAAATGGTTTTCTGTGGTATTAAGCAAATATCTGAATTCACTACGAAGCTCCTAGAGGCTTCAGAATTAACAGGAGATTGAAGGACTGGGTTTGGGAAAGTGGGTGGAAGTCTAAAGACTTCAGAATTGGGAAGTAGAGTGTGGTTGTCTGAGCAGAACCAGCCTGACCGCTGTTGTTGCGGCCAGTACTGTAGGATAGGACTTCAGTTAATGAAAGCATTTCTGTCGCATATGCTACTGTAAATGAACCCAAGCAGTGCTAGTATTTTGGGAAATTCCAGGATTCACAGCCCTTTATTGGCAAGTCCGGGGTCACATACCACCTCATTGGCAAGCCGTGGGTATTTTGGGGTGGGGCGATCTGGTGTTCTTATTTCTACAAAAGGTTTCAGAAAGTTGTTACCACCAAGGTTACAACTGCTTAGCTCCAACTTATTTACTTAGAGCTTACCGACTCCTACATCGTGGGAGAAGAGAAACAATAAGTTTTGAGGTGAATTCAACATAATAAAATTTCAACAAAACACGAATGGGAGAGGAAGGGAGGTTGATTGACCAAGGGTCATGTTGGATCATGGAAAAAATTATGAAATAATGTAAGAGAATATTAAAGATCTATTTATGTTACAATTTTAACCATAAGCACATTATCTGATACTGGAAAATTTTGGAGGTTTCCTTTAGGTTGCATATTCATAGAAAATCTAGAGGAAATGTCTCTGTAGCTCCAACTCCATCTTTCTATGAAATAATTGAGTCTGAATTGATGTGAATTCCGGTTTTAAGTTAAGGGCCGAGCCAAAGAAAGAGTCAATTTTCCAGACTCTAGTCCACTTTTGTTTTTATAGCGTCACATAGTGTCTCTTTCCTAAAGCCCTTTAAAAATTTTTCCTGTCAGAAAAGGAACTATAACATATTTTAATGAGAAAACGTTCTCAGCAGTATTTACCGACACAGTCTAACTAGACCGCTGAATTCCGCACTGCCTCTTCTTCCCTTACGAGGCTCAAGGACTGAACCATTGCATGGATCTTAGGTGGCCACCAAAATCTCCTGGAGCCACCTTGGATTTTGAGTGAGCGAGAATAAACCTATGCTTGATTCCATCACTGAGAATTTTGGATTTGCTGTTTGTGTAACATTATCTAGTTTATCCTGACAAATGTATCATCGTGGCCTATTCCTTAAGGAAAAGAGGACATATAAGTCAAAATATAAATAAATGTAGGTTTAATCTCAAATATGTTCAGTAATTTAAATACCATTTTAATAAACACAAAGAAATAATTAAAATAGTAAATGTGCTTGGCAGCCTAAGTATAAGTCCATAATGTAAATATGAGTGAGTATAAGTGAGTTTTATCAGTATATTATTCATTCCACTGAACAATTTAATGCTGGAAACCTAGGACGCTGTTTAAAGTTTAAATTGTCTCTGTTGTTCTCTTTTTCCTAATTTTAACTATTTCTGTGCAATCTGAAAAAAAAATTCCCTTTCAGTACCACCCGATGTCCAGTCATAGAGCCAACTCTTACACAGAATTCATCCAACTCTGATCATAAGTGAAGGAGTTGAAATCACGGGCATACTTCATAGAATGATTGGATGGGCGAGTGAAATAGAGAATAGTCTCTGGGTTTCTAGTGATATTTCAAAGGACAGTAAAAAATACACCAATAAATAAACAAGAAAAGAGAACTGTTTTCAAAAAGCTGTATTCATTTGAAGGATGAAACATTCCCATTGTGGGGGAAAACAGACGGTAACAGTTAATATGGTAGATGTGCACAAAGTTGTTATTTTCTTTTTATCCTTTTGGCAAGGTGATGGAGGCAGTGGAGAGAGCTGTTGGATGATACACTGCCAAAGAAATCAAAAGTGATTTTTCTAGCCATTTGTACTCTCCAAGAAACGTGAAATCACTCCAAGTTAAAGAGCATATAATACTGCCTGAGTCTATTGAAATCCTTCCAAAATATGTCCAAATTCAGTCTTCCAAGTCCCATTGCTCTGTTGGTGCCGTCAAATGGAGCAATTGCAAATCATGAAGTGTAACAGAAACACCGAAGTGTTTTTCCAATGTAGCAACATGAATCACAAATAGCTTTACACATTTGGAAATATACAGCACCAACAGGTCATTCCTTCCCTTCGTACACCATTACCAGCCCTTTGGCCTTATTATTTTGCAACTTTCTTGGTTTCTTGTCTACTCCCTTGATTGAATCCAAGGGAAACTTGGAGAAGTACTTAAAATAGAAATAATAGAGAAACTCTAGGACATTCTGCCTTTCTTAGTGCCAGCACTTAACCTTTGTTGATGTAACATTTTCTTAGCAAATAGTGCAAATTGGAAATTTCCCTAGGATCACAATCTCGTCTCCCCCAGAGCCAAGTTCAGCCTCAGAGTTGCTGTTCTCTAGTATAAGGATATTTATTCAGTCCCAGCTCATTTCTTGCTTTTCTGTTGAAACATTTTCTTCACAGCATTATTTAACAAGCAAGTCATTTGAACAATGAGTTATTTGGTTCTGAATTTTGGATTTCTGCAGCATAAATATTTGTCCATGGCTAGTATTTTGGGCATTGATCAAGTGCAGATTTATACAATGGGTTTGACCTTTTACTTGGAGAGACTTGTGTACATTTTCTTCCAAATTCATTTATTTTGTTTCACCTGCTGGGAATCATGTTTACATAAAACAATACTGTAAGAACCTATTGAGAAATCCTCTGTGCTGTCATTAATGTGTTTTCATTTCCTTGGAGAGGAGATTTTCATTGTGCAGCCCTCTGCCGACACCCTATTCATGCTTTCTATTATCCCTCCAGCGTTGTCTTCCCACTAAACACATTCTCTTTTTCTCTTCCTCCGAGTGATTATTTGCATGAAGATTTGCATTTAAATGGATGTGGAAAGTACATTAGCAGCACCTACACTAACCATGTAAAAGCTGCACAGTATTTGTTGCTGCCAGACATGAATGGGAAAAAAATTCAATGAATGTTTTGTAAGAATTCTCAGGTAGCTGCAGTTTAGACACAAAGACACTTCATTAGATTGTATTTAATACTGATTATGCATATAGAAATATATGAATACAAATGCCTTATTCCCAAAAGGGATGCTGTGAAATTTTACAGCATTTATGTGTTCTCACAGGAACCAAACATACTGCAACTTTTGGGTTGAAGCCATAGGCTCCTATGCATGCTGAGAGCACATTTCAGGCTGGTCCAGTTTGACGGTTTATCTTTGCTAATAGAATAAGAAGAGAGAGAGACAGAGAGAGAGAATTAAAATACACTGTTTCATGTCAGCAGTTTACAGCTCTCTTTTCTTGAGCAGCTCAAACAATAAATATTTTGTAAGAAAGTTGGATACCACAAAGAAAAAGGGGAAAAAGCTAGCAAAGAGAAAGAGAATACAGAAAGAATGGGGAAAGAGAAAAGCACTTAGTGAAATGACAGATGTCTACTAGTTTGTATTAAAAGAAAAAAATCAGAAGAGGAGAAGAGAAAAAGAACAAAAATGGAGAAAAATGGAAAAATAAGAAAAAGACATGCAAAATGGTAATGTAAATTAGAAAGCAAGTATTCATGTAGAAATGGGAGAAAGGGAAAGGAAGAGAAGAAGAGAATTCAAAAAAGACAGTAAGAGAACCTTTGTGTTTTATACACAAAGCAGAGACCCTGGGTTATCATTCAATATTATGAGAGAGAAAATTAAATCGGTCCTAGCAGAAGGATTCTATTAAGGGATAATATCTTCCCTTTTATTGTTAATTATTTTACATTTACAATAGTCAGTGTAAATGTATATTATTTTTACAGTAACACATGGCTTAGCATAAATAATTTACCCAGAATATATGGCTAATTTCTAATTAACTTCTAGCTCTGTTAGTTTGCTTTAGATTAAAGCCCTTTCTCTTCCTAACAAGTCCTTGAAGGGGAGCAGACAACCTAATTACAGACATTCATTGTGGAATATTTATATTTAGCAATTTAAAAAGGTAATATCAAACGAGAAATGTAGTGGAAAATAAAGTGGAAGCAGAAAAGGTTGCAGCAGGGGGAGGAAAATTTATTGTTTGTCTTTGTATTTTTCTGTCTGCATAAGAAAAAAATAGGCCAGAGAAATTTATCAGCAGGCTGAATGCAATACGGCAGTAGTACCTCTGTATCCCCAAATACAATTATTGTTTATTGCTTAAAAACAATTTTCCATAGTCTGTATGCGCTAAAGAGAAATCCATAAACATCAGAAACAACTCTCTAACAAGTCTTCGTTGTTTATGTGGATGAAAAGAAATACATATTTTTCTTTCTGTTAATCCAGAATGAACCCAAATAAAGAAAATTCCCTGCATCCAATGAGATTTGTAATACAATAGGAGAAGAATCCGATTCACACATTATAGTTAGGGTGCTCTATATCTCAGCCATAACAAGGGTAATAAATAGAATCTACTTTAAAACCAGGAACGGAACTTCAGAAATTGACTCGTGGACTGCATGAGACACAATGATTTCGGAATGTGTGGGGTAACCAGAGTCAGAGGGCTTGCAAAGATTCTCCACAGGAATGTGCTGCACTAACTCTGTTTTTGTTCATGCAGCCTCATCCTTGTTGCTGAAGCACCTTTAAAAAGCAAGAAAATGGGATTAACTTCCTGCTTTATACCCGCTCATTGTCACTCACACAGGGGAGGAAAGTCCTATCCCCCTGGGGTTCTGTATCTTGAACTAATCTGAGTCACTCTTGGACTTGTGATACCACAGCTCTGAACTCATTGAGGTTTAGATAAGTGTGGTGTATTAGTCTTAATGTGCATTTACAATACATGGTATAATTGCTCCTTTGGAGCTGTTAGTGCATTTTTATGGCCAAAAAACAATTTCCTGCATACTGTATGCATTAAGGAGAAATGTCTACCAGAAGATTTATGTTGAGAGTGCACAAAAACAGAACTTCCTAGTTGTGTGCATGCATTCATCTTGTTAAAGACCATCCACCTGCATGTATTTGTTCTTCAAAGACTGAGGAACATCAAATGCTTTCTTTGTCATTCTTAAGCCTAAGAGAGTCCTCGGGTCCTTTTCTATTTCCTTCTGTATCTTCAATATATAATGCTCTCTGGGGAATAAGTGAGAAAATATAGGACAAAAAGGTTTATACGATAATGAAAGAGAAGTTTTTAAATCAGCTCAGAAGAGACAGTACAGATTCATATGAACAAAGACAGGAAATTCTGGAAAGTGAACATTGCTGTATCTACGAATGCAGGATTAGAAATAAAGTATTCCTCTTGCTTTCCCCAAAGATTCTTCTATGGTGTTGAATAATTTTTACCAAGATAGAGGGTGGGTAGATGTTCTGATTATTGTCTGGTTTGTCTGCTAATCTGTATTCTTTCTTTGTACTGTTCTTTGTTCCCTGGCGCTATTTTTTGTCGGTACCACTGAGCTCCTTTGCCAGCTGGCTTCCAATTTGGTGTGGCCAACAGGAGGCCCTGGCAGGAGATCAGAGGGCAGAGGAAAGAAACTGGACCGTTTCTTCTTTGCTCTCTCCCTGTCTTGGTCTGGTATTTCTGGCAAGAGTGCCTCTGTGATCACAGCTCCTGCCAAGGGCCTCTCCAGGGGTCCAGCTCTCACCGAGAGTTGGGAACGCGGAGTGGGAAACCTTCTCGTTCTCACCAGCCCCTGGATGCTCGTCTCTTGTTAATCCTGCCCATTCCTCTGGAAGTAATCACTTTATTAAAATATATTTGTTGAAATCCTGACAGAGATAAGCAGGTGCATAAGCAGGAGAAAGAGATCCCCAAATGCCCACACCAGTTCACTCACTCAGCAGCTGAAATTGCTCCATTGCTGTATGGTTTTGGCAAACTCATCCCCATGGCTGCCAAAATGATGGATCCCCCTAAGTCTTGGCTGACTGTACTATTATGTCAGTAGAATGACTCGGTTTGGTTTGACTTAAAGCAACTGTGCACTAGAAGGACTTTGTAGCAACAAATGACAGAAATTCAATCCAAAAGAATTTAAAAAGTGAGGAAAATCTATTGTCTTGTGTAACTAGAGTGTTCAGTGGTATGGTAGCGATAGACATGGCCAGAGCTAGAAATTCACATATTGCCTTAGAACTGTGGCTCTTTTCATACCCGTCTCAACTTGATTTCTCTCTGCATTAGTTTTGTCCTCGGGCTGGGCTGTTTCCCATGTCAATGATGTCGCTGGGAGCTCCTTTCTCACCCTGCCTTCTGGAGAGAACCTCTTCCTTTCTTCAGATCCATGTAGGTTCTGGGAACGGGATCTTCTTATTCTAGCTTGATTATTGATTCTGAAGCTACCTTCTCTTTAGTGAAGTGATGGAATATTCTCTGTAAATTTCCTGGCTCCTAGGATGATCCCTGAGCTATAGAAGTTGGGGACAGTTTTACTAAATCCCCCAAAGGTAGTTTATCAAAGAATAAAATGGGACTTGGCAGACAGAAGTAGCAAAAATAAGAAATGTATATTTTATATGCTTCAAACAGCTCTCAGAAATACTGTCAGTGGGTACAGAAATGACGCATGAGGGCCACGTGTATACTGGACTGAGGACACAGGTGAGCGGGTGACACTAACACGTCTGTGATCGTCCTCATTACCTTTTAACACCCGCCCGCGGTCCGCACATGAATACCTGTGAAAAACAACTGTGCATGTCTAGCCTCCGCTTATGGCAAAATGAAGATAAGAGATTTTTGGAAAGAGCACTGAATATATTACCTAATGTCCAGTGGATGCTCAATCAGTTTTAATTACCCACTTATGAATGGGAAGGAAAGATAAGAGATACAAAAACATTTCTAAAACACAAACACATCTGGCTTGGCAATGGAACTAGTGCAGACCCGGTCCAGCCACGAGCTTGGAGGTGCCTGGGCACACTTCTGAGCCCCGAGCTCCTGCTTATTCCTTGGAGGAGGGAGGAGTCTGGACGATAAAGGGATGAGGGCCCTCTTTTGCTGTTTCTAGTGAGACTTCTTTTAGAATTAGTTCAACAGAGCTTCTGACAGGAAGGAGTCAGCAGGTATTTGGCTTTTTGGTTTCACCACATTACTTAGTAACCGGATGATGCAATTCTTTACAGTATTAGCCAAGAAAACGTTTCTGAGGAAACATTTAGGGAGAAATGAGCACCCTGGTGTCAACATGCCTTCTAAGGTCAGGGGAAGCAGCAGGTGAGGGGATGGCTTCTTTTAAGTTCCTACCTCCCATTATTAACAACCTCTCTAGTCTTTGTCTGTCTTGGTTTAATTGTGAATCTCCAAATCCCAATAGAAATTTGTTAATGTTCTTCCTTAGCAGATACTTTTAACCCAAGGTTTTGAGGAATGAATATAAGCAGAGAGTTTAACAGAAAGTGTTTTCTGTTTTCTTCCCTTCGGTGTTGGTGTAAGATGTGATATCTGCCCCGGTCTTCCCACACGTGTGTGAGGCAGAACTTCCCTGAGAAACTGCTAGGTTTGTGGTGGCTACTCTCCAGGGAGAGCACCTCTTCCCTGAGCTTGCGCCCCTGTATAGTCCCCACTCCTTGAATCCAGGTTGGCTAACAGAATGTGGCAGAAAACCACTACACACTTCAAAAGCACATCAAAGATGCTTGTAGATTTTGCTAGGCTTTTTGGGGTATGTTCTCTGGGGAACATCCAGCCCCACCTAAGAATTTGGGCTAACCTGAGGTCACATTCAATGAGAAAGTTCATACTAGCCATGTAGAGGCCAGAAAGAGAGAGGATGCCCTGTTCTTATTAATTAGTTCTATTCTCCAGCTAGTACCAGACGTATGAGGCAGGAGACATACAAGTGACAAAGCTACCTTAGTTGGTCAGAAGGTAGATGCCACTGGTTCCATCCGTCACTCAGGAGAAAACCTGAGAAAACAATTCTGCTGTGCTTGATCAATTTTAGAAATAAAAGAGATAATGATGATTTGGTGTTTAAATTCATGGAATTATGGCATGGTGTTCCATGAAGTAACATATACTGAAATAAGGCCTGTAAGTAAATGAATGGATAGTTCATGAAGACAGGGGTAGCTTGGGTCATTTCCAATTCACTCCAGTGGCTGTGGTCATTAATAATGAAAGAATTCCTTAAACACCAGAGACTATTCCATCTGTCAAGGAGGCCTCTGGCCACTGTGGAATTCTTTTCACTTTGAAATCTCTCCAGAATTCTCTTCTGTGTGCTCTGGATTCTTGGAATCCACAGATGTATGTTATTAGCAATGAAAATAATTTTTCTCAGGATACAATCTCTGACCCAATTTGTTCTTCATCATTTAATTAATGCTCACAATTATATGCTTGTGCTACCAATGCATTTTTTAGTAATTAAAAGAATTTTTCAGTTATAATTTATATATATGATAGGACTGAGTGGGGAGAGAACAAGGCCACACCAGCAAGCAAGCCCAGTCTGGGAACCAGTGCCATGTGTAGGCTGCCAGAGGATTGGGAACAGCCAGACCCCGGCTCCTTTGGAGCATGGGCTGGCTAACAAGAAGTACCAACCCCCCATACACACACACCCTGCCATAAGCGACCAGCTTATCTGGAGAAACACAGGCTGTGCTGATAGCTATGGAGGTGAAATGCAAGTGGATGCCTGTGGTGCTTTGGTGTTTCACTGACATTGCAGGTCTAGGGCCAGTGGTCTGATCATAGGTTCAGAGGATAGAGGTAAGCAGTGTGACATACAGGGGGAGTCTCCTTCTGAGGGTCGTAGTCATTGTTGGTTTTGAGGTCCAATATAGTTTCCATTGTTTCGTTGGGTTGGGTTTTATTCTCTTTTGTTTGATTATGTTAAAACCAATGGCAGGAGCAGCTATTTCAAAGACAGCACAATATATTATGGTAGCAATTGTGAACTTACTATTGGCTTTTTTTGAAGTTATTTATTGCATTCACTGTTTTATTTTTGTTTCTGTTCTATTCTGTTGCTTAATTTTTACTATGTCTGAAGTTATCTACAGCTATTTTGAAGACATCAACAGACATTATGGCAACTATTGTTGATTTCATAATGTTTTGAAGTCCTGTATCTTTTATACTGGTTTGTTTTGATTGGTTTTATTCCATTTTACCTTCTTTAAAATGAAATAAAAATATAATTTATAATAATGAGTACTCATCAACAATATTCCATACTTCCTTAAATGAGTAAAATGGGTAGGAGGTGGGTCTCATGCATAGGTAGTTAACTATTAAAGACTTTATAAAAATACTGTCCAGATTAAGACACATGCTACAACCACTGAACAAAATCAACACCAAACCCTCCACTCCCAGGCATCTCTGTAAAGAGATGTTACTTGACAAGTTCCAAGGTTGTGGTGACCTATAAAATAACCCCTTTGCCCAATGAATGTTAAATCTAGTTGATGAGGTGATGATAGGAACCAGTATCTGGGGTGGGGTTAGAGCTCAGTGGCACAAGCACCTGCCTGGCAAGCATGAGTGTGATCCTGCGTACCAAAAAGAAAAACAAGAAAACCCCAAAAATAACCGAACAAAAACAAATATTTATTGTGTACTTGTATTGTACCAGGCACTATTGGAAGCACTTTTATTTATGCACTTAATTCTCATAAGAATCTATCAAGTAGATGATATTTTGAGGTTATAGGGGAGGAAAATTAAAGAAGAGAGATCATACAACTGATGATCATGCAGCTAGTAAGAGGTGGAAGTAACCAGATTACTACTATGCAGTGCTGCTGTATGTACAGTAAGCCAGGTTTGCATTACTTTTTGTATGAGTTAGCATATGCTCTGTACATAGGACACTGTGTCACTCCAACTCTGACCCCTAGACCAGCAACATCAGCATCCCCTGAGAACTTGTTAAAAATGGAGACACTCAACCTTCACTTTAGACTTACTGAGTCAGAATCTGTGTTTTAACAAGATCCCTCGGTAATTCGCATGCACATTAGAGTTGGAGAAGCACTGATCTAGAAAGTAAATGCTAAAGGACTTCCAAGGGAGAAGATAGCACTGTGACCTTCAAAGGGACAGGAGCTGATTGCTCACCTAGGGAATGGGTGGCATGATTATTTGAAGAAGGGACTTAATCCGTCCATTAAGAACTCAGAAGTGATTATACCAAATGAAAATATAAAAAAGGTCTTTTAATATATTTGACTTTTTAAATATATTTGAATGAATTGACTCATTCAATGGGCAGACTCTCTGGCCACGCCCTCCCTCACTAACCCTGGCATGTATATTGCGTCAGCTGGGCCCAGGAAGATGCATGGACATCCAAACAGTCATTTAGCTGGACTTGGCGACTTGAGAATAGCTGTCGCAACTCTGTATCAGGAGGACATGTACTTCCTCACTTAAAAAACTCCCTCTAATCTCTGAATAAATTTGGATAGGTCATACATTTAAAAGTGACGAGAATGCATTTCCTGTGACATTATTGATCAAGGAATGGATTCAGTAAATCCTTGCGATGTGAGAGCAGGAAATTAAAAAAAGGAAGAGAAGAAGAGAGAATGAGAAAAATCCCATGACATAACTTGCTGTCTTGACGTTGGTTTTGAAATATCTCAGAGAATTGTTGAGGTAATTATTAGCCAGAAGGAGAGAAAGAACTTAAGAAGACAAGCAAGGAAGTTAAGGGGAGATTTATTTTCATTAGAGTATAAAAGGAAACCTAGGGACAGCTGTTACAAAAAGGAGCATTTTATGCAGCTAACCTGGGAGCAAGAAAATAAGGCGACCCTACAAGTACAGTGACAAATATACTGACTAGTCCATACCCAGCTAATGGAAGAAACGTGGTCAAAGAGAAAAAGTCATATGGAAATACAGATGTCACAGGATTTATGTTGCCCACTGGAGTGGGAAATATACTAATATGGGTTAGTTCTATGAGCAAAATCTGAGGACAGAGAAATAAGCAATGACATAGCAAGAGAACACAAAACAAATCCCAAGGAAGAAAGCCGAGGTTTCTAACCTAGAGAGATCAGGAGTGGAGATCAGACTTTTGTCTGTTTCATGCTTTTCTGAACTTTTTTTTTCTTATCTATAAAATAATCTTATCTGCTTTATGAGGTTGTTCTGGAAATTCTTTGAGGGCCTATCAAAGGTATGATTTCTGCGTATTTAGTTCATCACCATGTCCTGGTTACCTTCTCCTGACTGCACTTACTTCCCCCAGCATTATCACCACTCTCAGCCCCCAGGAAAACAAGCGCAGAGCGCTTCCCCTTACATGGTTATCACTGCTTCACCCTAGGCCTCCTGTGCTGCTCCCTGCAACGCCCTGCTTCTGCTTTCTGCTGCAGAAGTGGGCTTTCAACACAGGGCCTGCCCATGCCCCGCTGAAACGCTGACTTGTAACTGTTAGCCTTCCGGTTCATTGAAAATCATGAGCCTGCTTGAGCAACGTCTGATTCCATCGTTTGCCTAAGAAAATCTCTCTCTGTGCTCCTACTGAAAGACCTGATGTATCTCAGAGTCGGGAAGGAGAATGCTGCTAGGAGCCTGACTGCTGGGGCTTGACCACAAAACCCATCTACCATACACCATCTTAAAAAAAAATTCTAGAATGATTTTCTCAGTCTAGAGATTATGTATGAGAAAAAACAAAGGAACAATCGAACATTTGGAAAAATTTGGTGATGCCTTATATTATAGTTAAAATTAAACTTTTTGAGTAGAATTGGGCTGCTTCACACACATTTTTCATAATGTCAAAACATTCTTGCAGTATTTATTTATTTCTCCTTTTTCATAATGCTTAAAGTAGAATGTTAAGAGAACATGCAGACACATATATCCACACACAGAGCGCAGACTACTGTCAAAGAAAATATTACGTTTTCTACTACTTAGAGACATTTAAATAAAGGAACATCTTAATTGTCTTATCCACTCTTAATTTTTATTCTGCACTGTATGTCTTCTTATTCCCACTTGGAAATAGCCTGTCATTTTAATATTGGCTTGTTCACATTTCAGAATTATCCTGTGTAATCTAATCTCTGAAAGTTTAGCTCTTGCATTGTTAATAATAATGTGATATGCTTAATTTCTAAAGACTCTCATTAGTAATACTATTCATTTCAAATCCTTATTAACCTGTCAGATAAGAAATTTGGATTCTCCACTGCTAGAATACAGGCAGGTTCCAATAAGCTTTAATTACTTGGAATGAAATATTCTGCTATCTTTCAGAGTGTTTATATGATAACATTTGGCTCAAATTTGATCTTTTTAAAATATCTTTTAATTTTTTTTAATTTTTGGTGGTACTGGGGATTGAACTCAGGATCTATGCATGCTAGGCAATCACTCCACCACTGAGATGCATCTCCAGCCCTCAAATTTGGTCTCAGGTATATATTTTCCACAATCTATTGAGTTATGATACTCTAGAGAATAAATGAAAACAAAACTATAACATGAAAAAAAATCAGACAGTCTTCCTAAATGATCCGCTTGGCGGTTCGTGTTGGCATATCTTTCATAACACTCTCGATTTTGTCATACACATGGAGCTGCAGATGTTAGAGGCATAGCGCTTTCCATCTCACGGGCAGGCAGACTGCACAACTGTGCCCAGGAAGTGTGAGACTTTGGTGGAGCACTGGTTGATGCATTGCGGCAGAGACAGTACAAAATGGTTTTGATTTGTTTTACTTTTGAGATTTGAGGTGGGTCTGGGGAGTCTTTTGAGAGACCTCAGAATTTAACCATTTATGCCAAGATGATTCTTTTGGAAAAGAAAATCTTTAGAAGATGCATGGTCTTGTAGCACCAAGTGTGAGACTGTCCCTGGACAGTGCAATGATTTTGGGAACAATAATTCTGAGCAAGAGAAATGGATATATGTGCCACTGCCACGCTTGTGTGAACTGATGAGCACTGGTTTTAGGTCTTTGTTTTCATAACCAAGGTAATCTATGATCAAGTGCTATTCAGGAACCCAAGCAAACGTGGGGAATTGGCCTTTTGTACTAGGATTTTTAAAGAATGTATGGGGCAATTTGAGTGGCTATTTAGGATTTAAGGGGGAAATGTCTTAAGAAACAGTGTATTCTCATTATTTATTTCAAAAAATAATTCTCTGCAGGTAAAGTATATAGTACTAAAATTACATACTACTAAATTTAGCAAATATGAGTGAACAGAAAGGAAAAAAAATTGTTTCCATAAGTACATTAACCAGACTCACTTCCACTTGTGGTATTCTTCCTGCCTCTCTCACTCTTTTCTCTCTCCTTCCTCCCTCCCTTCCTTCCTTCCTTCCTTCCTTCCTTCCTTCCTTCCTTCCTGTCTATTTTTTTTCTTTTTGTGGTACTGGAGATTGAAACTGGGATCTTCACTCTTAACTACACATCCAGCACTTTTTACTTTCTTTTCTTTCTTCTCAGTAAATTTTGAGACAAGGTCTCCCTATGGACTAAGTTGTTTACACTGGACTCAAATTGTAATTCTTCTTTAGCCTCCTAGAATGCTAGAATTATTTCTAATTGGATTCCTGCCTTTTCGTGTGTGTGTGTGTGTGTGTGTGTGAGTGTGTATATAATCCTTACACATACACACAGGAATATGCAAAGCAAAGTCACAAAATTACCTAAATCTAGGTGACTCAGAATAATACAGTGTTAATTTTCCCATAACTGGTCTGTCTTCTGCTTGATCCTACATAATACCTGTGGGAACAAAAATCAAGTTTTAGTTTGGTCAAATAATCTCAGTCTGATCTGAGGCAAGCATTTGAAGCCTACTTGGATAACTTAGTGTCCTCTTGCTTGATAAAGTAAAATGCAAGCTCCCAGAGTTCCAGCTCTTCCCCTAACTTTTCTCCAAGAAGGCATCTTGGTAATGCTTGTAACCTCAAGATGTTGGAGGAAGCAGCCTCTGAGCCCTTGCTAGTGGACCTCTCCTGTTGGTGCCATCTAAGGACCTGCGGTTCTCAGGTGCTGTTTTCAAGTCAGGAATTGCCATGACCTGCGTCTCGTCATTGTTAACTAGGGTTCCCTTGTGCGTGGTGCACACCCCTGGGGGAGCCAGGAGTTCTGCTCCCCTGCTCCACTATGAGCTGGGTTGTATATCTGTTCCTTTGGAGAGAAGTGCCAGAAGTTTCAACCTATGAAAATAGTATGACAAGTCAGCCCGAGATTTAAACATTGCCTTGAGAACTGCTCTGCGTGAGCAATGAGAGGTCTCACAATTGAGCACAGCAGAGCTGTCTTTTTCTGGAAAGGCTTCATTTTGCTTTGTAAATTCCACATTACCTGCCTTGCCCTCTCATCTGGGTCAAGATTTGTTCTCATAGAGTGTTGCCAGGGCAACAATGCCTGTGGCTTTTCCAGGTATTTCAGGAGTGACTAAAGAGGTCTCTTCATCTCCTGGCACAGCTACTTGGGGATAAGAGAGAGGCCGTATGTCAATTTATTTCTTATTAAAATCACATTAATAAGCACCATTCATGTAAATCTTGCAGGCAAGCAGTAATTCTGGGGCTTGTGCTTCCACACTTTCAATCACAAAATTCTCTATCTCTGTGTTCCTGTGCCACCACAGAACTCTCAGAAGACAAATAGATTAATTCACTTTATTTGCTTTGTATCCTCTGAATGTCACAATCAAATTTGGCTTAGTGACCAGGGAAGACAGCTGGATTACGGTGGAGTTTCAGGAATTCAGTGTGGCTCCGGCATGTGTAGGGACTGATAAGTGGGGCAGCAGAGGCGTCACGTGGCAGCCACCAGAAGACCCTGGGATTAGCATCAGGAGTGGTCCCCACCATACGGTGGATACAAGGGTAAGGGGTGCAGATGCCCGATGCTCTGTGCTCTGGAAGGATTTGGGTCCAAACGACTATGGAGAAGTCTGAAGGAGATGGCATTGGCAGGGGCTTTGTTGGAATGAATACAAAAATTCAAAAGGCTCTGAGTCTTTCTCTCAAAAGCCTACTTGCTTTGGCTCACAAAATGTTTTCCTAGGAGGGATAAATAGAGAATTTGACCTTCTCTGTCTTTTATTTGTGAGTAAAATTACTTTTTTGTACCATAGCCCATTCCCTCAAGGAAACAAGTCTCTATTAATATGCGTACAAAATAGAGCATATAGCTCTGCACAGGCTGAGATAGAGGAAATGCCAGACAAGGAGAGGGAAGCTTGTGACTTTCTGACTCTGACATTAATCGGGTCGTCTTGATTACACAGCACAGGCGATGAGAAGCTTGATTAAATGACTTCAGTTCATTGATGTCTTTAAATAGATGAATATGTAATTTGCAATTTTACCAACTCAGTTACCTGTGGGTTACCATGGTAATAAAGTATATGCTGCAATGACATTTGACATTAATTTTATTATTTTAATTTACAATCAATGAAACAATAGCACTTCCCTATCAATGTACTTTGTTTTAAAGTAAATGAGAAAGAATAAATGTACTCACATCCCCAGAGTAGTTATGAATTACGGTTTATTAAGAGAAAAGGTTAAGGCCAGTTCATCCATCATCCAAATTAAGCTCCAGATTGATGTAGGTGTTTGGGTTAAATGGATTCCCTTGAAGTAGGCATCCATCTGGCCTCCTGTGAATGGGTGGGGTTCGGTCTCGAGATAAAATGTATTCACAGTCATACTGCAAAATGTGTTATAATGAGATGATAATGCTGCAGCTCCTCCAACTGCATTTCAGTGTAAGACTGAGGTATATTTTGTTGGCAACATGTACTACACGGTTAAGTTCTGGTTAATTTTAGTGGCTTAGTTAATATTCTGGGAAAAATATTCTCTGCATAATGGAAGCAGGGAACTTTGGACATTCTTTTTTTCTCCCAGTTGTAGATTTATACCAAAAAAGTTGAGATAAGGAGAATGTGAAATAATTTCTTTTTTGTTACTTCTGTTTGTAATACAGACTACTTAAAGTGGGTATAAAAAAAGACCTGCAACTTTGGTAATGATTCCATGTGCGTTTCCCATCTCCCGAGGCCTGAGAGATTCACTGTGTCTTGTGAAGATAGCCCTGAATCCGTCTTGTTCTTGTCCCTGCTTTCCACATCTGGCTCTAAGAATGTCTACCTAGCTTCTTTCAAGAGCTCCAATGTAAACTTACTGAAAATATAGTTTTTCCTCTTAAAACTAATTCTATTGGAGGATTTATAATGATGGAATACCTTCAAGGTATTTCTGCTTCTGGCTGGTAAGTGAAACTAATATTGTATCAGAAGTAGCTGAAGCGTTCCACTATTTTTTTTTTTTTTTGTACCGGAGTTCAAACTCATGACCTCATGCTTGCCAGGCAGGCACTTGTGCCACTGAACTAAACTCCCAGCCCAGTTCCACTATTTTCTGCAATGGTATGTTTCCTTTTAAATGAGGAGGTGAAGATGCATGTGAAATAATGTAAGCTTGGTTAAGTCATTGTTTTGTTAGATGGCTATGAACATAAATACTCTCTGTATTTTCTCGGCAAATGTAGTCCTTATAAACTGAGAATATAAAAAACAGAATCAGGCTCTCTATTCTTAAATGAAGAACTTTTCTCAGAAGCTAAGCAAAGGAATGGTCACTACTTGCCAGTTATTTATTGCAAGTTAATTCAAAATGTTGCCACAAAGCATTCACATTATTTTTCTCTCTAACCATTCAAAATGCCAACAATAAATAATAAAACCAAAAAATAATAAGCAGTTGTAGAGAAAGAATGATAGCAAAAGGTAGAAAATAAATGCATCCATCAGCTAATGGAAATAAAACCAGTACGCACAGGAAACAGTAAGGAAACAATGCAGGCGGCACCTTTCAGTTGGCCTTAGGGATCATGAGTAGCAATCTGAAATCCTGTTTTGCTCTTGGGAAGAAGTGCTGCCTCAAATATGATATAAACTATACTGAGCAAATACAGAGGAGAGCCCCGGGCTAAAACCTAGAGAAAGCAGTTCCAACCAAGAAAAACAGCTAGTTCTATGAAATGACACATGTATATACCAGCAAAGTAAAATTAGAAATCTACCCCCACATAAATGTTGTATCAGCTACAGAAGAGAAACAGCTATATCACAGAGACCAGACTTGAAAAAGATGGAAACATAAAATAGAAGATTATTTCAAATCGTTCCCAGAGAATAGCTCCTAATATATATTTAGGTTTTGATTATAATATTAGTTTAATTTTGCTACGGGACGTATAGTTACTTGAAATGAGCTGAAATGTAAGACAGGAGAAACGCAATGATAAAGCAATATGAAAAAGTACATATTGGAAGAAAAAAAAACACTGTGTATGGATTATTAAGTTTAAGCAGGGATTTGACACTCTCTTTCTTCTTTGGAAAGGCAAAGCTCTTGATTCAGGCAGAATGGTACCTATGGCTTTTGCGAGCCCCACTTAAAGTGCAACCAGTGACAAAATGAAACATTGCAAGAGCACGTTATGGACATGATGAATCTGTTACTTCAGAAGTTCCCATTAGAAATTCAATGTCATCTATCAGAAAGAGCCTTGGTATACGCAGTAGATGGATTCTGAAAGGCAACAGATAAGTAAAACTTTTGTAAATTAACTCAGTGGGCTTGTGATTTGTGGTTCATCACTTTGCAAAACCATAGCCAGTTTGTAATATCAATGATAAGACCTAAAATATCTAATTGATTAGATTTTCTAGATCCCAGATCTTTGGATTCTTACTTTATATAAATAGCCTTTCTACAATTGGTCACTTCTTCATATTTGTATAATTATCAGGAAACTTTCCTCTGCTAGAATTTCTCCTGTCTCAATGACTCCCCCTTTCCCCACTGTTGGTTGTATGTCACCACTGGAGTGTCCTCAGGGTCACTCTTTAGACTCCTTATTCTCTATCCAGCCTCTTGCACTTGGTAATTTCATTGACTCTCATCAATTTAAATACTATATGTGTGTATTTGAGCTCTAGACTCATACATGCAGCTGTATACTCAGTACTTTCATTCAGATGTTTATTTTTTGAATTGGTTGATCTTATTTATTTATTTACTTTTTTTTATTCATGTGTTTAATGAGTATTTCATGCTTACTATGTGTAAAACTGCTTGGTTGTCACACCCCAAACTTCTTCCCCGATATCATTTCATGTCAGTAAATAAAAACTCCAAACCCAGAGTCACACTTAAATCTTCTTTCATTCTCACATCACATGCAGATCTCCCTGTCACTAGCAACTGACCTGAACCACTTTCTTGTATCATTGCAGTGGCCTCTTAACACACCTGTCTTATTTTCCTCTTACCTGATTAGTGTTCATTTCCCTCAAGCAGTGAGAGCAATTCTTTTAAGCTATAAGCAAGACTGAGAAAATTCGTCTACCTAGAACTCTTCCGATCACTTCCCAAGTCCCCTAAAGTAAAAGAAAAACAAAAAGAAAGACCTGTATATCAGCCTCCAAGGCCAGGCATGATCTGATTGCTTTACCCCTTGACTCCATTCCTTGTTCCTTTTGCCTTTCCTGCCACAGCCTTCTTGCTGTCAAGCCGGGGTCACTCTGACCTCAAAGCTTTTGCATCCCTGGTCACTCTTCACCCAGGTTCTATTCTGGTTTCACTCAAATGCTATCGCCAACGAGCCTTCCTCCACCAACCCAGGTACATCTCAGCTGCCCTTCTCTGTGTGCAGCGTATACAGGGTAGGTGTTTTCTTGCTCAGAGTCCATTTTCTCATTTGAATGTATGATGCAGAAAAGAAGAAATTACCTTCCTTTTGCTCCCTGCTATATTCTCAGCATGCAAAGAAGTGGCTTGACAGAGAAAGGAATTTAGTCAGTATTTGGTGAATGAAGAATCACATCTACAAATGGGCCGGGGGCTACCTCGAACATTTAAAGAATATAACCTAGATGTATATTCCATTTAGATCTCAACTTTGAATCTAACTGAATTAATAAATTTAAACTTGGGATCAACATTTATATAGTGAAACATGCTATCAGTATAAGTAGGTTAAACATTCTTCAAGGAAAATAAATATGAAATGAAGATTAGGCAAGTCATTTGATTGCTTACCGATTTCTTCCTCATTTTTGGTAAAAATCATGGAGGTTATGACAGTTACAGTGAGTCCCAGGATGAATGATGATTAATTTAAGGAAATCGAGAAAACCTCATTCTGTTTTGGCCAGTGACTAACTAGCAGAGTTCTTGTTAAAGTGCTATAAAAAAATACCTGGGTAGGGGCTGGGGATTTAGCTCAGTGGCATAAGCTCCTGCCTGGCAAGCGTGAGCTCATGAGTTCCATCCCTGATATCAAAAAAAAAAAAGAAAGAAATTTCTGGAGAACCCTTTCTTTGTGGCGTGGGGTCTCTACTACTGAACTATATCTTCAGCCCTATCTATTCTTTGTCTCGAGACAAGGTCTCATTAGCTGTTCAGGCAAGTCTAGAACTTGTAATTCTTCTGCATGACCAGCTCTCATTGCTGGAATTGGGGGTATGCACTACCACACACATCTTCGGGGTAAATTTTCTTACTCTTGTAAAAGAGTGGGCAGTGCATAGGCAAAGCTATTTATTTGCCTTCCCTCTTGCTCTTTGAATTTGAATATTGCCTTTTGAAGATGTAGTGCTTGTGGTTGGAACAACCAACCTGAAACTGTGTGGAAACGTTTTGTGTATTCCTGAGCAAAATCATGGGAAAAGATGGCATTTGTGTGGACAGTGTTGATGCTGCCCAACTGGGAGCAACCTGCTCATGGACTTCTTGAGAAGTAAGGTAATCCATGTCTATACTGTCTAAGTCACTCATTTGTATACACATAGCTAAGTCAGAAATTATCTGCTGCAAAAATTATTCTGAAATGGAAGACTTGGAACAGTGAAGATGTGCCACTAATTCTGGTAAATCTCAATGGCAACAATTGACTTGGAAAAATCTCAGTGTGCACTTGTTCTCCAGAAGGCGTCAGAGTTCCCTGAGTAGTGGTGATTTGCCTCTGGTTTCATCACTGCTTTTGATTCTCTGCACAGAATGAGAAGTATCACAAAGCAGTGCTCTAGGCTGTGACGCCTCTTCCAGCTTCCACATAGGAACCAACAGCACCCTCCTCCAGCGGGGTGGATCTGGCCAGAGGTCCTGCCTGGAGCCCTGCTGTGCTCCAGACTACAAGCAAAGAATGCCTTTTCTTCATCCACCCAGGGTGGCTCCATACTGCACAGCGGCCACCCTCTCCGTGGAAAAGTTTCTACTTCTCATTATTCTTTCTCTTTGAATCAGCTCCAAATCCTCTGGCTTTAGGAAAATGACTCTCCTTTAACATTTTCTTTATAGCATTGAGCCATTGTTCATGCTCAATTAAGGATGATGACGAATAAGGCAACTAACAGTAATTAGTAGCCCGAAAGAAAATGATGGCTGAAAAGACAGTGGGGAACTTCCCAGGAGAGTTTTATTCCTATTTCGATGAGCCGTGTAAAAAATGCAGTGGCAGCATCCTCCACCTGGGAAGGCGCGCGCTGGACAAACAGCGAGAACAGAAGACAGTGGGGAATTCTGCAATAGTGAGGTAATGAGCTGAAAGGCCCAGTGGTTTTTTCTTCTGTTTAATTTCAAAGGCTTAATTTTCACCATTGCTGAATGGAGATTGTCACATCCCCTCACGAACACAGCACTGACCTAGATATTAGCCAGCATGCAGCTTGAATGGCCCTCAGTTATATTTGTAGGAAAATAGTACCTGACGGAATGTTCTAAAGAAAACAAAGCTTCCCTGCCTCCCGCTCTCCTGCCTCTGCCAGTGGTGTGCCCTGTCCTCTCCCACTGAGTCTTTGCCAGCCCCTCCTTGGTCAGGGCCGTCCTCCCCAGAAAGCCTTCTTGGGTCCCTCACACTTTGAGGTAATTGTTTTCTTCTGACTTCCTGAGGTATATTTTTTTCTCCCTTCCCTACGCCAACAAATTTTGAATACTGTATGTATGACTTACATGTGGCAAAATTTACATATCTTAGGCACTGAGTTTGATGAATTTTAAATAAACCAATAGTGAAATAAAGACCTAAAACATTTCCCAGAGATTCCTTCATCACTATTCAAGGAGCTAACATTTTTAAAAAGTCTTCATGTAAATCTGTGGTTTTTCCCTGAAGTTAACTTTTGTCCCAGAGGACATTTGCAGTGCCCAGGAGCACATGTGGTGGCCACAGTGAGCAGGGTGTGGGGGTCAGTGGAAGTCAGGGTCACTGCCACTAAACATGGGACAATGTCACACATCAAAGCAGTATAGAGCTGAGGATGAGAAACCCTGATGTAAATAAAATCATGGAGTATGTTCTTGGTATCTGATGTCTTCCACTGAGCGTTACGTCTATGAGATTCATTGATATTGCTGTGTAAATCAGTAGGCCTTGTTCACTGGTGTGCAGTATTCAACCACATGATAAATGAGTAAACGAAAATGTTCCTGCATTTCTATGCATCTTGGTTGAAGAGACTCAGCATGGTGAGTACAAGGCCGGGTTTGGACAGCAGATCACATGGATTCATCCTTGCCTCTGTCTCATGTTAGCCATAGGATTGGTGGGAAGTTACCTAACTTTTCTGTGCTTCAAAACTATGGTAGTTAAAGTGGAGATGGCATACTAATACCTGTTTACCTGGTTGTTGAGAGGATGGAGTTTGTAAATACACTTAACGTGCATAGAAATAACGCTGAACTGCCTGAGCTAAAAATGGTTGAACTATGTACTTAGCACATCAAGTTTAGCTACTCATCAAAAAATGTTTTGCGTTATGAACAATTACTGAAAAAAGGAGGAAAAAGGCAAAAAAATTTCAATATTGGTCAAGGCTGCTAAAAGGACTGATGTTTAGCAATCTATCTGCAACAAACCACACCCATTCCAAACTGGGACTACCTCTGATCATCTAGCTGCCTGGATCTTGTATCTTACACACATTTTAAAATGTAACACATTTCTGAAACACAAAAAGAATCTTCTAAAGAAAGGCGAATTTAATGTCGGGATTTTATATTTATTTAAAATTATTTAAAGTTGAGTCTAGAAATTTCATCATGAATTTTAGAAAAATTGTCTCTGGGTTGAATCATAAAGGAATCTAATCCTTCTTGAGCATGAGGAATAGCAGCACACACAAGAAACTAGCTAAAACCATTTTAGATGGTAACTTCAAAGATTTTTGGAAAGAAATTATATTAAAAGAAGCAAAAAATTTGCCTAGCTGAATGAGGAAATTATTGTGTGAACTTACAAAATTCACTTGTTTTTAAATACAACATTTTAGTCTTTTGTATAGTGCCTGCATTCAGGCACATGTTAGATGCTTGATCATACATTATCTTTTTGGCTCAAGATACTACAGTAATTTTGATACTAAGGCTGCATAGACGGCCAAACCTAGGTCTGAGACAACTCAATCTATGAACAAATTGTTCATACATAGTGTATTTTGCTTGTCATTATAATCCTTGTAGGTATCAGTCAGTGCTTTACTAGAGAAACAGATATTGCACAAGTTACAGAAATGTATGAGCAATGACAAGATTGGCTTGTGGTGGCCACCCACAGAATCGGACGAGGAAGTGCACAGAGGGTCTGACTGCGCAGTGGGCACTGAAAAATCCCTCCAGGGCCTGCAACTCACTGCACTGCAGGTGTGAGTCTGTATCAGGAGGCCAACGGGTCTAGGCCAGAAGGCATGAAGATCTGCCATGAAAGTCAGAGTCTGTCCCCAAAGCCAGGAGACAACATTTAAACCATTGGCAAAGCCTGGAGCTCCTGTGAGTAGCAGAAGCCAGTCCACCCTTCCTCATTTGCCCTCTCCATCATCCGGATGACGGACAGCCCTAGGGTGGGTCCTCCACACACTAGAGTGGAGCAAGGCTGAGTTGATTTAGCTAATCTTCTAAACTTTTCAGGTTGACACAATCAGTCAACTTAATAGTGCATAAACGTAGACAGTGGTCAAAGCCTTTTTTATCTAACTGTAGTGAGGCTCTGAGTGCCAATCAGCTACGCAGTGAATGTAACTCATACCATTTACTTTATAAAAGTCCTGAAAGTGAGTACTAACTATAGCCTCTCTGTTTAATTTTTTCCTAGAAAAAACCTTGTTTCTTATAGAAATCTGGGGAGATTCTCTCTGTTACCTTGATAAAATATAAAAGCAGATCATGAACTCTGTTCATTCAGGCATGGGTCTGTGACTTTCAATTTCCCTCTGAGCAAAGCTAGCCCATACTAAGAAGTATTTTTCGGTATCTGTTATGTTCCCACGCAGGAGATTGAGTAAGCTTTTGTCTATGGACTGAGTAACTGATCACATTAAGACATTACAAAATGACCTGTTGATGAAAGAGCCAGGAGAGCTCTGGCCAAAAGACACCATCTGGTGACACTGGGCTCTGCCACCTGAGTGCTTCAGTCCTGTAAGACTCAGTGGCCAGTGGGAGTGGTCCTGCCTGTGGAACTGATCCTGTGGAGTTTTGTTCTGTTTACACCATTCTTTGACAATGACAAACTACATAACAAGGGGGAAATTTTACAAAAATGTAGCTTTTACTAAAACCAGGCTGTATTGTGAAGAAAGATCATTTTCTTATTGGTACCTGGAATAAGTCATGAGGAGAGATATTGTCCTACATAATCCCCTTGTAGAAGCTTTTCTTTTTTTCAAGAAACATTCTCTAGTATCACAGGGTGAATAACACAGGTAAATTCAACACAACTTGTGGGAGGAACTTGCTGTGGCTTTTGTCATGAGTGAGGGCAAGAAGAGTTATTGCTTCTTAACAGAAAATTTTGAAATGCCTCCCCACCTCCAGACATGGCAGACTGTTAAAAAGGGAAATGACGGTAGTTTGCAGACAACCAAAGCTGAGGCCTCTTTCCAGCAAAGTTTTGATTAGGAGAACTACTGGCAAACGGGGCCGAGGTTTATTTCACAGAAAGAAGAACAGAGCAACAATGAAGACACAGAAAGAAAATGAGGTCAGTGTGCTTTCCCCTGAGAAGGAGAAATCCGGCAGGTTTCTTTCCGGTTATCCAACTTCAAGCGGATAACACAGTTAAAGATTTTAGTGTCAAGTTCACGCCATAATGTACCCTGGAAGATCAAAGAAAGAATAGTCACTGACTCATTTATTCTTTCTCACTTATTTATACTGAATGCTGACTGTTGGAGCTGAGCTTGTCCTGCTTTGGTTGATGTGCAGAACTCTGGTGAGTTCAGATTCTGCCAAGCAGTATTCTCTGGAGACTGGACCCCCCACCCACAAGGCCTGCACATCCCCACGGTGCAGCCTGGCTCTGGGTCCTTTCTTTCTCTTTCTTTCTTTCTTTCTTTCTTTCTTTCTTTCTTTCTTTCTTTCTTTCTTTCTTTCTTCCTTCCTTCCTTCCTTCCTTCCTTCCTTCCATTCTTTCTTTTCTTTCTTTCTTTCTTTCTTTCTTTCTTTCTTTCTTTCTTTCTTTCTGGCAAGAATTTACTCTTTATTGCATAATTCTTTTTTTTTTTAATCTTGTAATTCAGGTAACTTAATCATCCACAATTAGGTACAAGTATCATGGAAAGGAATTTTACTATGGTCAGAAAAAGATTTTTTTTTAGGGGAAAAGGTGACTTTATTCCCAATGTTCCTTTTTCTGTTTCTGTATACTTTAGAATACATTATCAATCTGAAAAGAAACAGTATCTAGTCATGTGACTGTTTTTTTCTTGATTGAAAGTGTTTTGTTTTTTACAGATTTAATCAGCATTGACAAGGTAGGGTCACTTCTTTTGTTATGCTTTTTCAATCTCACTTTCTTTCTTCTTTATTGCCTGAATAATTTCTTGTTCTTTTTCATCTCTTTGCCCAGCTTTCTTCTCAAGGATTTTTCCCATAGCTTTTGTTTTCTTGAAATTAGGATCTGAGGGATCCGAATTGAACAAGTGGAAAGTGTACATTGCTTGAAATTGTGCATCATTAATGTTTACCTCTAATAATACCTTCTTTTTCTTTTTTTATTTTAAAAGGAGATTTATTTAAAGAGAAAAAATGAAAAGAATAGAAATAAGACAGAATTTTAAAAAGATAAACACTAAGAAATCACTAGTTGATAAATTACATATTGTCCTCTTAGAAATAGTTGTTCATGTTACAAAATTAAAGCATACAAAGTAGATATTCAAACAATGAGACTGAAAACATCTATGCATGCATGAGTCTTTACATGTATTTCTATCCTTTCTGTATTAGATGGAAAAACTAAACATTGCAAGACAAAACAAAACAAATTCCTATAAAAACATGAAACCAAAAAATCATATAAAACCACAGTACAAGGTGATCTACAATGGTTACTGTGTTGTCTCTAGTTATCTTCAATAGAATTGTCTATATCATCAGGCATAAATGAATATAGTAGTACATAACAATATTAGTAAAAATAAAACACCCTGTGGGAGTGAAAGGGGAAGAATATCCTCTGTTCTTTTTTTTTTTTAGGCTATTCTTCCCCTTTCACTCCCACAGCATGCTGCACATTTTGGGTCCCACCAACTCCCTCAGTTTTTAGATTGAGGCTGGCAACCTGCTTTTTACCTAAATAGTTCTGAACCTTCTCACTCCTGAACTTAATCTCAAGTTGTATTCCTTTACCTACAAAAGCCTCAAGATTTTCCTTCATTATAGCTGAGTAGTTCTTTACTGCACATAAGTATCCTATCTTTCCATCCTATCTGCAGGTGGTGGTCGAGTTGCCCCTATTTCTCTCTGGCTCCCTGTCACATAGAGCATTATTTTCTCATATTTGATTTTTGGTCCATAAACTCTCTCTCAGGTTGATTATAATACCCATACTGAGCATCTCAATGGACCCTACCTCCTGATCTACTCTGCCTGTCCGTGTGTGTGTGTGTGTGTGTGTGTGTGTATCAAGGCCATCTATGTTAGAGATTATAGCCAACCTTCTCTGCCTCATTTCTGCTATGCTATTTTTCTGCCTTTGTTTGTCTACTTCTCTCCTTCATTCTACTGCCTGCCCCACTCATTGAGGCCTTTCTGCCACTGTTCCTAAAATCCTGGGTTTTTTTTTCCCTCTCTAGAATGTCCTTCAGTATTCTCTGTAGGGTTGGATTGGTGGTCACAAACTCCTCCCAGTTCCTCTTTGTCATGGAAGCATCTTGTTTCTCCATTAATTTCTAGTGACCGTTTTGCAGGGTACATCAATCTGGGGTAGAAGTTATTTTCTTTAAGGGCTTGGAATACTTTGCTCTAAGCTCTTCTTGATCTGATGGTCTGTGTCAAGAAGTCTGCCATGATCTTGATGGGTTTTCCTTTATAGGTAATCTGTTTCTTTTCTCTGATGGCTTTTAATATTCTGTTTTTATATTAAATTTCTGATATCTTGATTATTATATGTCTGGGTGTAGATCTGTTTTGGTTGAGGTGGCTGGTATGCCTCACATAACCAAATATCATTTTCTTTTCCCATGCTTGGGAAGTTTTCCTTAATTATTTCTGTGAATAGACTTTGTAATTCACCTGTTTGTATTCCTGCTTCTTCGTTCATGTTTCTTATTCTTAAATTATAGATTCTCTTGTCATCTTCTAGCCTTTGTATTGTTATTGCATGTTTCCTTGCTATTTTTAAGGGATCTTTCCTTTCATGATCACACATTGCAAACTTGTCTTCAAGTTTTGATAGTCTATCCTTAGTTTCTTTTAAGGCATTTTGCTAGCTTTCAATGGAGTTTTTAATTTCCTGATAATCTCTTTGAATCTGCTTCATGTATTCTAGATTTCCTTTATATTTTTTATCAAATGTTTCTCTCCTTTTTTGTGTTCCTCCCTTCTTCCATCTGTGTCTTCTTGAGAGGTGCTTAGCATCTCTTTTATTAATCTACTTATATCTTCCTTTACTTGATTTAATATTTCAGTTTTGAGCTCATCTACAAGGTCCCAAAGATATCTCTTAATGTCCATTGAAGCCATGTCTGATGTTGCATGTTTGCTGCCCTCAATCTCTTTTGTTTTTCCCTCTCCTGGATCAATGTTCTCAGGGTTTTGGTCTGGGGGCCTTTTCTTGTTTTTCTCTCTTGTCATATTTTTGGTTTCTTCCATACAGATGTATAGTGGAGGTCCCAGCCCCTTTCCTTGTTGGTAATGGTTCTTCTGAAGCATGCTGGTGAGGGACTTCTGCCCTCTCCTCTTTGCTCTTGTTACTGAGGTATAAGCAGGGGCTGCATATGCTGGCCCCTCCCCACTGGGCCATTCAAATTTCAGGGGCCTTCACCATGTTAGTGTGTTCTAGGCATAGGGAATCAGTTTGGGATGGCTTATTGGGTCTCGGCCAGGGGCATGACCTAGGCCAAGCAAATCCCATGAATCTGCTCTGGGGAGGGAGCAACCAACTGAAGTTACTGCTGTTCCTAGTTCAGGCTTCTCCTGCCCGATTCCAACATGTCATCCATTTGGTTGCACCCTTCCCATGGTGGGGGTCTTATTCCCAGCACTGACTGTGGATTAATAAAGGTCCCTTCACTGGCTCAGTTCTCCATTGGGCTCACCAACCCCCAACTTCAGCACGACTATGGCTCCTGCGAGTCATGATGGGCGCCAGTTTGGGCAGCTCAGTGGGTCACAGCAAAAAGTGCCAGGTACAGTAATTTTAGCTATTCCAATTGTAGCCCCAAGACTGTGTATTTGATGAGCTTTTTTCATTTTAGTTTCTTCCTGTCTCAAGAGGATCTGTCTTCCTCTGTCTGGGTCTCTCCAGGATGTTTTATTCTGGCATATGAGTTGTTTCTCCCCAGGAGGCTCTGTATCTTGTTGCTCACTGATCGGCCATCTTTAGCTCCTCTCTGTGTCATTTCTGAGCTGGCTTCTCCAATCCTGGACACATGTTCCCCGTAGGCAAGTGTGTCACTCTGAAGAGCCCCTTCTCCAGGTGTGTTGTCAGTCTCTCGCATGAAAAAGGTTCACCATAGAGTAGTGAAGACGTACTTTCGGCATCTTCAGTCTTCTTTTCTTCCAAGGGACTGTATCTTATGCGGAGAAGCAGGGAAGAGGCAGACTCAAATATCCAGTAATGGCATGACAGATGACTTACTCCATGCTCATTTAAGGGCCTAAGTCCTTCCACATCAGTCCCAAACAATGCCGTGTTTGAACTTCCTGAATTATATCAATCTCAAAATATTTCTAACATTCCTATGATAACAAATCCTGCTGGGGAAGAACTTATTCTTACATATATCCCATCTCACTACTTACAACAAAATATTTCAAAATATGTCACTACACATTTAATACATACCTACTATGTGCCAGATATTGTCCTGGAGCTGCATGATCAGATAGTCACTGCTGTCAGGCTGTTTACATTCATATTAATTAAGTGATATGAAATTTAAAGTTATATAGAGAAAAAAGCTATGAAAAACTGAGTAGGGTAAAGGGAAAAAGAGGAAGGGTACCAGTACACTTACATAGGGCTCAGGAAAGGCCTACTTTTAGGGTGCACTTGAACAGAGGCTCGAGTGAAGAGAGGCAGGGGTATCTGGGGTGAGGTTTGTTCCAAACAAAGAAAGAAAAATTATAGGGGCTGAGGCCTGGTAGTTTGGAGTATTTCCAGGAAGGAAGGAGGCCATGGTGGCTCAGGAACAGTGAGCAAGTGGAGGCCGTGTGGGAAGGTGACTGGGGCTGTACCTGCTAGGCCTGGGACCCAAATCCAGGGACTCAAACCTCACTCCAAGCATTCCTGGAGGTCTCAGGTAGGTTTGGGGTCAGAAGCAAGACAGGCAACTGCATCTCTCCAAAATTTAAAAGAAAGTAACATTTCTTACAGGTCTGTTCAGATCATATGAATCCTCTGGCATACTCATAATTTCTGTATCTTATTCAGAGCCAAACTCACCATTAGTCACAGGAGTAACATTGTTTGCAGATGAGATTCAACTATGTTTAACACACATTAATTGCACGTATTGGTGGAGTTAGTAGGATATTCCAACTCTCTTTTCCACCCAACTGATCAAATCCAACCACCTTCCCACCCATCTCCAGCCTTTCTCAACCTGTAGTAATCATTATTTTACTTGCAGGTGGGTGTCTTTTCCATATACAAGAGAGAACATACATTGCTATCTACTGCATCCCAGTAATGTTCTGTCTTCCACTTCCACTGCAGATGATGGAATTTCATCCTTCTTTATGATTAAATAATACTCCTCTGTTTATATGACATTCCATTTATCCATTCATCTGTTGATGGACACCTGGGCTGGGGCCAGGGATTTAGCTCGGAGGTATAAGCACCTGCCTGGAAGTGTGAATTCGATCCCTGGTACCAAACAAACAAACACTGGGTTGGTTCTGTATCTTAGCAGTTGTGAATAGTGCTGCCATGGTCGTGCTCTAATATGTTGATTTCATTTTCTTGGGATGAACACCCAGAAGCAGGATAATTAAAACATGATTTAGATGTATTTTTTAGTTCTATGAGAAACTTACACTGTTTCTCATTATGGGTGTATCAATTTACATTCCCACTGACAGTATAAGAGAATGTCTCCCCACAGCTTTTCCAGCACTCTGTTTATTTATTTAATAGTTATTTTAACTGGAATCAGATGATAACTCATTATAGTTTTGATTTTTGTTTCCCAGTTGACCAGAGAAATTGCAAATTTTTAGTATATCTGTTGGCAATTTGTGTATCTTCATTCGATAAGTATTTATTCAGATTATTTTCCTATTTTTGTTGATTCTTTTTTCTGGTTAGGTTTTTGAGTTGCTTATATGTTCTAGGTATTAGTCCATTGTTAGTTGAACAATTTCCAAATATTTTGTCCCATTCTGTAGCCGTTTTTCACTATCTTAATTTTTTTCTTTGCTATACAGAACTTTCACAGCCAGATATAATTCCATTTTTCTATTTTTGAAAAAATTTTGTTGCCTGTGCTTTTGGAATCTTATCCAAAAGATCATTGTTTATACTACTGTCTTGAAACTTTTCCCTTTGCTTTCTCACTGTAGCTCCTGGATTTGGCTCTTACCTTCGGTCTTCTGTCTGTTGGGAGTGTGTTTACACAGAGTGAGGGGTGGGAGTCTCCTTGCCGCCTCCTGACAGGTGCCTAGACTCCCCCACACCACTTAAAGAGATTGGCCTTTCCCCAGCCTGTTTTTGATGCTTTTGTCAAAGATCAGTTGGTGATAGATGCATAGATTTGTTTCTTTCAGGCTTCTCTATTTTGTTTCAGTGGCTTCTGTGTCTATTTTTACGTCAGAACCATGCTGTTTTGGTTAGTATAGATTTGTAGCATATTTTGAGGGCAGATATTGTGATGCTCCCAGCTTTATCTTTTTGACATACTTTTGTAAGAAAGAGTTACACATTTCTCAAAGGGATGCCTTGGGTTTTACTTCCAGGTAGATAACAGTGTAGTAACCGGTCCCTCAGGGTAACCTGGACAGCCTGACTCCTGGTACTTATACTTTGTTTGTTTGTGTGTTTGTTTTGGTACTAGGCATTGAACCCAGGGTCTTGATACTAAGCTTCTCCCCACCTCTTTTTTGTGACAAGGTCTATCTCATCCCTGGTGGGCTTGAACTTGTGATCCTCCTGCCTCAGCCTCTCATGTTCTCTACAGTACTCTTGTATAAAACCAGAATATGGTGGAAACGATGGTGTATGACTTAGGAGACTAAGTCACAAAAGACATTTGCACTCTTGCCTATTTCCTCTTGGGTCAGTTATTCTGAGGGAAGCTGACATCCAAACACTCAACAGACGCTTTTATGTTGTTCTGGTTTAGTTCTAGCGTGTGGCCCAAAGGTTCATGTGTTCAAAGTGCAACTTTTGGAAGGTGACTGGATCTGAGGCTGCTGTACTCATGAGTGGATTCCTGCACTGCAGAGTTGGAGCCAAACAAGGTGTTAGTGGTGAGGTTTGGTCAGCAGAGGCGGCCCCACCATGTGGCCTAGAAGAATGTGTTTTCATCTCTGATCCTCCTTTTGCTCCCTGCTTCCTGGCTACTCTGGGGTAAGGAGCTGTGCTCCGCCCGGGCTCCTCCAGTACAGTTCTGCTCTGAACCAGACTAGAAACAGGAGCCACGTTGCTCATCCTTTCCATCTTGGGTACTGGGTATTTCATCCAAGGAGAATAAAGTTACCGAGGGACATGTCAAAGTGCTGAAACCTTCTGCCAGTCACTAGCACCCACTTGGCAACCCACGTGGGGAAGTCGTGTGGGAAGCAGAACTTTCTGCCCCTTCAGGGCAGCCCCACACACTCATGAACACCACCTCATGGAAATTCTCAAGCTCATTCACTCTCAGATTCATGAGCCACAGAAACCAGGACAATAAATCATCATTGTGTAAAGCCACTAACTTTTGAGGTAACCTCATGCAACAGTGGATTATGTACACAATTAGACTCCCCAAGGCCCCCTGGGGACTCTGGCGACTCTGTTTAATAAAAGTGTACAGTGTGAGGACAGCTGGGATTGCTGTGGTTCCAGAGGCTCCGGGTGGAGCTTCAGGCATGTTTCATGTATTGTACCATTTAGTCCACATAACAGCTCTGTGAGATGGATATTCTTTATTACCCTGATTTTTCAATGAGGAAATCAGAGTCCAGAAAATTCCTGGAAACTCAAGGAGGATAGACAGACTGTAAGGCTGTAGGGCTCACGATCTTCACTGCTAATATTATACAACTCCACAGTCTAATGGTTCACACTCTCATGATTTCATCCTTGTTTATGTGAGATTTTAATTTCTTTTTATTTTTCTCTAAATAAGTTGCAAAGTGGATTATAGCATCCGGCCTTTTCATGCACCCATTGTCGGAAGCCAGAGTAGCACAGCAAACCAGGTTTCTATGGCATCCAGGCTCGTAGTACACGGTGAACTGTGATGTATGCAACTGCTCTCATAGCGAAGGAAACCCAGGTGGAGTGCAACATATTTCTTGTCTTTTGCCTTTTAGTTAAGTTGCCTAAAAATAGCTTTGTTTGTACTAAAAGAAAGGATATGTTTTCTAGAAATTATCATTTCAATATGTTCATAGAACTAGCAGTCAAAAAACGTTACTTTGACCCTGAAAACAATCTATCATGCAGAAAGTTCTTTCCGTGTCTTGAACAAATGCAATTATCGATTTGCTCTTTAGTTATTAACTCCTCTCATGAATTTTGCTTTACTTTATTAAAATCTTTTTTATTTTGAATTAATCTTATACTTACAGAAAACTTGCAAAAACAGAACAGAGAGTTCCCATATACCTTTCGTCAAGCTTCCTCTTATGTTGACATCTTACATAATATGTAGGACAATTCCCCAAACCTACAAAATATGCTAATACAATGATTAGACTGATCAGTGCTTATTAATGAAATGCAACAGGGCTTGGGGGTGTGGGAAGATGTAATTAAGTAAGGCCTAGAAAAAGACATTTTGCATTCTCATTCCATCAAGTCTAGTAAAAAACAAAGAGATGGGTTAACCTTACTAATAAAGTTTAGGTTTTTTTGGTGGGGGTATTGGGGATTAAACTCAAGACCTTGTGCCAGCCAGGCAGCACTTGAGCCATGAATTAAATGTTTTAAAAAGTTATTGGTACAAATAGATAAACATAATGATCACATTCAGCATAAGGAATTTGTATCTGTACGTGACATATCCTGATTCCTTCCCCCCAATCCCCTCCCCTCTCTTCAACGCTCTTCCCTTATTTATTCACAAAGCTTTTTTCCATTTTACCCTTCTTTTCCCATCCTACATTTCCCCATTCCCTCTCCCTGTGTCCCTCATTTTTGAACCATCTCTTTGTATTTTGCAATACCTACTATATACTCTGGTCCTTGATTACACTGTAAGTTTCTCAAACCAGAGAAATAATGCGATATTTACACATGTGTGACCTATTTATCTCATTAAAGAGTGTGGTCTCAAAGTGCATGCATTTACCTAGAACTGTCTCAACTTTATCTTTCTTTATGGTTGAGCAGTGCTCTACTGTATATAAAAAAAAAAACCCCACACATCCTTTTTATCCATTCCTTGGTGGTAGACATTTGGGTTGTTTCCAAGATTTAGCTATTAAAAATTGTGCTGCTATAAATATGAGTGCTCATATATCACTTTGGTATGATGCTTTTAATTCTTCCAGAAAGATACCCAGAAGTGGAATAGCTGGGTCACATGGGACGTCTAATTCTAGTTTTTGAGGAATCTCCATACAGATTTTCACAGTGGTGTACAGTACCACCAACAGGGAAAAAGGGTTCCTTTATCCACACTGCCCCTCCTGCATTTGTTATTGGTTGATTACTTAATAATAGCCATTCTTTTTGGAGTGAGATGGAATCTCAGCATTGTTTTAATCTGCATCTCTTGAATGACCAGTGATGCTGAACATTTTTTCATATATTTATTTGCTGTTTGTATTTCTTCATCTGTGAAGTGCCTATTCATCTCAGACACCCATTTTTCAATTTTAAATTTTGGAGGTCTTATTTTTGTTAATTCTTACATATTCTAGATATTAGTCCTTTATCCGAAGGACAATTGATTAATTTTTTCCCACTCTGTAGGTTGTCCTTTGACTCTACTGGTAATATTTTTTGCTGTACAAAAGCTTTTTAGTGGAATGAGATCCTAGATGTTGAGTCTTAACGTAATTCCTACGTAATCAAAGTTTTGTTCATGAAATCTTTGCCCACATCTACGCTTTCAAGAGTCCTACCTATCCTTTCTCCCAGTAGATTTAGTGTTTGTGTTTTGGTATATTAAACTAAAAATAGATCCAATAGCTCTTGATCTATTTTAATTTTAGTTTAGTGCATGGTGATAGACATAGGTCTAATTTTAATCTTTGGCCTGTGGAAAGCCAATTTGTCTAGCACCATTTATCAAAGATTCTATCTTTCTTCCAGTGAAGCTGTTTGGCCCCTTTGTTAATGACAAGGTAGCTGAGAGTGTTTGGAGTTGTTCCTGCATCTTCTAACCTGTTCCACTAATCTTCAGGTCTGTTTTTTTCCCCAGTATGATTCTGTTTTTTCATAGTAGCTTTGTAGTATAATTTCAAGTCCCCTGCCTTGTGATCCCCCCTGCCTTACCTTTGCTGCCTAGGATTTTTTCATTATTCTAGATCTCTTCTGGTTTCAAATGAATTTTAGGAATGTTTTCTCTAATTACATGAGATGTACTAACGGTATTTTGATTTGGATTGAATTAAATGTGTATAGCAGTTTTGTATGTGGCTATTTTCACTATTTTGGTTCTTCTTATCCATGAGCAAGAGATATCTTTCCATTTTCTGATATCCTCTTCAGTCTCCTTTATCAGAGTACTGTAATTGTCTATGTATAGGTCTTTTACTTCCTTTGTTGGATTGACTCCTAAATATTTCATTTTTTTTTTTTGGTGCTATTGTGAAAGGTGTTATTTTCTTAATTTCTCTCTCAGTGTGTTTGTTGTTTGTGTACAGGAATGCTATTGTTTTTTGAGTGCTGTCTTTGTACTCAGCTATGCTACTGAATTTGTCTATTAAATCTAGAAGGCTTTTGGTGAAGTTTTTGGGGCCTTCTGTGTAGAGTACCACATCATCCACAAATAATGATAATTTAACTTCTTTCTTTCCTATCCTTATTCCTTTTATTTCTTTTACTTATGTAATTGCTCTGACTAATGTTTTTAGAATTCTATAAGAATGTAAGAATGGAGAAAGTGAATATTCTTGTTTTGTTCCTGATTTTAGAGTGAAAACCTTCTGGTTTTGACCATTTAGTATGTTGTTGGCTATTGGTTTGTCATAAAAGACTTGCATCAAATTGAGACAAAGACCATCTATTCCAATTTTCTGTAGGGTTTTTATCATGAATGCATGTTGGATTTTGTCAAATGCTTTTTTTGTTACTATTGAGATGATCATGTGATTTTGTCTTTGCTTCTGCTAATATAAGGTATTACATTTATTAATTTGCATATGTTGAATAATCTCTGCATCCCTGAGATGAATTCTACATGGTCATAGTGTATGAGCTTCTTGATGATTTCCTATATTCTGTTTGCCAGTATCTTATTGAAGATGTTTGCATCTATGGTCACTGGAGATTTTTCTTTATAGGTGATATATTTCTTTTATCTAGCTGCTTTTAGTATTTTGGTTTTGTGCTGAATTCCTGGAATCTTAATTATTATATGCCTTGGTGTAGATTTCCTTTTGTTATGGTTATTTGGAGTTTTATATGCTTCATTTATTTATGTGTCAAATTCTTTTTCCATGTTTGGGATGTTTTCTGTCATTATTTCTGTGAAGAGGTTTTTAATGGCCTTTGTGCTGTCTCCAGCTTTTTCACTGAGTCCAGTCAATCTTCCATGGTAATTCTTTGCTTCATCCTATAGCTGTTGATTGATTTTTCATGATGTCTTGCTATTTTTAAGTTGTCTTTCCTTTCATGGTTGCTAATTGTGTTCATGTCTTCTAGATCTGATATTTTATTTCCACTTTCATTCTCTCTGCCACATATACTTTCAGTGGAGTTTCTAATTTCCTATATTTCTGTTTGGATCTGTTTCATGAATTCCGTCTCTTATCTATGCTTGGCATTCATGGTTTCCACTGCTTTTATGAGCTCTTTTATTTGCTTACCTGTATCTGCTTCAATGTTTTTTATTTTGATAGTTATTTCTTTTCTTTTTTTCTTTTATTTTTGTATGGGGGATCGAACTCATGATCTAGCACTTTCCAAGCAGGTGCGTATGACATTGAGCTAAATCCCTGGCCCCAAATAGTTACTTCTTTTTGCCCTTCAAAGATTATATTTTCTATGGCCTACTCTTTTTTTTTTTCTTCTGCTATCATTTCAGAAAGTTCTATTTGTGGGCTTACAATTTCCTCTATCAATTTGTGCTGTAGACTTGTGCTGAGTGGACTGGATGTTTGGGATAACAGTTTGTTTTTTTGTCTTGTCGTTTTCTATTTTATTTTGGTTTTTCTGTGATGCTTTTAGATTTCTAATGTTAGATAGCTTATCACTAGCGGCAAGGCTTGCCTGGGAGGTGTTTGTTCCTTGAGATGTCTCCTCTACTTGGTGCTGCCATCCTGGGCAATGGGGGAAGCGTGGAGTGCGAACTCATACTGCTCTCACTAGTCCCACCGACTGGGGGAATGGAGGAAGCACAGACTTACCCTCCACCGATGGCAGCACTGTGCAATGGAGGAGGTGCAGAGTGGGGACCTAAGCTCCGCTTGCCAGCACTGCCATCCCAGGGACAATGGAGGAATCAAATTGTGCAGATCTATACTCTGCCCACTGGCACTGCTGGCCTAGGGCAATGGAGGAAGTGCAGAGGGTGGATTTATACTCTGCTTGCTGAAGCCGCCATCCCAGGGCAATGAAGGGGCACAGAGCGTGGATTTACACTGCTTACCAGCAACACAGTCCTGGAGACTATGTTCATTAGCAAGACTGGCCTGAGGTTCTTTTTTATGGTTGGATCCTTCTCTGGTGTTGGAACCAAGGTGATACTTGTTTCCAAGAATGTGTTTGGGAATATTGCTTTACTTTCAGTTTCGTTAAACAGTTTCATTAACTGTTGCATTCTATTTCTAAACTTTTATAGAATTTAGAAGTGAACCTGGGCTTTTCTTTGTTGGTAACTTTGAAACTACATTTTTAATTTCATTGACTGATACAGGGTTATTTGGAATTTTATAACTTCTTGATTCTGTTTTGGCAGTTCATACATATCTAAGAATCCGTCTGTTTCTTCTGTGGTTTCCGTCTTGTAGAGTATAGGTTCTCAAAGCAGATGCTGTTAATCTTCTAAACTTCCACAGGGTCTGTGTGACTTCACCCTTTTTATTCCTATTTGCATGAATTTGCATCTTTTGTTTCCTGTTTTTGATTATGTTGGCTTAGGATTTATCAATTTTATCCAATCTTTCAAAGAAGCCTTTGATTCGCTGATTCTTTGTACTATTTTCTTTGTCTTGAGTTCATTAATTTCTGCTCTTCTCTTTATAATTTCCTCTTCTTGTTCAATATTTGATTTTGATTTGTTCTTTTTGTAGATGTTTGAATTTCAATATTAGGCTGTTTATTTAATCTTATTTCATTTCTCTGATATGAGAATTTAGTGCTATAAATTTCCCTCTTAAGTCTGCACTCATTGCATCCCATAAGTTTTGCTATGTTGTGTCAGCACTACATTTAATTGTAGATAGCTTAATTTTTTCTTTAATTTCGTCTGTGACTCATTGGTTGTTTAGGAGGGTTTATTTAATATCTAGGTGTTTATGTAGTTTTTGTGGGGTTTTTTTGCTATTGATTTCCAAGTTCATTGCACTATGGTCAGATAATATGCATGGGATAATTTCAACTCATTTGCATCTACTTAAGCATGTTCTATGGGCATTTATATGGTCTATTTTGAAGAACATCCTATCTGAAGCTGATAAATGCAACCGAGAAGAATATGTGTTTTGTTGTTGTGGGGTGGAACCTTCTGTAGACATCTACTAATCCATTTATTCATCGGTTTGATTTAGTTCTTATATGTCTTTGTTGATATTTTGTCTAGTTGATCTGTCTATTTGTGACAATGTGGTATTGTTTCCTCCTATTACAATTGTGTTGATACTAATTGATTTTTCATGTCTGTTAGTATTCATTTTATTTTAGTTGGATGCACCAGAATTTGGTGCATATGTATTCATGATTGTTATCATTCCTTTCTGGTGTTTTTCCTTAACAAATATGCATTGGCCTTCTTTATCTTTTTGATTAGTCTTTGCTTGATGTTCATATTGTCTTCAAATAGAATAGCTACCTGCTTTTTTCGTGTGTTCTTGTAACATTGAGTTTTGTTTTCCATCCTTTGACATTCAGTCTATGAGTTTCTCTTTGAGTTAAATGTGCTTCTTGTATGCAGCATATTGTTGGATCTTGCTATTTGATCCATTCTTCCAGTCTGTTTCTTTTGATTGGTGAATTGAGATCATCTACGTTGATGGTTATAACTGATGCATATTGGCTTGTCCTTCTCATATTATTTTCCTGTTATTGGTATCCTGTCTTTCCCCTCTGGTTAGTTACTTGCTTTACCTCATAGTTCATGCTATTGGTGTTCTTGGAATTGTGATCCTCCTTATCTCTTTCTAAAATATAATTCACAACATTTTGGAAAGCTGGTTTAGTTATGAAGTTGTTCAGTTGTTCTTTGTCATGAAAGTATCTTATTTCACCATCAATTTTGAAATGTAGTTTTGTAGGTTATATAAATCTGAGTTGGATGTTGTTTTCTATTAGGGCTTGAAATACTTTACTCCAAGCTCCCCTTGACTTGAGGATTTGTGTAGAGAAATCTGCCATCATTTTGATGGGTTTTCTGTTACAGGTGATTTGTTTCTTTTCTCAAGCCACTTTCAATATTCTATTCTTTTGCTGAATTTCTGGAATCATGACTTGATGTATATTTATTTTTATCAAGGCTATTTTGAGTTCTATATGCCTCATTTATTTGTATGTTAAATTCTTTGTCCATGTTTGGGAAGTTTTCTACTATTGGTTCTATGAAGGGATTTTTTAATGGTGTCTTCATTATTTCCAGTTTTCTCATTAACTCTTATCACCTTTATGTTGTTCTTTTTTGCTTCATCTTGCAGTTGTTGGACTGGTCTTGCTACTTTTAAGTTATCTTTTTCATGGTGGCCAATGGCAATCCTGTCTTCTAAATCTGATATTCTATCTTCACCTTTGTTCAATCTGTTGCATAGGCTTTCAGTGGAATTTTTAAACTCTTAGATATCTTGCTAGCTCTGTTTCATAGCTTTCATTTATTTTCGATATTGGTTATTCATGGCTTCCATTTTTTCTAAGGTCCTTTATTGTTTTTTTTTAACCTGTGTTTACTCTAGATGTGTTGCTCATGTCTCTCATTTTGATCATCATTTCTTTTTTTACCTGAAAGATTTTTTTTTTTTGCAGCCACCTCCATTGTCTTTTTTTCATTTTTGAAAGTTCCTTTGTGTGGTGTTCATTGTCTTCTGTCTTGTGCTCTAGAGTTCTGGGTCAGCAGGAGATCTGGGATTGTGTTTTGCTTCTTTGTCTTGTCTTTTTTTTTTTGTACCAGGAATCAAACTCAAGACCTTATGCTTTCCAGGAAGGCACTGTACTGCTGAGCTATATCCCCAGCTCTGATTTTCATTTTATTTTCTGTGTTGTCACTTGTAGATTTCTTATGGTAGATAGGTTTATCACTAATATCATGGCTTCACTGGGAAATGTATATTTCTCCGAATTGTCTTCCTGGTCTGCGTGTTTTTTGGTCTTTGTTTCTATGCCAAAAACCTGTCTTCCCAATTGATTGAGGATGAGAAGTTGCAATCTATTTGGCCCAGCAACCCATTATTTGGTACTGGCGAGAGAAATTGATTGCCACATGTATGACATCATGGCTAAAGTAATACAATTAACACTTATAATAGCATCAAACACAGCCTAGCCACTAACAGACTGTGGTAA
Organism: Hydrochoerus hydrochaeris; assembly: GCA_004027455.1. Taxonomy (NCBI): domain Eukaryota; kingdom Metazoa; phylum Chordata; class Mammalia; order Rodentia; family Hydrochaeridae; genus Hydrochoerus; species Hydrochoerus hydrochaeris. The sequence goes on from PVLA01000094.1 coordinate 772,993, forward strand.
CTATTAATTTGATAATTATTATTTTGGTAAACCATAAAAACAAGCACTATAGTTATAACAAAATCCAATATATAACAGGAACTTGTGTGCAACAAGTTTCCCCTTGGCAGATTAATTGTATCCTGTTTGGCGCATATTTAAGAGCAATAGTAGGCCAAACAAAGAGATAATTAGGAGAAATATAGTAGAAGCAGGGCTGTAAGGCAAAGGATGATCAACCAAATTTGCAGAAACTGGAGGAGAGCACAGGAGACAAAGAGTGAAAGAAAAAGCAAAAGAATATTGAAGTGAACCAGAAAGAGAAAGCATCATAAAGTCAAGAGGGACAGAGAGAAAGAAGATGAATAAAACAAAACAAAAGTTAAAGTAACAAACCTTAAAAAAGAAATCCCAACCGGATTGTAAAAGGAAAACCACTCAGACAAAGAAAAACAAAAATAATAAATTCCTCTAGTGTTCGCAGTTCTGTGATAGTGTCGAAGTTGGATCCCCAGAAATGTACTGTGGAACTCTACCGAGTTTGCAGTAGAACTTGTGCTGGGTTGGGGGCTTGTCTTAGCCTCTGGATGTGGAGCTGAAACAGGTTTTCAGCTGCCAGCGTTTTGGATTTCAACTTCTCTTTACTGTGTTTGTCTCTACAGCACTGTCCCAGTTCCTATGGTGCCTTGAGGTGGGAGACCTCAGCGTTGCTCCCAGACCTGGGTGCAGCTGGATCCTGCTGGACCTTGCACAGCTGTCTCTATTGCACACCTGGGTCCTTTTTCCTGGGAGATGCCCTCTTCCTGCTGCAGGCCAAGGCTGTGTACCTGCTTGTGTTGCTGGGCCAAGGTGGCCACTGGGGTAGAGTCCGGATGGTCCCAGCTCTTACTTCTCGGCAGAACTCCCCCTGGTCTGCTGCCCAGCTGCTGGCAGTCCACTCTGCCCTCCATCCACTCTGAGATTTTGGCAGGGATTATTTTGCTGCTGGGGTTGGCCCCGAACCCTTTGAAATACAACGGCAACACTGTCCACTTTCTTCACTGCTGTGTATCTGTGTACTGAAACACAATGCTGGTTCACCTCACTCACCTCCTGCTGGCTCAGAAGGGCCCCTCAGGAAACAGGACCTGTGCCACCAGAGTCAGTAGGCCTTGTTTTACCTTTGTTGAACAGCTTGTAGTTGAGTCATATACACATGCCTTAAAAACACAATCTTTAACAATTCTCCATAAATGCATTTATTAAATCAGTACTAATGCTATCTTCATTTGACAAATGAGAAAAGTAACCTTTGAGTGTCTTTGCTCAAGGTCACCCAATTTCTAAGTTGCAGACTTGGGATATTTTAAAAACTTCTTTTATTTTTTATTTTACTTTAAAGAGAATAAAACCAAGCAAAATAAAATAAAACAAAGCCAATCCAAACAAATGAGTGTGACACAGAACTTGAAAACAGTAGGAAATCAACAATGGTTACCATAGTGCCTCTTGCTGTCTTCAAAATAGCTGCCCATACCTTCAGACATAGTAAAAATCAAACAAAACATAACAGAACAGAACCCCCCCCAAAAAAATGATGACTGTAATAAAGGACTTCAAAACAAGACAATAATACATCAAAAATGGCTACCATAATATATCTTGTTATCACTGAAATAATTGCCCATGCCATTGGATGTAACAAAATCAAACAAAACAAAATGAAATAAAACCCCATCAAACAAAACAATGAAAATGATACAGGACTTTAAAACAAGACAATAGGTAATTAACAATGGTCACCACCCTCAGAAGGAGATCCCTCCTAGATGCCACACTGCATACCACTATCCTATGAATAGATGATCAGACCACTGCTGGCCCTAGAACTGCAAGGTCAATGAAACACCAAACACCACAGCATCAAATTACATTTCACCTCAATAGCTGTTGTCACAGCTTGTGTTTCTCCAAATCAGCCAGTTGCTTATGGGGCCAGAGGGTGGGTGTTGGCTCTTCTTGTTTCCCAGCATGTGTGCTGGACGGGGCTGGGGTCTGGCTGTCCCCTGGAGATGGCAGCCTGTGCATGGAACTGGTTTGTGGGGAGGGCTTGCTTCTTGGTACTTCTTGTTCTCTTCCCCCATCGTCTGTGAATGGCACTGACTCATGGGAAAAGGCTGAAGTCTGGCTGTCCCCTTGGTGGTGGTGGCGTACACATGGCCCAGACTTGGGATTTGAACCCATGCTTGCCTAAACCTGGAACTTATGCTTTTTCCTTACTCCTGTTTCTCCCAGAAATAACTGACAAAAAATACTAACCATGCAAGAGTCAAATGGTCAAATAGTACATGAACACATGTGGAGCTAGTTCCACTATATTAAGGGTTTAGGGTGATGCTTCTACTTTATTTTAAAAAATGAGAGAGAATTGTAATATGTGGATTTACCACTCACTGAATGTAGCTGAGGATGCAATTCACATGTCTGGTTTTTATTGGTAAAAACTAAACCCCTGCCAGATAACCTATGTACAGCCATAGATCTATTTATTGTTAGGTTCAGGCCTATAATGTGACTTTCCAGTTTGCCAAGGCTGGTGATTTTGCAACATGCACCTGCCTTGTTTTCATAGTATTTTAGGCTTACCATTCAGGGCCAGTGTGGGATTAATAACCTATCTACATTTTAAAATTTTTTAATGTTGGAAATAAACAACAATTTCAGAATTTCCTCAGTGTGTTGGAGTATCTCTGAAGCAATGTTTGATTTTTTTTTCTCTGTATGATAATTCCTGAAGTCTATAGCTTTTAGATTTTGGAGGTAATAAACATGTATTTATGCAAGTGAAGAATAGTTTAGATTACTTTTCCTAGAAAGATTTGAATGTAATTTATCCTGTATCATCTTGTATCATTTCATTTGGACTTAGTACATTGATGTTCATATATCAGAGTCACCCTGGAGTGACTATACTGGATTTCTTATAATAGAAAGGCCAATGCAATTAATTTCATGAGTAAAAGTTGCTTCTTACAAGCCCAGCTGTGTCCCATATACTTGAGAGGGAATGTAAGAGACTCCTTCTAAAAGAGAGCCAGGTAATACCAACACCCAGGAGGTCAACAGGAAGATCGCTGAGAGTTCAAGTCCAGCCTGGGTTGCAAAGCAAGACTGCCTCAAAAAATCCAAACAAACTAAAGCAAAGAAGACCCACCCCCCCAAAAAAACCCAAAGAAAACAAAAACTCATGATGAAAATAGATTATACCTTACTCATTCTCCAGAAACATAGGGCTGAAAATAGTAATGAGAATAATAACTGACTATTTTTGGCATTCAATCCTAAGCAGTGCAGGAGAAATAAGAAGGAGGCAAAGTAGGAAGAGGCCTTTAGTGAGGGCATGGGAGAGCTTAATAGGGGTGCAGCAGCTCTCAACAAGAACAAAGAAGTGGGACTACTTTTATCAGTTTTTGCTGGGAAGACTTTGAGAGGTGGGCAAAATGATATTATCAACTGCTGATTAGAAGGAGCATCTGCCTGTGTAAAAAAGGAAACAGAGGGCTAGAGGTTTAGCTCAGTGGTGTAAGCACCTGCCTGGCAAGCGTGAGGTCATGAGTTCAATCCCCAGTACCAAAAAACAAAACAAAACAAAATTCAGGAAACAGGAAACAGATTTACTGGGGGCTATGGGTGGAAGTTTGGGTGATTGTAGAGTCTTGGGATTGGAGCGGACTCAGCATGTATGCAAAAAGGGACTGAGCGGTTTATCTCTGGAATGAGAAGAACAGAGAAGTTACTCTTGGAGAGATAAGTTGCTTCTCTGGGTCCAGTACCAAGCTGGGTAGATGTCATATTACAGATAGCTAAGCCCCAGGCTAGCAGAACCTATCAACAACAACTTATATGAGTTATTTAGAGTTAGGAATAGTAAATACAAATTAAATAGTAAACAATGTTAAATGTCTTACTCTTGTTATGTGTTTTTCCAATTTAGTATCTACTTTAATTCGGTTTTTCTCCTTTGCTATTTATGCCTGCACAGACTGAACAAACTCACAGGATAAGTGACACTTAACATTTCATTTACAATAGGCACAGGGGTCTTCTACACACATACAAATAATGTTCTGCTAAAAAAATAGCATTATAAATTTTGATTATGGCATACTTCACAAAAATGTCAAAATGTTGACAAAATATGTACATTTTCAAATTGAAAGGTGGATCAGAAGTGATTCATCAGATGGGGTTGTATTTGCTAGTTAAAGTAATTGCTGCATTCATTCATTAGTGGGGTTGGTTGTTTGGAAAGTGCTTGCTCAGGCACGCTAAGCTACATATAACCTACCAGCAAAAACATTGAGTTTTCCTGATATGGCAGGGTGGAATCTCCTTTCCCAGATCTGTGTCTTTCTTCAAGACACTTAGTGAGATAATGAAGGGCACATTACATAGATATTTCCCAGTTCAGAGCAGTTTTACTCTTAAAACTGGCTGGCCTAGCTTTTGTGGTCTGTGTATTCTCTGTGTTGGGTTCAAGAACATGACAGAATTTCATTTTTTATGCAAGAAGGTAGAATGAGTCATAGGGTCAGGGGCCTGATGTCCCCCATGCTACATTCCTACACTGTCACAGAGACCAAAATGGGTTAATAATCTGCAATTTGTAACTGGCTATGGTACTTTTGATTGGCAAGAAAGGCAATAATCCAATGACTCCTATGAGGATGAGTTATAATGATGCAAGCAAGAAGCCTTCAAGTGAATTATCCTAATTAATTTCTGTAGGTCAGCATTATCTGTCGCCTCCATCATGAAAGAAGGGGAAGCTTCAATCCCCAAAAACAAAGTTGCATTTCAAAGGCCTTTGAGTGGGCATCCTGGAGTGGGAATTCATAGCTTTGTATTCCAAACTTGATGTTGCATGAGAGAATCATAGCAAAGTCCAGGACTGATCTCTTTATGGAGGTCACGCCTGCAGGCCTGGAGAGGAGTAGAAGGCCTGGGGAGCAGCCCTTAGGGACAGGCGACTGCTGTCTTGGCAGTACTTACTCTGTGAATAAACAAACCTCAGTCCAGAGGATTCTCTAGTGTGTGGCTTTAAAGCCATGAAATCAACACATGCAATGGTGATTCAATAGCCTACTGCCCAGTGGGTTCACTCCTTAAAAATAATAAGGTTGAGCTTTCTATGGGAGGTAGTGGTTCTGTGCTGGAAATTGGCTTCATTCCACTCTGTGAATAAGAGTTAATACAAGTCTTTTTAAAATATATTTTCTCAAAGCATAATCTTAGTATAAATGAATAAGAAAGCAGATTGCATGCAAAAGTGAATATGAGATTTTATTCTTTTTTGTAAAATGTGTCTATTTATTTTATTAAATATTGTACACATTTAAGGTGTGCACCATGATGTTTTGATATACGTTATGAAATAATTATTGTAGTCAAGTCAACTAACACATCCATCCTCTCATACTGTTATTCTTTTAAAACCTTTGTGCTAATACTATGTAAATTTCCAGTCTGGGTACACTGTTAACAATCATCTTCTTACTGCACAGTAGATCTCTAGACGTATTCATCCTACGTAACTGCAATTTGGTAATCTTTACTACACATATCCCCATTACTTCATTCCCAATCCTCAATTTCCTTTTCTCTCTCCTTTCCTGGCTCTAGTAACCACCACCATTCTATTCTATTTCCATAAATACAATTTTTGAAAAGATTCTGCAAAAAGTGAGATATGCACCATTTGTTTTTCTTTGCTTGACTTATTTCATTTAGCACAATAACCTCCAGCTTCATCCATATGGTGGCAAGTGGCAAGAGCTCCTTCTAGTTAGGGTTAAATAATATCCCACTGAGTGTACTGTATGTACCCCATTTCTTTATGCATTAATTTGTCAGCAGACACTTAGGTTGTTAGCATAGTTTGGCTAATGTAGGTAATGTTTAATGAATGTGGATGTGCAAATATCTCTTCAGCATACTGATTTTGGTTCCTTTTAGTATGTACTTAGGTAAGGACTAGCTGGGCCATATGGTAGTCATGTTTTTAATGGGGGAAGGATCTCTCTATGTTGTTTTCCATAATAGCTTTACCAATTGTACAAAGGTTTACTTCATTCCACAATCTTACTTGCACTTTTTAATCTCTGATTTTCTTGAATTAGCCGTATTAACAAGCCATATTGTGATGTGACTTGTGAGTGTGGCATAAATGGCTTTCATCATGTTGAGGAAATTTCTTTCTGTACATAAATTGTTGAATGTTTTACTTAAGGATACTGAACTTTGATCTTTTTTCTGCATCTGTTGAGATGATTTTGTAGCTTTTACCTTTCATTCTTTTTGTCTGTAGATCACATTGAATAACATGTATTAAACCAACTTTGCTTTCCAAGGATAAACTCTAGTTGGTCATGAGGAACTTACAATGCAAAATACTATTCACTGTTTATTCATCTCATGGATTCATGCAAGACTCATTGGCGTACTGTGGTGTTTGCTTGGTACGTGTTCTGCAGAATACTGTTTGTTTCTGTGAAACTGCATATGATATAATTTTATTCATTTCTTGTAAGAAATGTTCTAATAACAAAGGGAAAAAGAAAATACTACAGTGAAGAGCTACTAACCCTTGCAAATTTGCTTAATTTATTGAAAAGGCAGAAAGTTTGTAGAGGACATGCTGACTTGGGCAAACAAGAATTTCCCCAGCAAAAAGGTGCTAAACTGTAATTGATTGCAAAATCTTGTCATTGTACTTTCCAGTCTGTTGGGTTATTTTTATTTTAACTTGCTTGTTATCCAGCCAAGATAAGTAGTGATTTATACAAAACCCCAAACAAACTTGAGGAAAACCAACATATTTATTCTGCTTTATTCCATGAGAAATTGAGCCTAATGATTTTATGGTCACTTCCTTCTTTTTTTATTAGGATTTGAAGATTTAAACAGTGAGGAGTCTAAATTCAACTACGTCAGGACTGTACTTGGGGAGTTTTCCTCTTTTATTCACAGGTTTCAAATTATTTTCCTAACCCTGGTTTCCGTATGAAATTTGGGACAAAACATCTCAGTTGGAGCCTGGCCCCACTATTCTAGACTTGCATGAAATTGCTAAATTATTATCCTCTCTCCATATCCATTTCCTCATCACACAAGGTAGACAAAATGCCCATATTGAAGGAGAGCTGTCTGCTATATAACAGAGAGAGAGTAAATGTTGGTTTCTCTATTTTCTTTTGCTTTAAAGAGAGGATAAAGTAACCATCCCCATGCTCATTCATGTCCTTGATGCAGCTAGTTATAACAATATCAGTGGAAAAAATCAAACACTAGAAAAGTAATGAGTGTCTTTTCCAAAATTGATGCCAGTGGCCAAATCAAGAGGATACAAATTATCTTCAAGTATTTTGGCTCTAAGAGATCAAAAGCCCACAACTCAGATTTCAGTCTTTTCACTCATTAACTGGGTGGCTTCAATCTTCCCAAGCTTTAATTTCCTCCTCTGTTAAAAAGGGATTAAAATAAGGGAAATTCTAGTAACAACAGACTTAAAAGTTATGAAGATTAAACAAGGTAACATGGACAGGGCTTTTATCATTCACAACAGGGCAGGGGCCCAGCCTTGCCCCCGCAGGCACCCTTAGGTACTTTCTTTGTGGCCAGGACTCAGTTGGATGATCATCTTGAAGATCCGGATGCAGACCCAGTGACTCGCTGTCACACATTTTAACATGTTGGTATATATGTGCCTAGGACCAAAGTAAAATTTACTACCATTTTCTCACTGTCTGTACCACTTCCGTTTTGAATTTAGCTATCCAGCTTGAGTACATGTCACAAATCTGGGTGGCTCTAGGTAACTAACCTAACATTATGCTTAGGGTGGCTAAGTGTAGAGGAGGAGGAAGATTGATTTTCTCTATTAACTGTTGGAGGATGAAATTTAATTTTAAATGACACCAATGCTCACTATAATCTTTGTTAGCGTCACTTGATTCTAATATGAATCCCTCCAGGGCTCGCAGGAGGCAGCATGTTGCTCCGCAGGGACCCAGAATGATCACACACCCAAAAGCAGGCACTGTGGGCTCATGATGGAAAGGAAACCAGTGCTGTGCTCTGAACGTGGATCGCCTCCAAGAGTAGACACTGTTGGACACTGTAGGGAGGACTGTCACAGGTTTCCCACAGCAGAACTGAGAGCGAGTGGGGGCCGTGCACAGAGACTGGGACAAGAGCACCGAGCCACTCTTTGAACAATGGACTGACAGAGTGCTTATTTTTAACCATTTCCAGATGCAAGCTATGAAGTCACATAGGAGATTTATTTCTTTTACAACGAAGTCAATTGGGCATGACACTAATGTATTGTTTCAAGAAAAGTCTAACTCAACTAAATTGAGACTCAGTAGGAAATTTAAAGAGAAGCAATTTCTGTTATCGGTTTTAATGAATACCATTAAGTGATAACCAAAAAGAAAGAAGAAGAAAAGATTAGGGATTGCTCAGAAAACATCCTTCCCAGTCTTCTAAATTATCATGACAACACAATCTTCAGCTGTGAAGTTAATTTCCTCCATAATTACATTCTATTTAGAGGTGCGATTGCTTAGAAACACCCTCCTGGTGAGAAAGCATTTTTATTCTAGTGAAGGATGAAGAAGAGTCCCCAGCACCATGTGACAAGCATTTATTTTCCTTGCTTTGCCCGTGGGCACTTACCCATCAGGTGCCGTGGGAGGCCCTCTGTCCTGGCGGCAGCTTCCCATCCTGAGAGCAGTGGGTGCTTTGCTGTGGCATGTGAGTGGCACTTACCCACAATTCTAGGGCCTCTTGGGAGGCACTCAGTGCTCCCCTTGGCTGGTGGGAAAGAGGGTTGAATGAGCCTTAGTGTGGCTACTACAGTTATGTAGAAGAGAAGGCAATATGCTTTGGAAGAAATGCATGTTAGAATATAATTAAAGCTAGTCTCAAGCTCTGTAGGATACTGTCACATCATTGCAAGTGTGATTTTTATTATGACATGAATGAATGTATTTTAACATAGTCCATCTCCCAAATCATTGTTTATATCCATTCATCTAGCAATCATTTTGGGGGAGGGAAGCAAAACCCCACAATCAGGACTGACTGTCTTTGAGTCAGTCATGAAGCCTTCACTCTAAGGACTAAAAACTAGGGCAAGATACTTTGTTATGATGTAGGCCAACTTCCTATTTTCAAACCACCAGGAAAAAAAAAATGAGGCCAGAAGATTCTGATAAATGATTTTAAGAGATGAATCCTAAGGTCCTCTCACACACACGTTTCATGTAAGATCAGAGAATGCTCATGACAGTCTTGAGTCCAGCTCACAGAGACTCTAATTCTATTACCATCTCATCCAGGCACATTATTTCTGCTCATTAACGAGATGGCATCATAATGGGGCATGCAGCAGCCAGAGTGATTAGCAAAGCGCCTTCCTCCATTCTTCAAAATGTCATCAACACACTGGTCAGGAAACAAACTCATTTTCTGACTCTGCCATGATTTGCAGGGTTTCAGGCACTGATGATAGCTTGTCTGCTTGGTTTAAAAGAGCTCCTGATATAACAGAACCTGACACTGTTTACTTCAGCCTATTATGCCTGCTGCATTCACTGAATGCTTCACTGGAGAAGAAAAATCGAAAGAAGGCTATTCATTGTAATGCCAGCTGCTTTTTAAAAAAGGAAATCAATTTTTGCTTGAGCTCAGAATGTACTCCGCAGGTCCAGAGTGACCTACCACTTTTGATGTCAACAACAAAAGGATCTGCCTGAATTTTCCACCACAATCATCCAACAGCTCAAAGAACATTGAAAATCCTAGATTAGTTTCATTTTAGTTTATGTTCAAATTGGTATCCACTCATCCCAACAATATCACAAAATAGAAAGCTTTGGGTGACACAGCCCTTGCACGACAAGCTATGGGAGGACTCTGGGCTTTGCCTTCCACGCCGGGTTTGTTATAAATTACTTGGCAGGACCATTTTATGACGGAAATAATTAGTTATGTTTAGTATTTATAGCTAGTATCATGATGCCTTTCTGCACTGCTAATTAATTATTTTATGGCCAGCATGTTTCAAATGCAATTAGTTAGGTATGGCAGTGATCATAATATTTTGCATATTCATGACAACATTCTGCCTATTTACGGAAAAACTTGGGTGTCAAAATCAGTTATTTCCCTTTTGTTATTAGGCAGAATAATTACAGGAAACAATAACAATGATCTCTTGCATGTGAATAACATTTTACAATCCAGCACCTCCATTCATGTCACCCATGCGTGCACCCCTGTGGTTTTCTCATAGGGAGATGGGAATTCCATATTGTGACAAGATTTGACTGGATCTCTAGCTAGCTTGGAGGTCACCAGTGGAGGATTTTGCTCTTTTTCACATGTGGCTGGGGCCTCATTTTGGCCATTCAAGGGTGTAACTGGTTGCTTAAAAAAAAAAAAAGTGTTAAGAAAGAGAAAATTTGGGCTATACAAAGAAACAGGAGTCAGTTGGCCATTGGCTGTTAAGAATAAAGGCCCAAACTTTTTTATTTATTATAATTATAATTAATTATTTAAGAAGTAGGTATGATGGTTTCTCTAGACAGAAGCGGAGTCTTCTTAGTTTTTCTGCTCTGGGGCTCAGAGACAGATTGAATTACTGCTTACCGAGTCTTGGTGTCCAACAGCCATGCTGCCCTGTGTTGAACTATTGAGCAATCCTTAAATCCTGAGAACCCAGAAGTAGTATTGCCCTGCAAAGCCTGAGAACATTCTCCATTAGCTTGTAGACAAGATCAATGACATATGCTCTCTTCCAGATCTGTGCCTATTTCTCTTCACTTTAAGCCTCTCTGACTAGCCATAAGCCTGCACTTCCGTATCCCCATATGTCTCTGCGAAGTGCTAAAATTGTAAAAATCAAGAAAACATTGACCGCTGATAACTGAGAGTTAGGTATAAATTTCCCTTTATAGTGTGGACTGTGAGGGTTTAGAGAAGAGTAATAAGGCCAAAAAGTGAAATATCTCCAATTTCTACTCGGAAGTATAGACTAGCAAGAAAAAAGAAAAACAGGAAGAAAAAAGTCAACGAGTTTAGCTTTTTAAAAGATGTGTGCCATAGTCCTTTGTTAAAAACTGTTTACAAATGTGAATTCCATGACCTCAGATTGCCACATTTCTTCCTCTGAAGGATGTGAAATTCTTTATCCTCTCACCAAATTCTCTCCTGCTTTTAATTCAAGCCCGTCTCCACTCAGTGAGTTTGTTGCTGACATGAAGCACAAACTGGCTTTGAAGTTAATAATCATTATTTTCTCATTTCTTGGGATAAAGGCAAAAAGAATCCCCTCAGAAGCCATTTTTTATCCCTTTAATCATCTCTGTCACTTCTCTGAACTTACTCCAGTTTTACCACATCTGCACATTACAAGCATGAGTTCTCAGTGTTCTTAAGCATACTCCCAACTTCATTCTCCAAACCATCTGCCAGCACTTGGGTCCAAGTCTAGAATTAGTTCTTCTGTTTTAACAACTCTGGTATGGGTCACAGGCTGGCTGTTTTGATGGCTTTGAAAAACAGAACATAGTGAAAACTAAAACTTAACAACAACAAAAAGCCCTCAGGAAAATAATGTTTTTAAGGTGAATGGCCAGCTTTTGGAGTGAAATTCTTCCTTTGTGACCTCAAATCTGGGCTGCTTTCCAAATGAAGTCCTGAGAGTCCACCCTGGCCAAGGGACAGGGTCTAAAAATGGCAATGCCATAAGGAGTCTCAGTAAATGGAGACACCCAGTGGGTCATTTGAAGTGATCCCTGGAAATTCTGTTCTATTCTAAGGCCAGGGTGGGAGTTTTGAGACTACTGAATGGAATTCAGCCCTTCATGTCATGTCTATAACTAAAATCTCACCCATTATTATTTTATGAGATTCTTCAGCATCTGTGTGATAAGCTGAAAAGGCAAAGTATGAATCAGAGAACAAATGTCCATAAGATACAGGAGTGTTTTTATACATATATATACACATATGGAAGCAGACACACTTAATTGATTTTTGATAAAAAATGATTATTTGATGCATGAGTTTATAAATTTGGACCAGTTACCACATCTACTCCTAACTTAATATGCCCAGCTCCCTTCTGTGCTTTCTCAAGACCCATCCAGCCCTAACTCCTTCCTTCTAACACTACTGTCCCCTTCATCTAGCAGCTTTGCCCACTCTTCAGGGCTGTGATTTAAAGCTAAAAAGTGACTGATACCTGTTGTAGGTTGAATGGTCATAGTTCCTCTTTCTTAGGAATGCATGCAAACTTGTTCTTTTTCAATAGCCTCAACTGTAGCTGCAGCTGTTCCCTTTAAGGAGAGAAATTCAAAACACAAACATATTGTAGTCCTGATGAGCTATTCATGTTTTTTGTCATCAAAGAGTAGCATAAAAAGAATAATGCAGGCGAAGTGCTTTTGTAATTGAGAACCTAATCAATTCCACATTGTAATTGGCCCTGTCATCTGTTTGCACACCTTTCATGGGTTACAACTGTGCTCTTTACAGGCAGGCATCCTCCAGCCCTGCAGGCTGGTAACATCTGCATTCTGCCCTCTGAACACAGCATAAAGGTTATGTTGAAAGAGAAACATCAATAACATTTTACAAACAGATCTTGTATTCATTTAATTCATAATTGTGAAATATTAGCACTGGGCATCTCTTTCAGCCCAAACAGAAAGATTTCTTGTGTGGTTTATTTGTACAAACAGTTGATGTATTGAGACAATTTAGAAGATTTTAATATGTGCATTATTAGATATTAACCTAAGGTACTTTTGAATAATTTGCAGGCCAGTTATTGTCATCTAACTAAATGATTTAACACATTCAAAGCTAAGTTTAATTTTTAAAAGTTTCTCTTTCCCAATTATAATTTTCATACCCCTTATATTTCTAGAAACTCCCCAGAATCACTAATACAGTTCCATGAAGATTGACTTGTAGCAGGCTTCTATAGGGATTTGAGCTGACATCTGTGTAACAGTGCCTGAGAGAAAGAAATATTAATATAGTTCCTGCTATATGATGAGAGACATTAGAATGTCATTAACTAACCAATTTCTAAAATAGAGCCTGACACCGTGTTGGGCATTCTGATCTTAGCCTTGACCCAGCACTGTGATCTGAAACCAAGACAAGATTGCTGAAGAATTATAAACAGCTGATGCAAGAGTGAATCCTGTTTTTTTCTTTAAACTCCTTAAGCATCTGATACGAATGAAATAAGAGAAGGCAGTGCATAGTTTTCTTGCTTTAACTCTGTTTTCACAGGGCAATGTTCCCACCTCCGAAATATATCTCTTATTTTTCCTGGGAAAAGAGGGATGAAAGCAGAAAATGCACCACATATTTTTATACTTTGGTTTATCTGAGATGCATATAAACGCAGCAAATTCAAGTGAAAAAGAGAGGTGTGGCTAATCTCCTTAGTCCCCAGGCCCTGCTTCAGATAAGATCCCCTGCGTCCTGCGCCGTCACATCCGCGCTCTGCAGTGCGCCTGCGTGACGTCTCCGTGCAGTGTCTCCTTGGACGACTCGGGGCCAGACTGGCTGCACCCGCAGGTCTTTATTAGCTGCCCACCCCCATCTTTATAATCTTGTGAGCCACTAGTACTGGTTTAATGTGTGCAAATGCTTGTAACTCGGCTTTTATCAATTCAGTTTACACTCTTCCTTACCAACCCACGTACGCGGTCTATAGCACTGGCGGGCCTTCGCCCCAGCTGCCACAGGATATGATGCACACGCCCATTCTGGTCCTTAGGGTTGCTCGTCACCCAGAAGTCTTTAGGCACATAACTAAACAGAGTCACCCTTCTTTTTCTAGATCAGTCTCCCGTTGCTAAAAATGTCATATTGTGTTATTTCAAAGTTGTCTGCCTGCTGTGTTAGGGAGGAGGCGGCTTTGGCTTTGTCTGTTTACATCTTCCCTGGTGGCGTCGATATTATCATGCAGGTATCCCTTGAGAAAGTGGAAGCTTACTAGAGACAGGAGAGCAGGGCTCATCCCCCATTCACAGCTAGGGAAGTTCAGCACGAAAAACCCGGGATGGAAGGTCTGAGGTCTACAGCAGGACACCAGCAAGCTGACATCTCCGGGACGCTCATCCGGGTGAGTTTCCTTCTCCGGGCCGGGCAGAGCGGAGCATTCCAGAACTGACTGTTTGCAGGCCACACGAAGGGCGCCCAAGCAATTCCCAGCTTTGTGATTTCACCACACAACGTAAACAGATGGCCGTGGTCTGGACAGCAGGCTGAGTGCTTCCGTCTGTCCAGTACAGTGGGTAGGGCCAGCAGAACATCTCTCAATCCTGCTGCAGGCCGGAGAGCTGTAACTGCAGTTTCAACATTTCAGACTTAGGGACCCACAGAGACCCTCAGCCTTTGTTATAATTTTAGAACAATATTTATAAAGCAGAGCGTAGAAAACTGTCTTCTCTGTTGTTCACATTGTCCGCATCCACTAAGAATGTATTTTTATGAAAGGATTGTGTAACTTTTCCTTTGTCTTAACTCAATGGTTGAAAACTAATTTCCTTTGTTTTCTCAGTAACAACCTTGACCTGATGGATGCCTTTGCTCTTTCCGTGCACACAAGTCATAAAAACCATGCAGGCCTGAACCGAGAGCCCTCACAGCATCTGAGAGGAATCTGCAGTTCGGCCTAGCTTGATTTAAAACGGATTTAATTGCTGCAAAGTGTGCTTGTGAATGAGCTCTTCCCACCACATCTAACAATTTCATGAAGTAATTGTTAGCAGAAACAAAATCTGTATTTATTAATGTTTATTGTTTTTCAGCAGAAATTAATTTTCAAAGCATACTTCTGAGTTCCATTTACATTCAAAAATAAATACAGCAGATGTGTTGTTAGGGCAGCCTCAGGATATTCCAGGAAGCCCAGTGTGCCAGCATTTACTGCATGAGGGCGAATGAGCAAAGCCTCCAAAGAGGTTGGCCCCACAGAACCTGAGACACAAATAGATTTCTGCTTTGCTACAAGTCTCCCTAAGTCCAGTTTCATTCAGAATAAAGTAAGTAATATTCACGATTTGGCCATTTATGACATATTCCTGTGGATTTAAAAATTGAAATAATGAATTAACATGAGCTGTTGCATTGAGCAATTATCATAAGTGATTTTTCTAATTGTGTAGGATTTTAGAAAAAAATCTAATGTTCCCTACACCTAAGTCTTATACTAAACAACATTCATAGGAGAGTTCCAAAAACTGCACAAAGAGCCACATATATTTGTAACTACAAGAGACTGGCATGTACTGATATAATTTGAAATCTTATTTTCTGTCTTCACTGAATAGAAGAGGACCCGTTAGATTTCCTGTCTTCACTTATCGTTTCTGAAAATAAATGGACATCTTGTTAAAAGATGACAAAATGCCTGTTTTATTGCAAAAGTCTTCTTTTTCACATAGAAAATGGATCTAGACACCAGTTCTCAAGTTGCCAGCCTTTCTCAATCAAAGGAAGACAAAGCCAATTAGCCCTCCCTCTTGCGTAATAATGCTTTCCACAAATCATTCCCTGCAGCAACTCAGCTCCACCCCCCTCTGCATGGCCAGAGGGATGTGTGCGGGACCTTCCCTGACCACACTGCCCACCTTCATACAGTCGCAAAGGCTTTTCTCCTTGCAACTGCTCTGATGCAGAATCGTTAGTCTAAGAAAGAACTTTCCAGTGTCACACACTCTGGCATGCCTTTTGATCTTCTGTTTTACAAGGTGAGGTTTGAATTTTTAGAAACAAAACTTTGTGATGGCAAAGATCTTTGATGAGGCCAAAACTGAGTGGTAACCCAAAGGGAGACCTAAGAACTCTGTGTGCATGGTTTCAGGATCTCTCTTCTCTCCTTCGGTGTGTGATAGAACATTCTTTACTTCCTGACTTTTAAATGTTGGTGTTATTCCCTGGAAAAGAATCAAAGTGGATTTGCTTTCCTTGCCTAACTGACAACTGCAGGCTGCAGGTGAAATCCTCCCTCTCTGATAATTTCCTGTTTCAGGATACTGAGGAATAACTGAATTGTCTGTTGGCTCAGTAGTGGTGTCACCCTGAGGCGCTGACCTAATTGCTGTTTTGTACCATAGGCAGCAGCACCCCAAAGAGGAAGGTGAGAAGGCTGGGCAGAAAGAGAGCCTCTTTCCTGGGCTTCTCTTGGAGGATATGGATTAGTTATGGCCTAAACATCCTATTTTAGGGCAATAGAAAAGAGGTTCTGTCAATGTGAAATCTTGCGCAATGGCTTCACGGCAGCAGCCTTACTGTGTAGTTCAGCCTGGGTTTGAACTCGCTGTGTAGGCCAGGCTGGCCTCAAACTCATGGCAAGCCTCCTGCTTCAGCCTCCTGAATGCTAGGATTACAGATGTCAACCACCACGCCTGGTTTTAAAATTTTTTCATTAGTACAGGTTTGCAGTATATAAAGTTTACATTTCTTATGCAGAGCTGGCACATGGATACAGCACACCTTAATTCCTTTTTCATCCCCTTCCCTCCCCACTTGCTTCCTTCATCTCTCACTCCCCTTCCCTTTTGAGAAAGGATCTAGCTCCCTAACTCCAATTACCTACCTTTTATTTTGTTCATTTATATTTTCAATTTCTCATAAAAGAAACCATGTGATATTTAAGCTTATGAACCTGATTTATTTCTCTTAAATAGTTTATTATGGTCTTAAGCTTCATCCATCTTTTGCAAATTACTCGTTTATTATTCTTTATGGGAGAATAGTACCCCATTGTATATAAACACCACATTTTCTCCATCCATCTGTTGATGGATGTATAGGCAGCATCCAATATTTAAGTGTTAAGAATTGTGTTGCTACAAACACAGGCATACACAGATCACTGTAATAAAAAGACTTTAGCTGAAGTCTTACACATAAAACTTTCTTAGATGGAGAATTTCATGGTATTAAATTCACAAGCTTCCTCTTTAATGCTGTTTAAAATTTATGGTGAGCATTCTAAGCATTTAATGTTAATCTTTACCTTTGAAATGAAAAGAACAGAAAAAGTAAAAGATGAGGGTAATTGTGGGTATGTGGTCCCAAAAGAGACAGAACAACAGAACCAACAGAAACAGGTTAGATTGTCTGTTCTTTTCCCCAGTACTGGGGATTGAATGCAAGGACTTTGCGCTAAGCTTTGTCCTCAGCCCTTTGTAATTTTACTATTTTGAGACACAGTTTTGCTGAGTTGTCCGGGCTAGGGTCAAACTTGATTATTTCCTCCTGCCTCAGTCACCTAGACTGCTGGTGTGACAGGGTGTGGTGCTATCACACCCAGCTGGAAGTTCCTTTTAAAGACTGAAGTATCCCAAGGCACTGACCTTTGTTATTTAACTTTTCAGATAATACAAGACTGTCCAAGCTATTTATGTTGCTAAATCCTAACCTTGCTCAGTAATTCTCTGACTGGTGCCTTCTGATAACCTTTGTAAGAGGTCTGTGAGATCAAAACTTTATTCTAATTCTGAAGCTTTCTTTACTTTCTCACTCTGCTTCTGTCTGTCCTGATGCTGGGAAGAAATCATGAATAAAAGTGCCCTGGTGTACTGGTGCACCAAACTATGTTGCTATCATGGTAGTCTTCATTGCTATACTCTCATATTTTAAAAATAAAGACAGTTTATCTCAAGAATGGCATTACTGAAGTATAGTCATTTGTTTTGTAGGATCTCAACTCTGAATTCCTGCCAATGGGTTTCACGAGGTTAACACACGTGCGTTTGGCGTTGCCGTGGGGCACTGGAGTACAGTGTTGTCTGGAGGAAAACCCTGTGAGATCAGGAAGTTGTGAGCTGTATCTGTTTTTTTTTCCCCGCCAGGGCACAATTTATACTCAAAGGATGATGGAAATTCATGCTGTGGTGATTTACATTTGAGCTTTTGGCAGGCATTTTCTAAAAAATGGAGGAAACAAGCTGGTTACTCCAGGAAAAACAACTGATAGTATTTGCTGCCAATGATAAAGGTTGAGCTTTCAAGCAGGAAATCAAAATTTTAGAAAGCTGGTATTTATGAATATCAACTTGATAGCTTCCAGATACTTAAAGTCTCTTTTGGAGAGACCGACGTTGTTAATAGCAAATGTGATTATTTGTTTCATGAAATATGTCAACCTTTGGGAGCTCTGCAACTTAGTGATTTGTGCAGAGATGTCTCCCAAGCCCCATGGACTCCTAAGTGGGACTTTTGCAGGTGTCTGGATCGAGGGTGAGTGATGATGGGATTGATGGTGCCATGCTGAGATTAAAGGGGTCCTGCCCTGGGTGACAGCGCTACCCACCCTTAGGGATGGGATATAAGGTGCAGAAAGAGCTCTGCTGCCGTTGCTTGCTGCTTTGCTGCCTTCTGCTTGCCATTCCATGAGCTGCTTCTCCTCTGCCGTGCTCTGCCGAGGCTCCCTGCCTCGGAGCCAGCTGACTGTGGACTGAAACCTCAACAAGCTTTAATTTAATTTTGGGTGTTGAGTATTTTGTCTCAGTAACAAGAAAAGTAACTAAGATACTTAGGGAACAAAAAATTTCTAAACTACTATGACATTATGCCTGGTTTAAAGGTTCATTCAAAATGCAAGTTACAACAGTGGATTTTAATGAAAGAGTATTAAAAGTTTACTTCTATAGTTTCAGATTGGTTATTCTGACTAATTTATAAGGAATTACCATTTGTTGAGTTTTGGTATAATATTAAGGAAGAATATTCACAATTATATGAAAAGGTCACTAAAACACTTTTCTCTTTTCTAACTACATAGGCGTGTGATACCAGATTGTCTTCATAAACTTCAACCAAAAAAGCAAATTGCAAATGACTGAGGCAGAAACAGACATGAGGCTCCAGCTGTCTTCCATTATATCATGCATGAAAGAGATTTGCAAAAATCTAAAACAATGCCACTCTTCTCACTATTTTTAAAAAGTTATTTTTATCTAAAATATTTGTTGACATGCAGTGGGTATTTATTGTAACTTTAAAATAAGTGGATAAAAATATTTTCAAAATATTCCATTTTTCTTGTCTAATAGGTTAAATAATGACAGGTACAACCCACATTCCCAAAGCTCTCTAGGGGCTCAATTTTTTTTTTTTTTTTTTGTACCTTAGAGGTGTTTATTTAAAAAAAAAAACTTTAGTACTCATATACATAAAATAAAATTCATCATTCATTCACTTCTTTTTTTTAGCTTGACTTTCTGTAAATCTTTACCTTTATTGATTTTTGGTTGCTCTCTAAGGAGATCCCCTTTGTCTGGGTGATTTAAAAGCATAATCCATCCACGAGCATCTCTTATTTTTCTTTTATTGGCAGTAGGGCTTATACCTAGTATTCATGCTGCTTCCCATTGCTATTTTGGGCTCATATCCACCTCTCTAATAGCCACCACTGAAGGCAGAGTTTGGTAGACTCTGAAAAACTCATTTTACTTGAGGGTTCATATGTTTCATGGCTTGTAAAACATAACAAGTCTGCAAATCCTACAGCAGCAATGGTCAGTCCAACTGCTATCACTGTACTGGGCATGTACTGGCCTGAACTGGGAGTGTGGTTCATTCCTGCCCAAAGGTCATGGCCACCAACTACCTGCCTTTGCCAAAAAATAGCACAACCACCAGCACTATGCACAAACCCCCCAAGAACAGGGGCCTCACAAAACAGGGCAGTACAGGTCGCAAACTAAACCCAGTAATTTTGTTCTGTAAAAAATAAAGCATTCTGGGACCAGGAAGCTTGGAAACTGCTATGCTAGATGATCTCTTCCAAAGGGTTGAAAAAGTCAGGAAAAGCTTTGAATTTCATGTATCTAATTTCCACTTCATGGCCTTAGCAGTCCTGGGCAAAGAAATTCATTCCTGGAATGAACGTAAAGTGGGAAATGTTATACTCTGTTGTGACATCAACTACTCATCTCCAATTCGTTGCCATTTTTGGAGTTTTTGAGAGCACATTACCATATTATAAACTCCAAGAAAGAAATTATTAGACTTTTCTCACTCTTGCTTTTCTAAATATATTGGGAGAAGACTGATGTTCTGATTAGTATGACTTGAGTGATAGCACAATAAAGAAACATTTTGGGGTTTCCCCCAAATACAACTTTCCAGTTTTATACCTTGCTGTTGCTGTAATGTGCATTATTGTCTTAATTTGTATTTTTTTAAGTTAATTTGTATTGTTTTTGATGTTCTTAAAATGTTTAATTTTACCTCTGAATATTTTAGCAATTGAAAAAAGTTCAGAAAATAATGTGGTAGGCTCCCTGAGCATACAGTTCACTTTTAAGGGAGATTAAGTTGCAGCAGTTAAAAATAGATAGATAAATAAATAAATAAACTGCAGCATTTGTTTTACATTTTATTCTTAGTTTCAGTCACTTTCTTGTGACTGAGACACAATACCTAACACCCAAAACTTAAAGAAGGTGAGGTTTCTTTTGATTTTAGTCTCTCCAGGTTTCAGTCCACAGTTGGGAAGCTCCAAAGCAGAGAGCTTTCCTCCTTCCCATAGCAGAGGAAAAGCTACTCACACCATGGTGGCTGAGAAGCAGAGAATGAAGAGTGGAGCTGGGGAGGAGATGAGCCTTCTAGTCCATGCCCCACCAAGCCTATCTCCTTGGACCAGACTCCACCTCCTAATGGCAAGTCAACTGTACTGACCCCATAATCCATCTGCCTTCCAAACACCTGCCTATGATTGCCTGAGACTTTAGGGGGGTATCTAGATATAAACCATAACACGAGTACCCAAAAGACTCATGCATATCTCTTTATGCAAATTACATTTAGTCCATCTCTAAGAGTTTCTAAGGTCCTAACAGTTCCAGCATTGCTGAAAAGTCCAAGTCCAAAGTCTCCCTTGAGAATTAAGGCAAACTCTCGATTGTGAGCCCTGTAAAATCAAAGAGAATGTTAAACACTGACGATACACAGTGGCACAGAGTAAACAATTCTGTTCCAAAAGAGAGGAACATAGAGATAGAAGCCAGAGGGACCAAAGGCAGACTAAAATCTAAGAGGACAAACGTTAAATTCTGTACTTTCATATCAAGCCTCTGGGGCCAGTTTTGGCGACAGGATGTGAACTCTAAAGAGCTCGGGTAGCCCTTCCTCTATGACATTGCCAGTGGTTGCCACCATCATAGACTTTCTCTCGGGTTGGGTTTACTCACTCTTTGAGGCTTTCCTCAGGTGTTCTGCATTCTTGACTTCTCCAGCTTTCTGGGGTTTCCATTGGTCTTCTGGCTTTAGTCTCACAGCTTCTTGCCTAACAGGGACACACTGCCTCTTAACCTTCTTCTGAAATATGGGTGGGAGCCTCCCTGACCCTACACAAAACAAGCATCGTGTAGATAGTGCCACTCTCTGTGACCAGCAACAGCAATACCCAGGCCTAATTTGTTTATGGCTGCATAGACCTCTGAGTACCAGGCTGGCCGAGCACTATGAACTGAATGCCAGAGAACAAATTCCCCTGGTGGCCCTCCTGGAGCAGTGTGCTCTGGAGCTGTCTTCCTGAACAAAGTCTTATTGCCTTTGTATCTTTGGACTGTGAAGGGAGGAGTCTTGATATTTCCTGACATATCCTTGAGTCATTTTTCCATTGTTCTTGTCTAAAGTATTTGATTTCATTTTAATGTCAATTGTTTTCGCTGACCAAGTTAGGCTAAAATTTTATAGGCCCCAACTTTATAGGAGCTTCCTTTCTGGTGAAACTCAAAACTTTTTCAGTCCCTCAGCTATGCCATTTGCTCTTGATTCTCAAAACTTTCCGACAATGTCCACATCACAGCCTGAATGTTAGTTTGTCTTGCAACTTCCTCCACTAGATTAACTGGTCTGTTACCCTCAGTCTCCTGCAGTCTCAGGGGAGGTGAACAAATGGTAGATAAATTTTCCTCCAGGGGATAGCACACATGGTCTTGAGTCCATGCCAACCGAGTACTTGGTCCCTGCTGAACCTCCAGAGTCTGGTCGTTACCATCTGCGTTTATATCAGCATTCTGGTCTTCTGAGCTCCAACCAGAATGTCTCATCAAGCTCAGCTCACAGCAGTTTAGGGCTTCTGCAGCTGGCACCTCCAAACCTTTCCAGACACCTCTAACTAATTTCAAAGGCTTCTGAACCACATGGGCAGGCAAATCACAGCAATGACTCCATATCTGCGGAACCAAAATCTGTCTTAGTCAAATCCAGTTTTGGGAAGGAGAGGTTTATTTTGGCTGGCTAATGTTTCAATATAGAGTTGGTTGGTTTAAGGCAAGACAACATGGCAGAGGGACGTGGCTGAAGAGAGCTTCCCAGTGTGTGACAGAGAGAAGCAGGAAACAGGAAGCTGAGGAGGGAGAGGGGCTCACTCCTCTGACTAGGCCCCACCTCCTCACAGCAAGACAGCTGTGCTTCTACAATCCAGTCTTCTTCCTGAGTCTTCCCAGAGAGCTTGCCTTGGAGGACATCTAAATATAAAACACCGTACTCTTTGAAGGAGAAAATAAGGGCAGGGAGGTATACTTTGGAATATGATTTTATTTTTCTCATTCCATATTTGTTTTTAGGATTTTTTCCACAGTAAAACATAGATCTTGTTAGTTAGCAAACTACTGTTTTCTATGGAATAAACAAATTCTTGTTTCTCGCCTTTTTTAAAAGTTAAAAAATTAATTCCTTATTAAATCATAATTGTATATGACCGAAAAACAAGGCATTTTTTTTAATATTGGCCAAGATTTTTGGTTAAAATTTTAGTAAAGCTATGATAATCCTAATTATTTAGATCTTCAGATGCCAAATAGTTATTTATCCTGGACATGGGTCTTTGACTTAGTTTTGTGCATATATTCTAATAAGTAATTTATTTATATGATATTACTAAACCTAACTTAGTAATGATTTTTGTTCATGTTCTTCATTATGCACTAATATATATAGAAGAGGAAAAGCATGTTGAATCCAATGGAATTGAAAATTATCTGCATTCCTTTTCCTGAGAAAATAATGTTAGGGGAATGATTATCATAACTGATGACTGCATGACTGAATGTTTGCTGTTCCAAAATTCATGTTGAAGCTGAAACCCTTAACACTTAGAGATAAGGCCTGTGAGGAGGTAATAAAGATGAAATAAAGTCATAAATCAGGGCTCAAATCTAGTAGGGCTGAAGAGGAAGATCAGGGAGTGGTAATACATAGCTGTAGTGCCCACTACTCAAGCCGGAGGCTGGAGGGTCACCTCCTAGGATCTGCGGGCAGCCTGGGCAACTTAGCAAGACCCCATCCATTAGCCAATTATTCAATAAAGAGAAAGAGATGGCAGAGTTTTCTCTATGCCACATGAGGGCACAGGCAATGGATTGCTTTGTGGAATTCGGAAAGAGAGCTATCATCAGGAATCTGGGGCTGACCATTTCAATACTCCAATCTTGGACTTTCCAAACTCAAAACTGCAAAAAATAAACTTTTGCTGTCTAAGCCACCCAGTCTGTGGTATTTTTTTTTTTTTTTTGTAACCTAAGCTGACCAATATAAAAACCTCTGTATGTTAACATTTGTGGGGAGCCTTGCAATTTTAAGCAGTGACCCAAAGCAAAGCCTTCCTGGACTTTGTACTGTCTCCTTATCAATAAAACAAAGAAGCTCATTCTGGAGTAACTGGGGTCACTGACCCATCCTCAGGGTGGGGCGCAGTTACTCGCAGGGGCTGAGTCTTCCAGTGCCCGTGGCTGCAGAAGTGCTGATGGATAAGGTCGCCAGTGCTCACTGTTATCACTGCTGTCTTAATGATGCATCAGGAGTCACAGACACTTAAACTAGGAGTCCTGTGGTTGTTTTGCACTTAACGGGCTTTAAGGTTGTAAATTTTGTTCAGAGTCATTTGATTGGTGTGGATTATATCACTAGGGAAAGAACTCTGATCTACAGAAAGTTTTATGCAAAGAAAGGGAACCACAGGAGCTGAATGACATTTAATTGACCCAGAAATGTCTTGGTCTTACATGGAGTTATATGCCACTTACAGAAATCAACTTCTAGCCAGTGTGTGCCAAGGCCAAATCACAAAGGTAACTACTAAAAGGGAAAAGTGGCTTGGAGCAGCGTTCTGAGAATAAAATCTCTGTCAAGGTCAGTGCAGGAATAGCACTTGCAGGCTAGTTGTTTGATGAGAACTTCTAGGAAGACATGTCAGTGTTTTCACAGAACCACTAAGCATGTCATAGCACCCACCAAAGGATAGCAAGAGTTGCAGAGCCATTACTGCTCTGGCTCTAATGGAGCAAAAGGGAGAAACTCTTCAGGAATCCAGAGAGAGAACTGTGTGGCAAAGACCCATAACAAGAGCTGCAGCTACACTTGGAAAGTCACGGCTGCCCACAGTGATCCTCACTTTCTCCCTGTCCTCTCACTCTGCAGATCTGAGGTTAATACAAAGCACAAAACTTTGCTTAACACAAGTGGATGCCAAAGGTCAGGGAGTGCCTGCCTGTTGGACTACTGTACACACACACACACACACATACTTACACACATATGTACACATACAACTGCACACATGCATGCACAATACACTTGCACACACATGCATCCATGCACACATATGCACATGTGCTCACATGCACACACAGGCACACACACATGCATGCACACACATGTACACATAAACACGAATGCAGTAGAGAAGGCTGGAACACAGTCAGGTGGTGAGTGGAATACATCAGAGCTTCGCCGTGCACTGGTACCAGGGTCTGGCCTGCCTGCACTTGTCCCACTTATGTGCACACTTTGTTTTGCTCACCATGCTGATTGGGGTGTTGGCCTGGTGGAGTGCTCTAGGCTAGGCAAAGAGAAAAGGCCCAAGTCCCTGAACCCACAAGGACCTGTGGCATGCTTGTGTCTGTGAAAGGGGGCTATCGGGGTGAGACACAGTGAGTTAGGGGGAGCAGCTGGCCACAGGGCTGGAGAGGAAGGCTTTACCCTGCAGGAGGAGGCGAGGGGGCTCATGCTGCTCTCCACGTGAGGCCTGAGGCCGAAGTTGCACTGCGATGTGATATCACTTTTACCTTAAGACACATTTGACCATCCGTGATGAGAGACAAGTAGTAAATCAAATCAGTTAGGAGGCTGGAACAGTGGGTTATAGGAGACCAAAAATGAAGGTAGAGGATATGAAAAGAGGTGGACAGATTCATGACACGTGTCAGAGCCAAGTGAAGCAGACCTGCTAATGTCAGCATGTGGGAAAAAGAAAAATCAGAGAAGCTCTCAAATTTCTGGGAGACAGGATACTGTGACACATTTGGTGGGAACATTAACAAGGAGTTAGATCATCTGGGTTCTAGCCCCTTCTGAGATTCTAAGTAGCTTCCAGACCTTGGCAAAGTTCACCTCACTACGTCCAGGCTTTCTTCTGCACAAAATGGGGATGGTATAAACGCTCACCCCAGAGGAATATAGTTAGCACCGAGGTTATGCAGTGTCTGGCTTGCCTATTGGCACATAGTAGACACTGTTGTTACTGCTTTCTGAAACAGGAAGGCTGGGTAGCCGTTAGAAAGATAAAAGTTTTGAGGTGAGCTTTAAGGCATTCTGTTATTGACAGAGTCAACTTGAATCGCCCATTGGAAATACAGATGAAAATATCAGTTAGGAAAGTGGAATCGTGAGGCCAGAGTCCATGTCTAGGCTGTGGGGACTCAGTTTGAAATCACAAGCAAGAAGTTGCTTTTGAAACACATGTGAAAGAATATCACGTGGGCAGTAGAGGCAAGGTCCTGAGTTAATCCCTGAGCTCAGCCAAGGAAGAGAAATCGGGAAAGGAGACTGAGAAAAAGCATCTGGTATGTTAGGAGGAGAACTGTGAAGGAATGAAAGAGAAGACAAGAACATGAGTAAATGTCTATATTTGGAGTACTGCTCCAGAGTCTGGTGGCCACTGGGTCTGGTGGCATGGAGATGATTGGTTATCTTGACAAGGACAGTCTCAGTGAAGTTGGGTGAAGAAGACAAAATGATGTGTTGAGTACATATTGGGATGAGGATGCAGAGACAGTGCTTTTGGACAATTCTTGAGAGGATTTACCTGCACAAGTTAGTAGAGGAGCCACATGGAGATAGATGTTTTGTGTCACTTGTTTTATTTCAACAAGGGAGCAACTATAGTGGGAATTTTCCATTAGAAAGTGGACAGCTGATACAGAGGATGTCTTAGTTACTTTTCTTGTTGCTGAGGCAAAATATCCAACACTCAAAGTTAAAGAAGGAAAGGTTTATTTTGCTCACTGTTCATAGCGATTTAGTCCATAGTCAACTGGCCCCGAGGCAAGGTGGCATGGCAGGGGGAATTGTAGAATAGAAGAAAAGCAGCAACACACAAAGTAGCAAATCAGCAAGGTGATGAATGACAAGTCCTAAATGGCTCCTTTCTGTCCCTTTTATATTCTAAACATGCAGAACTTTGCCAAACCAGTCAGTGGGCTAATTTAATAATCACTTACCCTTAATCCCCGTATCACATTAGATCCAGGAACCTCTGAAAAAGGTTGTACCTATGACTGCACAAGGCTTTGAGGGGACATCTAGATATAGACCATAACCGAGGATGACCGGAGGAGGGAGCTTTATGAGAAATTCAGGCAGGGAAAGCTCAGTCTTTAGTGCTCAGGAAGGCAGAGCAACCCAGTGGGATTTTGGGCTTGGGGTGACCACATTAACAGTTTGTATTTACTTTCTATTTTCTTTTTAATTTTCAAGGTAGTGTAGTCGAAGCTGGCCTTGAACTTGAGATCTTTCTGCTTTAGCCTCCCAAATACCTGGGTTACAGGTATGTACCACCTCACCCAGATTCCTTTCTGTTTTCTTACTGAAGTATAGACAGTGAAGTTGTCAGCTAAGACTGAGGGCGGAGGAGTTGTGGAAGGCGTAACTGATGGCCAGCACAAGGCTGAAGAGGGGTTGCGCTTCCAAGAGCAAGCACCCAAATGGCCCCACCACTCCAAATGGGGCCAACACAGTGCTACAGTCATTGAAGTGGTCAAGGAGAAACACCCCAGGTCTTTCCATATTTTCTTTTTTCCAAACTGAAAACCATGCTTAATTGTGGAAAAATAACTGGCCTTAATTTTAATTGTCTTGAAATTTCTTCACTGTTCTTGTTGAACTTTATGGAAATGTGTTTGTGAAGATATGTACAAGCAGGAGACATCTATATGAAAATATATTCGGTTGGGGTTGGCTGTTGTCACTTTGGTAAAGCTAAAGCATCTCGTCTCAACGTCAGTTCTTTTCATATACAATAGGCACAAAACCACGTAGATCCGGTTGTTTCTGAGAATAAGCCAGTGTTTCTAAGTGCACTCTCTTCTCAGCTTGCCTGCTTGGGAAGCTCTTCTAAACCAGGGCTGTGTAAGCCTATTCTGAGTATGTTCCTGCCTTCTCTTTCCCTGATGGCAGGCAAAGCTATGCTTCTGAGTGTGGCTACTGTGAAGGGCCTTTATCTGATACAACAGCCATTAGAAGTGGTAGCTTTGAAATGGGATACATAGGAAACCAAAGTGGATGACAGAAATGATTTATACCAGCTGGAAAATATCCCATTTTGTAGAAAGAAGAAATTCCATAGAAAGGCTTTGTTACTCAAACTTTAAATATCAGTGGAAATTAATTTCATTTGGGAACTTTTACAGTATGCTCTGCTAGAACGGAGTCACCCTGGTGGAAGGTTGCTCATCAGAGTGGAACTGGGAGCCGCTGCTCAGGCTCCCATAGACGCACCAAGTTATGTGCGCAGAGGACAATGGAAGCTCGCAGAGGACGATGGGAAGCTCGCAGAGGACGATGGGAAGCTCGCAGAGGACGATGGGAACCTCGCAGAGGACAATGGGAAGCGTCTCTGCAGCGGGCCTCTGAGCCCTGTCAGAGGAAAGGGTGGTTCACAGTTCAAATCTTCCTTCCCACCTCAGAAGCACATCCTCTTGGGGGTAGCAAGACATGCTCTGTCCTACACAGGCTACTATTTCTCCAGGGAGGAAGGTTGGGTTCAGAGCCTGGCTCCATGTGTGTCATAAGATTAGAGCCAACTGTGAGTTTGGGAGGTCGTTGCAAACCTCTTGCAATGTCACATGACTGTTAGTTCTGCCACTTGTTCCTAATCGGGTTTGTGCCTAACCATCTATTTCTTCGGCTTACCTTACTAGCATCTTTTCTCAAATGTATGATCTCAGGAACTCCCATCTCACAAAGGTAATGTTGTGTATAAACTCCCCTGACTCTCTGACTTCCCGTCCACAACTATCCCTGAGTGTCCCTGCTGTGGCCCCAGCGTGAGCAGGACCCACCCTCCCACTCACAGGCCCTCACAGCTCTGCTGCCATCCTCTGTCCCCTGGCTTCCTGTATCACTTTTCAGCTGCTCCTTGTCTCTTTCCTGTCACTAAATTATAAAGCCCAAATCCTTTCTATGTATAACACAGCCCCCTACCTTGGCATGGATCTCAGTGCCTTAAGCCTGAGATGTAAGAATATCCTAGATTCTTTTTTTCTTTCTCATTCCCAAAAGTGGTTCATAAGGAAAGACTCTCTTTGCTCTCTCCATTTCCCCAGCGTCTTCTTTAATTTGGGCCACCATCATCTTTAATTAGGATCACGGCAATACCTGCTTTACCAGTCGGCTTGCCTTCCCTCTCACCCATAAATCTGCCCTTCACAGAGCAGACACAGAAATGGGGGATGGAGTGGCAGTGACCCTCCTGTGTGGCCTCTCTGCCCAGAGGTTTAGCATCACCTGCAGACTTGTGGGAAATGCACATTTTCTGGCCCTAACCCAGACCTACTGAATAGGATTGAGCGCCATGCGGGTGGAGTCAAATTCTACCATTTTTTACATAACTTTTTACATAACTTTCTGATGTTTTATGGCCTCAAAAATAAGGTGTTGTTGGGCCAGGGATTTAGCTCAGCAGCATGAGTGCCTGCCTGGCAAGCGCTAGGTTGTGAGTTTGATTCCTGGTACAAAAAAAATAAGGTGTTATTAATCAAGGAACTGGAAATACATGTTGGGAGGGTTAACCTCATCTTCTCCAGGTGCCTGGTTTTGTGAATAAATATCAGAGCATTCCCAATGCTGAGTGGTCCCAGAGGCAGAGTTAAGTTTTTCTTCTTTTCTTTCTTACATTTTTCCCAGTGAAATTTAGAGACTCACTCGTGTGGCAAAGTAACAGGTTATCTCTTGGGGTCCTGAGAACAAATGACCTTTGTTAGCTGGGAGCTGTGTTCTCTCCCTAAAACCTTCTGACAGCACAGAACCCTGGAACCATGACCCTTGTGCTCCAACCTTCTGTGATTCTGTCCTTTGTCACAGTTAATTCTGACCTCACTTCATAGATGGCATTTGAGTGGGGCTTCAGGGTTCAGAAGGAATTTCAACCCCGAAGTGGAGAATGAGGGCAAGGAGACTTCAGCCGGAGGAATGTTATAAACAAAGGCGAGAGGGAAGAAATTACAAAGCATGCTATGCTACGGACAAGACTGGAATGGTGTGGGCTGAGCACAGGAAGTGAGACTGAAAACGTAGTTTGCAATTAGCTCTGAAAAGACTGCTGAGGAGTTTGGACTCTATTGGAGAGACATGTAATAAGTGGAAAAAGAAAAGTTATAGTGTATAAGTATTCCGCTACGTGTTGGTGTCTCAGGAATTATCTCTCTATAATTTCCTTCCCCATCCAAAGAGATGATTAGACATGCAATTTGTGCCTAGGTGCACTCCGATCTCATTGACGTTAGGTTGGTAGATCTGCCTGAGCTATGGCCTGGGGTTGGGGTAACAGCTACGCACACACTAGTGCATGAGCAAACACAGACACTGATTTAGATTAAGCTGCAGATGTGCGATCTTTCTTTCCTTGCTTTTGGAGGTGTTGACACTGGTGATACAGATGTGGGAAACGTTAGTGATGACACATTAGCTCAGGGACATGGGAGCTGAAGACAGCCACACGGTTTTGTAAAAAGATCTTAAGTGGGATTGGTTCCTTCTAGAACACTAGCTTCTTTCTGCCTTCGCTTACCTACCTTGGTGCCGCTTGCTGAAGGAATGATTTTGATCTTTTAGAGAGAGGCTTGTGACTTATTAAAGAAAACTACCAGGTTTCTATTACATGACTGGTTTTGAACAGGCACCAAGACATTTTCCAGCTGATGGCGAGTGTTAACCTTCTTAAGTGGCTGAAAAGCTAACTATCCCCATAGGTGATCAGCGTGATCCTGTCATTAGTTTAGCCTCTGGCTATTTTGATTTCTGAGTGATAACAAAGAACTCAGTGAAGAAGCCACCACAGAACCAGCCTCAGTCACAGAGGAGCTTCAAATGCCTGCCTCTGGTTCAGATGGTATGTCTGATTAGTGTAAAAGATTCGCTGCCCAGATCTGGCTTAAAAATCTCAAAGACTTAACAAGGAGACAAAACAAGAGAAGGTGCCATGTGTTTTGTTTTGTTTTGTTGTAAATTAATGTCAGTTTTTCTTGTTGTTTAATTTTCCATCATTATATGCTGGGAGATGAAAGGAAGAAACAAGTCATCCTTTGACTCCTACTGCAAGATATCTCTGCCTGGACTGATAAAAACAAGAAAGAGCTGCATGTGTGAAGCCTGGAAATGCAGCTCAATCACTGGCTGCAATTACTGTGTCTTATTGATAACTTGCCCCTCTATCCAGCAAATGCCATCTCTGGAACAAAGCCTGTCACAGATCAGACTGAATCCATTAAAAAGCTTTGATTAACATGTCCCTGGGGTGTGCTGTGGAAACTTTTTACGCCAAATGACAGCCTATTGCTGCTGCTTCTGAATTGTCCTCCTGAAACACTCTTGTGTTTTAATCTAGCACAGTTTAAATTAAAAAACGGCAATGACTTTGTGTGACCTAAATACGAGCCACTTCTATTCAGGGTGGGATTTATCAACTGCTAACAGATTCAGTGTTCATGGAAGCAACAATTAACCTCACCTCATAGTAGCTAATATTAATTGTATAAATATATACATGTATACGTTACACATATGTTCTGTGTATGATCTCTTGTTTTTTCTATTAAACAAGGTACACAGAGAAAGTCATAGTTAATGAGCTTCATTTAATGCACACAAAGCTTTATGTTATTTAGTGGAAAACAAATTTTGTTTGTGTTGTGAGCAGTGCAGTAATCACCCTCCCGGTGCTTTTTTATTGGGGTGTAACACGGGAGCTGTCAGGGCTTGCAGGCTTACGGAGCAAAGGTAAAGCTCAGTTTTTCATATGTGACTTGTGAGGGGTCGGGGCCCATCCATCATCTGCACACACACCTCCCTCTAGCCTATGGGGGAAATTCAACCTTAATTGACTGGAAATGTGTGTGTGCACGTGTGCGTGTGTGTGTTGCTGGCACATACTCTCCTAAAATGTAAGCTTTTAATGGCTACATTTTGGGACTCTCACGAACTTCACTATCCAATAAAAAATGATTTCCTTAGATGTCATAAAAACCACACTGTGAAAACCACCTATGCGAAGGGAGCACCATCCTCCCACTCTTCCTACCGTTTGACTTCATTTCCATATCTGTTTTTGCTGCTGCCTGCTAAGCCTGGGCTCCACCGGTAAGCACCGCTGCCTTCTTTAGAGCACTTAAGGTCTTGATGCTGGTAGAAGACAAAGGTGCTTTTGTTGGCGAGATTCTTAGGGCAAATTTGTTATTGGTAGCTGTTAACTGCAGCAAAAGATAAAAAGAAATAAAGCTTACCTAGATAAAAGTGTGCCATCAGGAGAATACGGTGCGCTGGCATCTCCGCTGCCCGGGTAAGGATACAGAGCAAGTCTTGGCTGTGCAGTAGCGGAACAGTTCAGTTTCAGTGAGACTCTCCCTTTGAGGCTCCCAGTGTACCCCAGTTCAGCTGCCTGGACACCACGAGTGTTCAGCTATGGAGGGAGAGCTGGGGCATCTTAGGGTGAGCAACACTGATCATTTTTCAAAAAAAGTTTCTAATTAAGTTGGCACCTATGACAATGTGACCCCCTGTGGTTAAAACAGCTCACATGATATGCATCAAAAGAGTCAGGGGGACATGATTTGTGAGGTCCCCAGGTTCAGACATTTAGAAAATATAAGCCAAGTAGCTACATTGTAGACCCAGGATGTGATATTTTTTCCCTTGGGAGTTGAAAATGTTCTTCTGTTGTTCCTTAAAAACTCACGAAAATCTCATTAGCACATAAAATTACTGAAGGCACACATGATAATATCGTGTTTGCAGTTATATTCCTGGCTTTTGGAACAGGACAAGCACACCCTTAAAGTGTCCACAAATATTTGTGGAATGAATGAATCACTAGACTACAATACTTTTATTTACACTGAATCCTCAAGCAAGAGTGGCTCATGATACATTATTACCAAAATGAGCCGACCGTCATTGCTCCCGTCTCTAGAATGATCCTGCCACTGCGGGGCAAGGCTTTCTAATGGCCCATAAGTGCACACATCCTTGTTAACCTTGGGCAATGTTTCGCATGAAAGGAATACACTGGGTTTTGACAAATGTAGACCATCAGCATTTCCAGGATATTCAGCAGTGAGCTTACATACCACTGGGGAGCCTAGCCTTTTACATTTAGTTTTGGTTTTATTCCACAACTCAGTATTAGTGTCCAGCAGTGTGGGATAAACTGGAGTGTAAGACTGTCAGAATGAATGGGATGGAGACTGAATCTTTTGTCAGGCTGGTTTCTGACCTGGTTAACTCTGTTTTGCAGCACAACTGCCCTCCAAGTAAACAGTCCTGAGGTGAGCCATGCCACGCTGGAAGGGGGTAGCTTCCTTGGAGAAGAAAGAGAGGGAGCTGAGGGCACTCTCCTCCTCAGTGCAGTACACAGGCAGGGAGCCGTGCATGCGCGCTTTCTGCTGCTCTGTGGGCTACAGGACCCAGGTTTTGTTAAACAAACCATATCTTCCGTGTCCTAAGTGTAAGGAACCGCTGATATTCTTCTCAGTGTCTTATATTTGACTTTGAAAATTCACCTTCTCCTCCTACTCCTTCCCTTCTGTTTCCTTGTCAAGAAAATGGTCCAAATTTACGAGACAGATAAGCCATACAAAAACAGACAAATCCTCTGCATGGTGGTGCATGCCTGTAATCACAGCAACTTGGAAAGCTGAAGCAGGAAGATTAACATTCCAGGTCAGCCAGGGCAATGCGGCAAGACATCGCGACAAAATAATTAATAAAAAGGGCCAGGGAGGTTTCCCCGCGGTAGTGTCCTTGAATTCAGTCTCCAGCAGGGGCTTTAGCTCAGTGGCATAAGTGCCTGCTTGGTAAATGTGAGGTTGTAAGTTCAATCCCTGGTACCCCCCTCAAAAAAGAAAAAAGAATTCAATCTCCAGTACAGAAACAAACAAACAAACAAACGGTTAAAGGGTAGCCTTCATTATAGGTAAACTGGAGGAAAACTCAAATATTCTGAATAGAGGATTTTAAATGTAAAGGACTTTCTAGTAATGTGACCATCTACTAGAACATTACTAAAAAGACAAACAGTGATACAGGGAAATGAAATAAATGATGAAGGACTAAGCAAAAAAATAAAAAAATTAGACCACAAAATAATATGAAAATGTAGTTTATAACTATATTTTTTTAGAAAAGAAAAAAAGGACAATGATAAACACCCAAGAAATAATTTTTTTGTATGAAAGCAAAGTCAGGCAAAAATCATTTACTGAGTATTTTTTTCCAACAACCTTCACAAATGTTCTTATGTGCAGTAGGTATCAGTGTCATCCACTCACAGAGAGGCTGCCCTGTGCACTGGCCCAGTAGCCACAGGGAAAACACCAGAAGGAAGAGACAAAGTGGAAATTGCAATACAGATTTATCCAATGCTGAACCCAAACTCCCTCCATTACAACAAAGAATTTAAT
The DNA here is from genome assembly GCA_004027455.1 of Hydrochoerus hydrochaeris. Classification (NCBI taxonomy): domain Eukaryota; kingdom Metazoa; phylum Chordata; class Mammalia; order Rodentia; family Hydrochaeridae; genus Hydrochoerus; species Hydrochoerus hydrochaeris. Next base: position 807,018 of record PVLA01000094.1, read on the forward strand.
GTTTATTTGATTATTCTTTTTCTATAAAGTTGCATTAAATTGCAACTTAATAATACCATTTGACATAATTGCCTCACATCTTGGCGGATCAATGCACTAGCATTCCTGTTATGCTGACATGCTTGAGGCAAATAAAAAGTGACAAGCCTGAGGATGTTTAATTTCCAGTTGGGAGGAAAGGAAGGGTGTGAGCTAAGGCAGCCAGGGAGGCTCAGGCCATTCCACTCTCCTCCCCAGCGCAGTTCCCAGGGAGGGAGCCGTGCACGCACGTTTTCTGCTGCTCTTTGGGCTAAGGGCCCAGGTTTGTCTTTGGGAAAAATAACAGTAGCTTGGAAGTTGTTGATAACTCAGGGCTGAGAATAAGCATATGATCTTCCAATCATGCCTTCCACTTGTCAGACTCATCCAAAGGAAAAAATTAGATTTTTAAGTTTAAACACCAAAATATTCATTTCTGGTAAGTCTCCATCTAGCCTTCTTTTCTTTCTTTCTTTCTTTCTTTCTTTCTTTCTTTCTTTCTTTCTTTCTTTCTTTCTCTCTCTCTCTCTCTCTCTCTTTCTTTCTTTTTCTTCTGGATACCAGGGATCAAACTCATGACCTCACACTTGCCAGGCAGGTGCTTGCGCTGCTGAGCTATGTCCCCAGCCCTCTAGCTTTCTTCTTCTTACTGCTGTTGACTGGTAGAGTAAAAGATATGTCTAACATCTGGACTTAATAATGTTTCCTAATACCGACAAGCATCTTTGTTCATGGAAATTCTCTCTTTACATTAAGATGTATCTATTCATCTCACACGTTGTGAATAGGCACACGGTTAGTTGACTGTCAAAGTAACACACTAAGGCAACAGCATCATACCGCATAGCCAACAGTCGTATCAGTTACTAAACACACCATATTCCACCGACACTGAGTGTGAGAAACTTCCTGGTTGTATTTTATGACTAGTTAGATAGTAGGCCCAGAAGCCCGGGCAGGCTTTGGGCAGGGCTTGAGCACTGAGAGCCAGCAATCAATTTAAATTCTGGCTCTGTAACTTACTGTCAAGACAATTCTGCTCAGAGTTCTTCAGTTTTTAGAGCCTAATTGGCTTCTACCTTATGAGGATCAGAAGGACTTAGGATAAACATACATTGTGCCTGTTATTTGTAAGCACCAGTATAACATAGTGTACTGGTTATCAAAGTTATGGCCCCCAGGTCAGAAGCATGAGCATTACATGCTTAAAAAAACAAACAAACCAAATTTTGTGACAGTGCTTACATAGCATGTTGGAGGCCATGTGTTCAAATCTCAGCAAGACGGGAGTGGGGTCCAATTCTTGGACTTGAACCTAGGCCTACTGATTCAGAAACACTGGAGACAGAGTCCAGCTCTGTGTATTTTAACAAACACTCTAGATAATTCTGAGGCCTGTTAAGGTTGAGAACTATTGGCAAAATTGTTCAGTGTGAAATGCCATCTGGAAGACGGGGCTCATAAATACATCTTCAAGTGTAGATGTTAAGAGCATGCAATAATGTTTGCCTCTTTATATGTACAGGATAAGTGTTGATATTATTTGTATCTGAGAACCAGAGAGTATGCATGCTATAAAGAATATCTGAGTCAAACATTTTTCAATAGACCTAATATAATAGCACTGAGTACACGGGTTTGGCACTCAAACAACTTGCGATCATATTTCAGCTCTGCCATCTAGAAGTCATGGGCTTGGCAGGGTCTCTCTAGGCCTCAATGTCCTTATCTGTAAAATGGCAATCATAGCAGTATTACTTGAAGTAATTGTGGTGGCATTAGAACATGCTCAGTGAGTGTTTGCAAAGATTTTCTCTTTGAGCAAACGTCAGCAGACTCCAGTGAGCTCTCTGCTTAACTAGCCCTGATCCAGGACTTCCAGATTACCGAAGCCTGACAAGTCACTCATCCTGGGTGTCTGATCATCTCTGGCATCTGAGCAACTTCTTTTGAAGGGCTGGAGATGGCACTTGGGCTTTGCATGTATTAGGCAAGGGGTTACACTAACCCAGCCCTGCTGATCAAGTCCTTCAGCCTCCACCAGTCTTCTGGTGGTATCTGATCACTGGACCTGCCTTCAGCAAGAAGCTGATCAAGTCTGTTTAGCCGGAACCACTTTTACCTTGTTATTTTCTCTTATTTATTTCTCACCTGCACTGTCTCCCCTCACAAATCTCCGCTTTTCCTTACCATATTCAGAGTCAAGCCTAGTCTTTCCCATTTCTGCAAAATTCCATTAAAATAGTAGGTACACCTCTCACAACAGTTCTGAATAAAATCTGCCTAACCGTTTCATTGTTGTCAGAATAACATTTTCCTCAACAGCGTCATGGATGAAAATATTGGTTATTAAGAATTATTCTTCAAAGAGAGTCATTGAGGTGAATGATGGACAGTCGCCCAGTGATTTTTAAGTCTTAAAATTGTCACGATCATTATCCTAACCTCGATTCCCACATACTCTTAAAACTTCTGTACAATTCTGTAACTTTGGGGGGTAGACTTTAGGGTCACAAAATATCCCATGACTTCCGATGAGTTTACTTTGTGTAATTAACTTTGATGCTCCATTTAAAAAGCTCCCAGTGTCGTGGGCCGAGCCTCAGGGGTAGGTACAGGTGGCAGCTATTGTCCTGTGTGAAAGGGGCACCAGTACCCACATCTCTGAAGGAGAGACCATGCAGGTGTCACTAACAGGAGTCCTCTCAGCTGCATCACGCCAAGTTCACGCTTTCCAATGAGGCTTTGTTGATCTTGGAGACCGACATCCCCTGGCATCGGTGCACACTGAAGGCTGGAATCGGTTCACAAAAGGCTCTCTAAGAGGCTTCACAAAGTCTCCATTACCTTCTTTCAGCAGGTGGAGGGCTTTATTCCTGGTGCTGTGTTTTTTTCTGCTGTAGCCGCCTGGCCCTAAGCCTTCTTTGTTTCTACCCAGATGCCAGCTTTTAGTTAACTATTCTTCTTCTTTTTTAAAAAAAATCTACCAACCATCTGGAGAAAACTGATTGGGGCTCAGGTCATTTTTGTACCTCTTAAAAAAAAAAAAAAACACTGTGTAGGTAAAGGGATTTGTCAAATCCATGAATGACCCTTCTCGGATTTCAAAGGTGCTTCGGATTGGCAAGAGCTCCTTCATGGAGAAGCTGAGTCCAACAGAGGCAAAGAGGGGTGTGCTCACACTACAAAATGGCTTGAGAAATATAGATCTGCCCAATTATAATTCAAACAAAAACAAGCCAGGAACTGTAGTCAGCTAAGGCACTCCTGGCCCAGCATCTGGGCTTTGCATGCATGCATGCATAATTAAGCTCCAGGCAGCTGCAGGCTTCTGCAGTGCAACAGGGCAGGCAGGATGTCATAATACACAGTAGGCTGCATATCAATGGAACTCTTTTTAAATTCACATGAGCCTAAGATAAAAAGACATCAGCAAAAATTAAACAGCGTTCAAAATGTCAGTGAATTGTGATACAAGCCACCAGGAAAACAGTGGAAACTGACTTGGTTTTCCCTCATTGTTCTTTTTCCTCCACACAGATGACAGCAACAGTGCTGACTTTGTTTTAAAATACACACACTCATTAGATGAAAAAGATTGGTGCACATTTAAGCAACTTCCAAGGCATCACAAGAAGAGCAAAATCTGCTTTATTTTGAAAGACAACAGAGAAAATCACACACACACATTGGGGTATTATGATATGCAGATGGTTAGCTTTCAGCAGAATTAAATATTCATGGAAGATAAAAATCTCTCCCATTGTATTTTTGGTGTACATGGGAAGGTAATGGCTCAGTGCCCTCTACAGCCACATAACAGACAGACCCTGTTCTCTGTACTCGCGCTCTACACACAATGATGGTTCAGACCCCATCCTGAGATGTCACCCTTGCTGAGGCCTCAGAGGCCCTTCCAGGTCCAGGCTGCCCTGCAGTGGCCAGCGACGTCACAGAGAGAGCTTGGGAAGCACAGCCATGGGAAAAGACTCTCAGCTCTGTTTTGTTTACTCAGTGCCCCAAGCCTTCATAAATGGACACAGCCAAGGGCCACCGGCAGTCTTTCAGGCTGGAGCAGGTACCTGGACACTTCACATCTTCACAGGCCTCTTCCTCAGCCCGGGGCGGTGAGTGAGGAGTGCCTGCCATTTGTAGTTGCGTTGCATACTTTTGTGAGACAGGGAATCAGAGGAGTTTGCCTTTAATCTCACAGGTGACAATGGGAAGGGCTAAGATGCTCCTGGACAAGGACACTTTGTTGCACAGGACTGGATTTGTCATCTCTGAAACTCCGCTCCCTGCTTTCCTTGTTTCCTCCCAGCTTTGCCCACTCCCCACCCCATGTGCCAACTCACACAGAAAACACAATTCTCAGAAGGGCTTTTGTTGAGGAAGAGCAATGACAAAGATGTGTTTGCTCCTCATAGGCTAAGGAAAAAAAGAATTTATTAGTCATAGATCAGCTAGATGAGTGAAAACTAAACCTGCTGAAAAGAAGGCATTATGAAAGCGGGACCAATAATGTTCTTCTGGATTTCAGTTTGGTTCTGAATTTACTTCACTTTAATCCAGTTAGGAAACAAACTCTACCCATTGCACTCATTGGAGTCATCTACTCAGACACACTGTAATTATCTCTGCTTCTCTTTCCCCGTACTTTGAGAACACGGCCTCTATAGAAGACGTGTAATTAAAGGCACATAGCCACGACGTCCCGTGTCATCCGTCACGTTTATCCATACTCGTGAGATCACTGTTTGAGCAGTCTTACTGTGCCGTCCCAGTCCTCTTTCTGATCAAGAATACTGTCCGCAAATAAATCCTACCGTGTCTTCAATTTGGATTCGAAAACATTTTCTCTAGGTGCTACTTTTATATCTGCATTTCATTTTTAAATTTCATTTTAATTCATTCTTTTTAAAACTCCCTGACCCTCTTCTCTCTCCCTGTACCTTCCAGCTCATGGTCCCCTTGCCATTTGCAAAAGCTCTGTTTTCGTTACTTTTCCTTTAATTCATTTTTTCATCTCCTTTCTTTGCCCTTCATCTCCCTTCCTCCATCTCTTGTTCCTCTGTTCATTTGAAGAAGATCTCCCTGCTTCCTACTTATCTATCTTCTATTGTGGTATGTTTTGAGTTTCTCACATAAGAGAAACCATGTGATATTTAAGCTTATGAGTCTGACTTACTTCACTTCATATTATGGTCTCAAGGTAAAACCATTTTCCTACAAATGACTCAACTTTATCTTTCTTTATGGTAGACTAATATTCCGTAGTGTATAAATTTTAAAGACAAACATAAATGTGTGTACATAAGTGGGTTCCCAAATATAAATAGGTGTGATGCTCAGGAATCAAACCTAATTCCTTCTTTTTCCCCTGACTGTGAATTATGATTTTAGTTAAAAAAAAAAAAGATAATATTTCAGTAATAGGAATTTTCAACTTTTCTCTATATTATCCTCAAAAGCCTGAACTTACTCAGAATCAAAGTTTTTATCTTATTGAAGGATACAGTGATAGAGATACAGGAATCCAGGAGATGGCTGAAAACTCAACCCCAGGATCCAGTGACAGTGGCCATTGCACAGTCAGGACCTCACAGATGACACACAGGGCTACGGGCCACACTCTGAGAGGGATAGGTAAGAAGGCCTTTCCTGGAAGAAGCATGAATACCCCCCATAAAGATGTGAAAGTTACTCTTCCTTGGCTTTATGGAAGTATATGGATGGTCCAGTTTACATTTGAGTACAAAACATGATGTTTTAATATACATATTTTTGTGAAATTATCACTAGAAATAAGTTAAGAACCTATTACTTCAAGTAGTTAGCTGTTTTTTTCTGGTAAGAAAAACTTGAGATTTACCCTTTTGCAAATTTCAAATATATAGTTCCTTATCACTAACTACAATTATAATACTGTACATTGGATTCTGAAACTTATTCATCTCAGAACTGTTTGACCAAAATTTTCACTTTCCCTTCCACCTTTATCCATGGTGTCTTAGTTACTGTACTGTGTTGTTGCTAGGACAAAATACTCAGTACCTACACATTAGAGGAGGAAAGGTTTACTTAGCTCACAGTTTGTAGAGGTGGCAGTCCATAGTCGGCTGACTCCATGTTAGGATGGCATGGCAGAGGAGAAACTGTCCATGACAGGGCAAGCAGGCAGCAGCATGACTTTCTGCTTCTTTCCCTTTTTATTCTATCCAGATGACACTCCTACTGGTTGGTCCCACTCACACCCAGAGTGGCACACATACTGGTTGATGCCACTCACACCCAGGGCGTCTTCCCTTTTCAGTAAAACCATTCAGTCAGACACAGAGCTGTGCTGAACTCATTAGCAGATTAATCCAGTATCACATACCCATGATCCACCTACCTCTCCAAAACCCTATTTATGAGTGCATGAGACTTTGGAGGGATATCTAGACATAAGCCATAACACTTGATAACCACCATTCTGCTCCATTACTATGCTTTTTAAAATTTTATAAGTGAGATCATGTAAGATTTGTGTGTCTGTGTTTAATTTAATTTACTTAACATGATATACTTCAGGTTTACCGGTTTTGCAAATTGCAGATTCCAAATTGCAAATTCAGCAACTTGAAGGATTTATTCTTTTTTAAAGGCTGATTAATATTCATATATATATATATATATATATATATATATTTCATATATATTACATTTGTTTTAACTACTCATCTATTATAGGACATTTAAGTTATTTGCATATCTTAGCTATTATGAATTAGTATTGCAATGAACTTGGGAGTGCAAAATCTCTGAGATAGTGATTTTATTTCCTTTGAAGACAGAACCAGTAGTGGGATTGCTGGCTGATATACTTCTAATTTTAGACTTTTGAGAAATCTTTGTACTATCTTAACTAACAGACATACTACTGATTTATTTCTACTAAAAAGTGTACAAAGGTCTCTTTTTCACCACACCCTTACTGACACACTTATTATTTTTGGTACTAGCCATTCTAACTGAAGTGAACTCATATCTCATTGTGATTTAGCTTTGCATTACCCTGATAATGATGTTGAGTACTTTTTCATACACTTGTTGGCCATTTATACATCTTCTTTTAAGAAATGTCTATGTAGGTCTTTATCTCATTTTTTTTTACTTGAGTTGCTTTTTTGCCATTGAGGTATACGAGTTACTTACATATTAGATATTTAACCCTTATTTAATATGTAGTTTGCAAATATTTTCTTCCATTTTCATAGTTTGTTCTTGTTTCATTGATTGTTTCCTCTGCTGTGCAGAAATATTTTTTTTATTTTAAAAAGGATAAAACAAAATAAAACCAATTAAAACAAAGCTGCATACAAGATATAGGATTTCAAACATTACAAAATCAGCAATAGTTACCGTAATGCCTTTTGATGTCTTCAAAATAGCTGCAGATAATTTTGGATATGGTGAAAAGCAAATGGAACAGAATAGAATATAAAAAATGAAAACAAAACAGTGAATGCAATAAAGGATTTCAAACAAGCCCATAGTAAATCCAAAATGGCTGCCATAATATGTCTTGCTGTCTTTGAAATAGCTGCTCCTGTGATTGGATTTAACATAATCAAACAAAAGAGAATAAAACCCAAACCAACAAAACAATGGAAACTATATAGGACCTCAAAACAAGACGGTAGGGAACCAACAATGACTACGACCCTCAGAAGGAGACTCCCCCTGTATGTCACACTGCATACCTCTATCCTCTGAACCTATGATCAGACCACTGGGCCTAGACCTGCAATGTCAGTGAAACACCAAAGCACCACAGGCATCCACTTGCATTTCACCTCCATAGCTATCAGCACAGCCTGTGTGTTCTCTGGATAAGCCTGTCATTTATGGGGTGTGGGGGTGGTCCTTCTTGTTTGCCAGCCTGTGTGCCAAAACGAGCTGTGATCTGTCTGTTCCAGTCCATTTCTGGCCCATGCATGGTGCTGGTTGCCAGACTGGGCTTGCTTGCTGGCGTGGCTTTGTTCTCTCTACTCCTGGTCTGCGAATGACACTGACTCAAGGGGAGAGACTGGGGTCTGTCTGTTCCAGTCTGGCAGTGCTCCATGCATGGCACTGGTTCCCAGCCAGTAATTTTTGTTTAACACAGACCCGCTTGTTTATTTTTCCTTTTGTTGCTTGTATCTTTACAAAACATTATTGCAAACACTGATATTAGACTTTTCCTATGTCTTCTTCTAGAAGTTTTATTGTTTAGTGGCTTATGTTCAGGTCTATTTTTTATATGTGATATCAAGGATTGAACCCACAGAGTACCAAATGATGCCCTTAGCCCTCTTGATTTAATTTTATTTTTAAAATTTTGAGACAAGGTCTCACTAAATTGTCCATGTTGACCTTAAGCTTATGATTTTTCTGTTTTAACCTTCAGAATAGCCGAGATTATAGCCATGTGTTACCATATCCAGCTTATGTTTAGGTCCTTAACCCATTTTATGTGTGTGTGTATCATGTAAGACAAAGTCTATTTTCATTCCGCTGCATGTGGATACCCAGGTTTTTTTCAGTAAACTATTTGAGGAGACTATCTTTTCCTATTGTGCATTTTGTTGAAAATTAGTTGATGGTATAGGTTGGGTTCATCTCTGAGCTCTCTATTCCATTCCACTGGTCTATGTGTTTGTTTTTTCCAGTACCACACTTTTTTGATTGCTATAGCTTTCTAACATAATTTGAAATCTACATATGTAATGCCTCCAATTCTACTTTTTGTGGTTCCACACAAATTTTAAGGTTGTCATGGAAAATGGCATTAGAATTTTGATAGGGATTATAGTCAATCTGTAGATCACTTTAGGTAGTCAGAATAAAATAACAACATAAATTCTTCCAATCCATGAACACAATATCTATTTCTATTTGTGTCTTTCATTAATATTTTATAAGTTTCATACTGCAGTTGGTGGCACATGCCTTTAATCCCAACCCTTGTGAGGCAGAAGTATTGTTATGAGTTCAAAGCCAGCTTGGGCTACACAGTGAACTCAAGACCAATCTGAACTACATAGCAAGATTCTATTTCAATGAAACAAACAAATAAACATTTTATAAGTTTCAATGTACAGATCTGTTTTAGTTACTTTTCTCTCATTGCTGAGACAAAATACCCAACACCCAAAGTTAGGGAAGGAAAGGCTTGTTCAGTTCACAGTCTGTGGGGGTTTCAGTTCATAACTGGCTGGCTTTAAGGCAGAGTGGGAGGGCAGAGGAGAAACAGTTGAAGAGGCAAAAGCAATAAGAGCAAAAGAGGGATGCAAGCCCTCTTTTCTTCCCTTGTATTGTATCCAGACTACTTCCCCTAGGGCAAGTGCAGCACTCACACCCTCTCCCTGCCCTCTTCTTGCACAGGATGAGGATGTTTACAAAGTGAGGCCCCTGGCTTCCTGCTGAGTGACTTAAACTTCCAAACTTCTCAAGGGACAATGTATGAACCATTACCGGATTGCTTGTCTACCTTGTTTGATTGATTCCCAAGTATATTTGATTTTATTTTAAGTGAGATTATTTCTTAATTTCTTTTTCAAATAATTTATTGTTAGTATATAGAAATGCAACTGAATTTTATGTATTGTTTCCTATCATGCAAAGTTACTCAACTCTAAACAGTGTATTTATTTTTATGTGTAGAAACTTTAAAGTTTTCTTTATACAAGATCATGTTGTCTGCAAATAGAGATAAGTTTACTTTTTCCTTTCTAATTTGGATGCTGTTGATTTCTTTCACTTGACTGATTAAGAAATTTCCTTATTTCTTCCAGATACTACATACCCCCATTAATCCATGGTCATTTTGGACAACACCAGCTTATTTTTCTGGGACAGGTAGTGATTTTTATTTATACATTTCCATTTGACCAGCTGTTCCTAAACTCTTGAGTCTCTGAAGAGAGGAAGAAACCTTGCTTGAACTATCATCACACTACCTACTTCACAAAGCATGAAAATAGTGCCATTAATTTTAGCAGTGCTTAGGGGAAATCAACTACTAGAAATCCTCTCACTCTGCTTCTGGTGTCCTCCCTCCCAGGACATTTTGGCAGCTCAAGAGCATGATTTTTGGATCTCTCTTACAAGGATGTTTTAAAAGAGATGAGGGCATGTCATCTTAATTATCAAACATGGTTTAATTTTTTTGTAAGAAATTTATCTCCTAACGGCCATGAAACAAATGCTTCATTATAGCACTGAGGACACGCTTACTTTTCTACGACAAGGCAAAAATGCTTGTTAGGTCACCCTAACACAGACTGACTTTTCTCTTGAAGATATCCTGAAATAAAAGGACAATTGCCTCAAATAGACCTTGCTTTGCTTAAAATATCCTAGTGTCTGCTGTATGTCTTTTGGTATTGTTTTATCATAATGCAAAGATAGCTCTTACTGTTTGAGGTCAGAATTCTCCCCCAACAATTTTTATAAATATTATTGGAAAATGTGTGATTTTAAATATAAACAGGTACATTTTCATTGCAGAACAATGGAAAACAAGATATCTAAACCATATACTGCAGATACAATTAGCACCGGGTTAGGAATTCTGAGAGCATGTGCTCTTTGGGGACATTGAGAGGGTCTAATAGGAGTCCTGGTGACATTTCAGGAGGCTAAAAGTCTGCATAGCATCTAATGATCTAATCACCCAAAACTAGATTATGCTAGGCATTCTAGCCCTTTTTTGGGGAGGGAGGATTTACATTTTCTACAATGCAAATTTCCCTTAATTTGTATCCTAAATATCTATAGAACTTTAGAACCTTCTCTACTACCTATCTCTTAACTAGCATCTGGTCTGGTCTCCCTCAAATTCATCCTATCAGTCCAATGGCCTCTGAAATACAAGTCTGGAATTATTGGTTCCCTCAGTGACTCTCTCAGTGACAGGTAAACAAGCCCTGTGTTTGGGCTCCACCCTCCCTCACCAGCTTCCTCTTCAGGGAATAGCACCTTGAGGCCTCACCAAGCAGGTTCTACAGCAAGGTCCTTGCAGTTTTCAGGTTTAGATGACGAGGTCCCTTCTGTCTGGAACACGCTACCACACTGTCCTTCCAGGCCTGCTTCTGCTCATTCACTAGTGTTTGGTATAAGGATACTGACACTCACTGACAGTTTTCCTATTTCCTCACTTCTCCAGAGGGATGGAAATATCCCTCTGAGTTTCTCCATCACGCTTTCTGCGTCTCTATTATTGCTTCAAGAGATAAAATTCTACCCACAGCTCACCTTACTGCTTTGATCCTGGCTGGGATGTTGCCTAGAAAGACAATGTTTAGGTACATTTCAACCATGTCTGCAAGTGGCAACATCTGAATTAGAAAAAGAGGCAAAGGCAGAGCCAAAGGGGCTCTGGACAGATTATCACCAAATAGGGGACCTTGGCATATGAAAGGGAACACAGACAGGATGTTGGGGACCTTTCCTGAAGCCGGTCATCAGAGCCTCATGCAGGAGGAGCCCTCTGTCCTCAGAAGAGAGGCGCACACTAGTTTCCGTACTCAAGGGTCACAGAGAAGAATCAGAGCAGCAGAACTAAGTGGCCTCCGGTTCATCACCGTCAGGTCACACCCTCTCTTCCCACCTTGTGTTTCTGTAGCTGTCCACTCTTCATCGACCTAGCATGAAGGTGGACAGGTTTAGCCCCTCCTTCAGGCCTTTATTTCTTTATGAAAGCTCATATGTCATGTAAAAATCATAAATTTTAAGCTTTCATCTTGTTAATTTGTCTTTTGGTATAGGGACCTCAAACTTGAACTAGGGACAGAGAGAAAAAGATGCTTTTGTCCTTTGGAGATTGTGTATGTCAGAATGCTCTAGAAACCACTAGAAGCTTGTTGAAGGAAAAGGGTCCCAGGAGGATGCAACCCTGTAGAAGGTCCACTTTACCTATTCTGCAGAGATATTGAATAATCAACTGTTTTCCTCTCCTCCGTTTGAAAAACAGAGGCATAATTGAAACCATAACATTATGACTTCACTTTGGGTTAGAAAAAAATTCTTTCCTCAGCTGAACTAGAGACTTGTGTCTAGCTGATTTCTGAACAATACTGAGGAAGGAGAGAATGTCTGGAGCTTAACATCAGTGGAGCATTGCTGTCTTTGTCTATACTTGGCTCTAGAACAATTGCCATTGAGATATTACTAAAAAAAAAAATCATGTTTTTTTCAATAGCTAAATTTCTTTGCCTTCATTTGTCTTTTTTTCTAAAAAAAAAAAAAGCAGAACTTAAGTAATATATGTACTACAAGGAAATTCTGGTTTTTATGTTAAATATTATGGTAAATATGATCATGAAAATTAGATTCTTTTGTATATCTAAGTATTTTCACTTAAACTTTATTTCAGAGAGTCAAAGCCTATAAAAGTGGAAAGAACGGTGGAAATATCTATTTGCATGATTTTACAAATAAAACTTTTTAAGTTATAAGCAAAAATTCTGGGCCCAGATTACCTGGGTTTATCTGCTGGCATAAAATTCTGTGACCTTAGGTAAGTGACTTAACTTCTTAGCCAGAGTTTAACTTAGCAAAACGGGAGTGAAGAGAGCATCTATTTTCCAGTGGTGCTGGGAAGTTAAACGGGTTAACAGTATGTGTGCAATAATATTACTGTTATTGTTTTCTACACCTGATAGCAAATTAATACAGAATAATATTCAATTTTTTTTCTTTTTTAATTTAATTTTATTTAAAGAGGGGGAAAAAAGCAAAACAGAAAAAAGGGTAGAAACAATACAGAATTTTAAAAAAACAGTAAGAAATCACTAGTTGATACATTACATATTGCCTTCTTCAATATAGTTGTTCAAGTTACAAAATTAAAGCATACAAAGTGGACATTCAAACAGTGAGGCTGCAAACAGTTCTGTTCACTGATCCAACAAAAACTTAGCAACATAGTTATCAATCTTACACACTTAAATATACATGTAGTTATATTCTTTAGAGCTCTTTCTTTTCCTCCTTTTGCTTTTCAAGTCTATTATCTGTTTAGTTATATCATGTTTCAGGTTGCTCAGTATCTTACTGATCAGTTTTGCTGTTATTCACTTTTTAAAATTTTTTCTCGTTTGTCTTTTTTTTTATTTATTTAATTTAATTTAATTTAATTTAATTTAATTTAATTTGAAGATAGTAAAATACAGCATAACAAGACTGGACAAAGCCAATTGAGGCAGTGCAGTGAAATTGGTACAGAACCTCACAGCAGGTTACCGGGAAAACAGCAATAGGTACAATAGTATATCTGGTTTCTTCACAATAGTTGTTCCTTCAATCAGGTAGAGCAATATTGAAGGAAATACTGAAATTATAAAAAAAGAATATTGAATAGAGCAATACCATTGATTGGAACAGAGCAAAACAGATAAAAATATTTGCCTTCAAAGAGATGGTAGAAGAAAATCCCCCTTATTTGCTATATTGCATATAGGCAAACTCGCAAAAGATGCTCAGATCTCCGGCTCTCACTTGCTAGCGGGGGAGGGGAGGAGGGTATGAGATGGATATTTGAGTCTTAGCCTGCAGGCCGGTAGGCCCACAGCTGCCCACTAGAGCGGTGAGCTGGCTGCCTATTTTCCCAGCACCCCAAGTTCCAACATGGCGCGGATCTTAGGAAATGCTGATATGGTTCTCGCCCTTGGTTGGCTACGGCTTGGGAGGCCACAGACACTTAGCAGACCGGTGTGCTGGCTGCCTGTTTTCCCAGCGCCCCAAGTTCCAACCAATATTCAGTTTTTCACACTTATGTCTGAGGTTCTTTTCACAACTTCTCACTTTCCCAAGTCCATTCAGTTTTCATCTGTCTACTCTTTCCCTCATTTTGAGCCCAGAACTTCTACCTCTGGGCTAAGGATACAGTGGCATATGTATTTCTGTCTCTACTTGTCTGTCTCTCTGATCTAATTTTTGCCTCTCTTTTTTCAGTTCAGCTGAACCCAGCACTAGAGAGAATCTTTAGGCCAATCAAACATTCTTGGAGCACAATCTGCGTAAATGACCTTAACTTTCACCATCATGAGCTGGCCACCCCTGACTCAGGACGTTCACCACCAGCCGCTGTTACAGGTGCTCCTGGTGACCACGGAACTTGTGGAACATGCTTGCTGAGACGTCTGGGATAATCTCACTTGTGCGCATCCTGGCATGGTTGTCAATAATGCACCCATTTCCTTTTGCAAGTGTCACTCTACCCAAAATGCAAGGCCACCCTGGCCCTCCCCGCCATGTCCTCTGAGACCTATGCTTTTAACCTTGACTGGTTGGCATTTTCTGCAGCAAAAGACTTCTCTTTTACATGGCCCTTGTATTCCCCCTGTCTGCCCCTTCCTCCATCCCCAGTACACTTCCTACCCCTTGGGAAAGGAGCCTCACCCTCAGCCTTCCAGGACAGCTTCCCCATGAACACACTGCCAGGGAGCTCAGCTGACGTCTGCTCCCCACTGCAGATTGCTGTCCTCCCCTCTAAAACCCATCTTGCGCTGGTGGACCTCTGCAGTCCCCCGTCCAGATCTCTCTAAAAGGAAGGCCAGAGTGGGGAGCTCATTCAGTTTTAGGAATTTCTGGCTTCTGTTAGACTCAGTAAGCCTGAGTAATAAGCGACTGGATTTTGCCCAAGCAAATCTTGCCTTCAATGTCAGTCTTTGGCAGATACAAATGTGACATGCGCAGAACAGGGCCTGACCACACCAGATCTTAGGGTGAGGGACCAGATGACCACATAAGAAAGACCAGCCATGCATCTGCTGGCCCGGAGACTGAGATCATGCACATGGACAGTCAGTCAGTCAGTCAAGCCTGCATCATGGGCACTCAATCAAAACCTGAGTATTATACACAGCTTGTGTGAGCTTTTCTGGCTTTCCTGGTTGGCAGTGCTGTGGTTATTGCCATGCATCAAGTCCTGCTCCACAGGAGGGGACAGGAGAGGCTTCAGGTTTGGGAAGACCATGTCAGACTGTGCAGGAACAGCTCTGAGTGAGTTCTGGCCTCCTCTCGTGAACTGCTGAAATGGAGGGCGGTTCTGGGCGTGCCCTGCACTGGCGCTCCCAGTTCTGGGAGGAGACTGTGCCCTCTGACTTGTGCAACTTGGCTCCGTCCAGTGGGCCCACGTTTGCATCTTTATGTTTCCAGGGTAGACAGGACAGGGCCTGGTCCCTTAGTTTCGGGGGCTCCGTTCCTGGCCAGAGTTGCCTGGGGAGGGATGGGAAATCCTCCAGGGTTGAAGAGATGCCTCACTTCTTGGTCCACAGGGTCTGAGTCTCACTTTTCAAGTTCATGCAAATGTGACTGTTCCTGGATGGTAAAAACAAGTGGTCGGTCACCTCCAGAGTTGGTGCCAGAATTTCTCTTTACAGAGAAAGGAGACATCATGGTCAATTCCCAGCTCCAGGTCGCCAGACCTGAGCTGCCTCTTGTTGGGCCACCCTTTTCCTCTGCTTTGGCTGGAAGAGTTGGACTGTTCTATGCCCCAAGTGCCACCACTGTGTCCCTGGCTGAGTGTGGAGCACATCCATCCGCAGCCACAGTGCTGCACTCTTTGGTTTGAAAAGTCACGCAAGGTACTTGAAGGTCATGAAATCCTGGGACAGATACACAGAACACAAGAAGCTGCATTCAAGTTAGCAAAATAATGGTCATGAAGATTGTAAGATGTTAAGAGTAAGGCACATTTTGAGTTTTCCTAGTCGAGCTGCTGGAAAAGTGATAGAACACTAGAATTTCGTTTTGCAGGCTCTCCATGCCCGCATGATGAGGTCGTAGAGGCAATGGGAGAAGGTCTAGGACTGGGAATTGGCTCTCAGATATCCTTTACTCATCGGTGTAATAATAAGTTCTGTTACCTTTTTCTCATGTATTCACTTATCTGTTTTTTATTTCTTCTTTTGCCATTCTGATTTGTAGCATGTTAAATTTGAATTTTAGATTCCTTACCTGGAGCATTAGTGGATATGGTAAATGGGTTTCTCAGTGATGTGCAAATCCTAATCCCTGAAAACTGTGAATATATTTAGTTACAAGGCAAGATAGTTCTAGGGCTGCTAACTGCCTGTCTTTAATATAGAGGTAATATAGGTGTGAATTTGGGGCTTGATGTAATCACAAAGGTCCTCAAAGTAGAAAAATGAGGCAAAAGAGGTCAGGATCAGAGGGAGGCAAAGTATAGAAGGAGAGAAGAAAGATGTAGGTTTGCATCATACAAGCTGCTAAATTTATGGTATTTGGTACAGCAGCAAATGAAAACTAATCCAGTGAAGATTTTAAGATGTCTGTGGGAAATTCTTTTCTTTAGTCCGAGTATTCGGAAGTCCAGTCTCTGAGGCCACCTAGGTTCAGTCCTTGGCTCTTATAATGTGAGAACTAAGTGAATTAAATATCTAAAGTTCTTATGATGGCACCTCCATGGCTCCAGTAAATTGTTGACACTATTGTGTTTTCTAT
Source organism: Hydrochoerus hydrochaeris (assembly GCA_004027455.1). Taxonomy (NCBI): domain Eukaryota; kingdom Metazoa; phylum Chordata; class Mammalia; order Rodentia; family Hydrochaeridae; genus Hydrochoerus; species Hydrochoerus hydrochaeris. The sequence goes on from PVLA01000094.1 coordinate 823,530, forward strand.
TCCTCTGCTGACACGCCATCATGGAGAACAGCTGTTCTAATTTCTAAAGCCTACACTTGCATCAAAGTCTTATACTGGTATGTTGAAAAAATACTATCTGTGCAATGTGCAAAAATTTAAGCTAAACACTTACAACAAGCTAAAGATGCACAAGCTATGCATTTAAATCAGGTGGAGCAGAGAACTTTACACAATTAGCTGATTGCCGGTGAGTAGAGAGGTTCTGATTTTTCCTTAATTGAACTGCTAAGAAAAAAGGGGTTAGAAAAAAGGGTTTGGTGGGTTTTTTTTAGACTTTTTATAAAGTGTGGTAAAGCAAAGAGTTTGTTTAAAAGCACACTGTCAGATAAGGGTGGGTCAAGATGTGTTTGCTTAGAAAAAATCATTTGCCAAAAAAAAAAAAGAAGAAAGAAAAGAAAGCAAACACTTTCTTTTTGATGTCTAATTTGGAGCTTTTCAATATTTCTATTTATGATGCAAAGAACATTTGCATTGCTGCAGAACGGTTCTGTACTATTTGCAAGTCCAGCTGACACTTTCCAATGCAAATCACAGTGTTTGTACTTGTACAAGGCGCCCACCTAGATCCTGAAGATGATAGAGCAGAAGGTCATAGAACTCTAATGTGCATTTATATTTGAATGTCTTTCTCCCTGCTCTCACCGCTCAGCAGCCTTTCTATTCCTCCCCGGTTCTGTTGAAAATACTGTTCACGTCCCAAGGAGAAACACCTGCTTCCTCGCCTATTCCAGTCTCTCTCACTTTTTGCTGTTTTAACTTTATCCATTTAGTGGCAGGCTCCAGAGATGGCCTAATTTCTGCGTCTCGCATGAGCTCATTCTTCTGTTCTCCTGACCCCTTTGTCACTCTTGCCTCTGTTATTTCTGTCTAGACCATGGCCAGTGCTTCAGCCCCAGCTTCTTCTCCTCTGTTCTCCATCCAGTGATTACTCCCAGGTGCAGTTTTGATATTATCACCCTAATTTGTGCAGCACTTCACTGTCTACTGCTAGCTACTACATTAAACCTAAATCTCTGATGCCGATGTTCAAGGCTGTTGTTGCCACCTGTGTATACTCGAGGTTTGCCTCTCCATCAGCTCTGAGGCTGCTCCTTCTCCCTCAAATGACTTTCTCAGTTCCTTTTCTGCACTGTGATGTCTTACCTATTATTTAACCAAATTTTAAAAAAAAAAAATCCCTTGCTTGTCCCTGCTTACCTTTACACAAATTTGTTAAATGGAAATTTTATTGTACAGATAATTGTTTATTTGCTTTTCCTTCAGGTGTAAGATTTTTGAGAACAGGATCTTTGCCATCATATTATAGTGATACATACATACCAACGTATATAGCAGCACAATTCGTAATAGCTAAATCCCAGAAGCAGCCTGCATGCTCATCAATAGATGAATGGATTCTAAAACATGTGGTGTCTATATATAGTGGAATATTGCTCAGCCATAAAGAAGGATAAATTCAAGACTTTTTAGGAAAATAGATGCAACTGAAAAATATAATGTTGAATGAAATGAATCAGACACACAAGCTTAAATACTGTATGGTAGTTCTCATTTGAGTAAGGCAAAATGCAAATGAAGAGCAAAGTAGAGGATAAACAGAAAAACTAGGACACATATCTCTTGCAAATGGGTAAGGGCTCAGGCAAGTAACATTGTGGGGAGATAGAAGGAGATGGTGAAGTAAGACTTTAGATATGCCGTGTGCATTTACCAAATACCCAGAATGACTGCCAACATCATATAGCATGAGCATGAGCTAAAATAGTAACAAGGACAAAGATAGAGAAAGAAGATTTAGACATGGAGGGAGGGAGGTGGCAAGGAAGGGATTAAAAACAGAAGAAACGAGCTGCATAGGTACTTGTACCTACTCCTCAAGGTGAATGTAAACTCCACGTACTGTGAATGTGTCTAATAAAATTAAAGAGAGCACAGGGTTTATGCATAATCCAGGTTTATGACTACCTCCCACATTGGGCACATTACCTTCAATATGGCAGTGATCTACAATTATTTTAAAGAATAAAGCTCAGTAATATATGAAGATATTATTTTCTTTTTTAAAAAATCAGATGGTATTATTCTACCATGTAAGTTCATAAAAGAGTAAGTATGACATACTTTGGAATCCATAGTATTCTATATAGAAAAGTCCTATGGAGGAATGAATTCAAATGTTCAAAAAGATTTCTAACATATATACACACATACACACACACACACACACACACACACGCGCGCATGCACCTGAAATAAAAGAGTGAGAATTTATTTAGGGAGGGACCTTAAGGCAATATGATCTACTCAAGCAGTGTCAGGTCACTCTATGTAGTAAATAAAGTAACAAATTAACCCAAAAAACCTTGTGGCTTAAAACGATAAACAGTTTTGATCATATATGCTTCTGTGGGAATCTCAGAGCAGCTTAGCATGATGACTCTGGCCTGGGTGAGGCATGACATATCAATACTGGTGCTGGGCAGGGCCCTTCAGTTCTGACCACACGGTCCACTCTGTTGTGTGCTTGAATGAGAGGCATGGTAGAGGGAGTAGGAGATCTAGGGAAGGAGCAAGGGGAGGGAAAGAGGGAAAAGGAGGCAGAGAAAGAGAGAGGGAGAGGAAGAGGAGAGGAAAGAATTAATGCCCTTATACAGGCCCTGTTCTAAATGGAGAAAGACCACATGAGGGCATACATATTAGGTGGAGAGGATTATTGGGAGCCATCTTGGCAATCAGCATCTACAGCTCCATAATTCTTGTGTAATTACGACTTTGGGATCTCAGCGGAAAAGTAAGTTTGCTGTCTTCTCTTAAATCTCATGGAGTTTGGTCAAACCTAAGGGGCTAGACTTCACAGATAGATTTCCAGGCTTGGTTTTCTGGGGGTCACCTTGTTCTCTTTCCTCCAAAATCAAAGAAATTAGGGAGACTTTGATTCCCAGGCCTCTCAGTTACCTTTGGAACAATGCAGCAACTTGAGGGTAAGTTTACAGCCACCCATGGTTCTTGGACAAGAATTTAGTCAAACATTGTAAAATATGTTCCTGTGCTGCCAGATTGCCCCCAAGGACTTCTGACTCTGTAGAGCTGATTTCTTCCGAATGAAAGGTATTTCTCTCTCCCCTTGGAAACAAATTCTTTTAATAAGGATCTGGATTGGCTTCAGTTACTCACTCGGCACTGTCTCAGCTGCAAGCAGATGATTAGATACATTCCATTTCAGTGACACACATGTTTGAAAGGATTCATGCTTCTAATCATAAAAAGATAAAGTTTTTTTCTTTCCTAACATCTGGAGTCTGATGAATAATTACTATAATTAAACAAGAGGCCATTGTATATTTGAGTATTTTTTTAAAGCCTCAAATCCCTCTCTGAGTGCAGGATTCACGTTGGGCGCTCTTTGTTCTAAAGCACTCTAGTGTAGAGAACGCTCAGCCGACCGAGGCGCCTTCCTGGCTGGCATGAGAAATGGGTCGTCAGGGCCTGATCCTTATCCTGCCTGACTCAACTTCTCCCAAACCCTAAGTGAGCCCCACCCACTTCAGAACTTCACTCCTTGGCACCCCACACCTCGCGGTGTGGAGGGGCGGGGAGCTGGCTCTTTACTTGGGGAAGGTTGAGCTCTTCTCCACCTTCCCACAGCCATTACTGATTGATGCCAACTCAAAAGGAATGTCATATCTATGGTTACTAAAACAACTAGGGAAATACTCTCTATGAAGCAATGTGAAATAGGAAATTGAAACGACTTGCAGTCAGATTTGTAGTGAAAGTGTGGCACCTTATTTTATTTATTCATTTATTTATTTATTTTTGAGACAGACTCTCATTATGTAATGCAAGCCGGCTTTGAACTCACTCGTGTAGCCCTGGAACTCATGCGAATCCTCCTGCCTCAGCCTCCCCAGTGCGGAGATTACAGGCGTATGCCACCACACTCAGCTACGTTGTACTTTTTAGATACTCATCTCCCACCAAATTCCACCAGCCCTGTCACCAGGCCCTTGCCAGTTTATTCCCCAAGTTTCCTTCCCTTGACATTAGAGGTTGTGCCCTGTTTGGCAGGATCTAGGAGCTTTGCCAGACAATCTGAGCTTGGCACTGGGTCTCAGACCAAGAATTTGCGTCTGCCTAGAGACATGGTACCAGTTTGGTGAGAAAAGCCTTGGAAACAAACCCAACTACCTAGAGCCCAAGAAAACTCTGCAAACTCCTGAAATCTTTATGGTGTCTTTGAGTTCACCACTTTTTATACTTCATGGGCCATTATTTTTTGATAGGTAAAAAATTTCAGCATTGTGGAGGCTTTTATGAAGAATTGCCTTATAATTCCTAAAATTCCTTAAATACCTTGTGCATGGTAGGTGCTCATTAAATTCCAGCCAAATGATTGATACAAGCTGTGAAGAGTGTTTTATTTAGGATTTGCATCTGACCTATTAAATCATGGTGCCAGAGGCAAAAATAAATAGAATGGGGATAACATTAAGTAAAGCAGGACCAAATAAAGTTTACTGTCTTAACATTTACTATCTTGACCTTTTATAATTGCACATTCAGATGGTACTAAATACCTTGGTAATGTTGTAAAACCTCCACTATCTGCCCCATCATGCTTTCCAACGTAAGAAACTGAAACTACACCCATCGTGAACGGTAACGCGTCTGTCCTGGTGATCAGCCATCCTGCCTTCCGTCTACATCGCTCAGACTATTCTAAGTGCCTTGGGCAGGCAGAGTTATATAGTGTTTGTCTCTTTGTGACTAGTTCATTTCACTAAGTGTAGTGTCTTTAAGGTTGGTCTATTTTGCAGCATATGTTAGAATTTCCTTCTTTTTTTTGAGTAATACAAATTTAGGTCTTCTGTTTATAAAAGTTGAAAGGCTGATCATTGTATAAAAATCAATGTTAGTATTGATATTAGTATTTAAGTAAATATTTACTACTCTGTAGTATTTAATGTTGAGTTCACTACAAGTAAATGAATGATAGAAATATTTGTTTGTTAAACAAATAGTTTTCCTGAAATCTTTAAGTACATAGGGCACAATCACACCCAAAATAAAAAGACAGATGATCATTCTTTCTCTTTTCATTCACTCTGAAAAGGTCTCACAGAAGGTAAAGGATTCAGCATGGGTATGTCATAAAGAAATGCTGTGCTTTAGTATTTCTTCAGATTTACTTTTCATAAAATTATCCAAATGAGACTAATTAAGACATATGCTCAGCCTAATTAAAAGAAATACATTGGGATAATAAACATTTTATTAACTATGGCAAAGAATAACGTATTTATAAAGCAGAAAGAAAATTTGTTTTCACATCTAAAGTACATCTAAAAACTGCATATACATGCATATTAGATGGGCACAAGGACAGAGCTGTGGCTCGTGTGTCATTTTGGGGAAAAGTCCAGGTGAAAATTAGCTCCGTCAAAGTGTTACCAGTGTCAGATGGCAGAGTCCCCAAAGAATGGATTCATTTATCCTCACAATGTATCAGAGGATCAACTCCCGTAAAACTACTATTAACCTAAAAAATTATGGTCAGTGAAAAGCTGGTTCCAATTCACAAATCTCAGCAAGTCGAACCATTAAACCCAATAAGCTCATCAGAACAGATTAAAGACAAAACATAAAGGCATTATGGACTATGTGATTTTAATGTTTGATCATATCAGAGAAATCCTTTTAATAACATGATTTTGTCATGGTAAGTTGTGTATTTTTATTCAAGCCAAAATGACAAATTAAAAAATTTAATCTATTCTTGTTTCCCAGCTTGTAACCCCATTATATTTTATTTAGTGGAACTGGCTAAAATGATGCTGTTTTGGGACACAATGACAAACAGAGGTAGGAAAAAGAGTCTTATAATTAAACACCAATTTTCAATAGAGAATCCTTCCTCCAGCTACCACCCAGGTAGCCATAATCTCAGGGCCTACGTTCTAAGCTCGAGCTCTAATCACACATACCCCACACTGTAGATTAAAATAAACTACAGCTATTTGCTTTTACAACGATCCTAACCTAACATAAGCAACCTAGGATTTACAGCACCAAAATTCCAAGGAAATAGGACTTACCAAAATTCTTTAAGATTTAAGAATCTTCTTTATTTTTTTTTCTTTTAAATAGGAAAATAAAACAGAATAAAGCCAATTGAAACAAACCAGTGTAAGTGATACAGGACTTCAAAACAGTAGGAAATCAACAATGGTTACCGTAGTGCCTCTTGCTGTCTTCAACATAGCTACCCATATCTTCAGACATAGTAAAAATCAAACAAAACAGAACAGAACAGAACAGAACAGAACCAATAAAAACAAAACAATGAATGTAATAAAGGACTTCAAAACAAGACAATAATAAATCCAAAATGGCTACTGTAACATATCTTGTTATCGTTGAAATAGTTGCCCATGCCATTGGATGTAACAAAATCAAACAAAACAAAATGAAATAAAATCCCATCAAACAAAACAATGGAAATGACACAGGACTTTAAAACAAGACAATAGGTAATTAACAATGGTCACCACCCTCAGAAGGAGATCCCCCCTAGATGCCACACTGCATACCACTATCCTCTGAATAGATGATCAGACCACTGCTGGCCCTAGAACTGCAAGGTCAATGAAATACCAAACACCACAGCATCAAATTACATTTCACCTCAATAGCTGTTGTCACAGCTTGTGTTTCTTCAGATCAGCCAGATGCTTATGGGGGCAGAGGGGGGGTGTTGGCTCTTCTTGTTTCCCAGCATGTGTGCCGGACGGGGCTGGGGTCTGGCTGTCCCCTGGAGATGGCAGCCTGTGCATGGAACTGGTTTGTGGGGAGGGCTTGCTTCTTGGTACTTCTTGTTCTCTTCCCCCATCGTCTGTGAATGGCACTGACTCATGGGAAAAGGCTGGAGTCTGGCTGTCCCCTTGGTGGTGGTGGTGTACACATGGTCCAGGCTTGGCTAAACCTGGAACTTTTTTCTTACTCCTGTTTCTCCCAGAAATAACTGACAAAAAATGCTGACCATACAAGAGTCAAATGGTCAAAATAGCTTTGGAATTCAGATATAATCATTGAATTAAATGGTTTTTCTATTAGAATGTTAAAACTATACATAGTTGGCCATAGCAAAATCAGTTATGTGAAGCTAGTTCCACTATATTAAGGGTTTAGGATGATGCTTCTACTTTATTTTAAAAAGTGAGAGAGAATTGTAATATGTGGATTTCCCAGTCACCGAATGTAGCTGAGGGTGCAATTCATATGTCTGGTTTTTATTGGTAAAAACTAAGTCCCTGCCACATACATATGTACAGCCATAGATCTATTTATTGTTAGGGTCAGGCCTATAACGTGACTTTCCAGGTGCCAAGCCTGGTGATTTTGCAACATGCACCTGCCTTGTTTTCACAGTATTTTAGGCTTACCATTCTGGGCCAGTGTGGGACTAATAACCTATCTACATTTTTAAATTTTTTAATGTTGGAAGTAAACAACAATTTCAGAATTTTCTCAGCATGTTGGAGTATCTCTGAAACAATGTTTGATTTTTTTTCTCTGTATGACAATTCCTTTTAGATTTTGGAGGTAATAAACATGTATTTATGCAAGTGAAGAATAGTTTAAATTACTTTTCCTAGAAAGATTTGAATGTAATTTATCCTGCATCATCTAGTATCATTTCATTTGGACTTAATACTATTGACATTTGATGACTGTTCATATGTCAGAGTCACCCTGGAGTGACTATACTGGATTTCTTATAAAAGAAAGGCCAAGGCAACTAATTTCATGAGTAAAAGTTGCTTCATACAAGCCCAGCTGTGTCCCATATACTTGAGAGGGAATGTAAGAGACTCCTAAAAGAGAGCCAGGTAATACCAACATCCAGGAGGTCAACAGGAAGATCGCTGAGAGTTCAAGTCCAGCCTGGCAAACAAGTTGCTATTCAGTGGGGGTGAAATTGACATCATCCTTCTGAGTGTATGAATAAACATGCCACGGTGGTTGAGCAATTCCTTTTCTCCCATCTGGAGATTAAGGGCTCCATCTGCCCCAGCTTTTGTCTCTTCATTTTCTCATCCTCTCTCAGTCCTTCTCCCCAAGAACCTCAAGAACCATGCGGGTTGCAGCAAGAGCCACCCGTCCAGTGGACTGAAACCTCAGAAATGATGAGTTAACCTCTGCTCTTTGGAATTGATTATCTTGGGTATTTGTTACAGCAGTGAAAAGCTGCTTAAACGGTCATGTTCTGTACCTTGCTTGGAAGAGTGTCGGAGTTCTCTGAAAGAGAAAGGGAAAGGGCGAGAGCTGCACCTCTGAGCTCCTTTCCACCTCGAGCTAGCTGCTCATGTCTGTGCGGACTGGAGGCACCACACTGCAGGACCCCAGCGATCAGACCCACTCTTCCGGAGGGTCAGGCTGAAGCGATGGCTCCTGGGGTCTCAGATGCCCTCAGTACTGAGCCCCTGCCTGAAGAGGGGCCGTGGTAAATGCAAGTTCCTCGTCTCGGGGCATTTCTCCGTTCTCCAGGCACTGCTTACAGAAAGGTGTCCCAGGCAGCAGCCTGCCGGACTCACCCCAGCTCAGCTCCCTTTCTGCCAGGATTTTTTATAGGAAAGATAATCTTGTACATCAGGTGTTTAAAATATCCATTCCCTGAGAAAAAGAGGAATCAAAATATACCATGTACAGGTATATTTTGCCCTGTACAGGTACAGAATTGCTCAACCACTGTGGCATGTTTATTCATACCCTCAAAGAAGGAACCAAAAGACCACATGTCTTTACAGAGGTAAAGAAGAAAAATGGTCCGAATCCTCTACTACTTCAGTGTAAGTTAAGAAAGGAATGATCGTGACTGTTCTGTCTTTTCTTCTTAAGAAGTTACTTTTACCTCCGTTTAGTAACTGTCCGGCCTAGGTGAGCTCACCTGGACCTAGTGTGGGGTGTCTCATCCACATAGCACTAAACACGCACCCCAGCGGGCGATTACTACTCAGGAAACAAGCAGCACCACTTTTCCTTCAAAATTCATTATGTGACCAGTGAAGCCACCATCCATTTCCGGATATACAGCTCCGTATCCGTCTCAGTAACACCTGACTGTTAACAAAAAATTAAAAGACTCAGATATTTATAGTGAAGGGATTTTGCTTAAATTTATTTTATTTCCAAAGAAAATGCGTTCATTCGATCCAGTAATAATTGTAAATACTAAACAAAAATTCTTTCATCTTGTTATTCTAATGCTCAAACTATTATGGTTGGTAGCCAAAAATATTTTTATTGACTTCAGTTATTAAGATATCTCGCTTTCCTTTTAAATTTAAAAATCTGGAAAAATATGAATTGTGGTTATGCAAAATTTTATGAATTTAGTCTGCGTCCTTTTAAGTATTTTGGACAACTATCATAATAAATAATCAAAGTAAATTAATTATATTTAAAAAAGAAAAAGTGGAATAATTGTCAATTTGAAATACATTTTTCTTTAGACATATAATCATAAAAATTCATTTTTACTTTAAATACAAGTAATTTTTAGATATACTTTAATAATTAAAAAATTCCTTTTAACATTGTTATTTAAGATGATAAAATGCTTCATAAACTGATGCATTCATTTAGCTCCATTGTAAGTTACCTCAGCGCTCTAACCTTTTAGGGATGCGCGCACATGAACACCTGTCAAACTTTCGAGCACTTTCCGCGTCACTAGAGACAGTAAATCTGTTTCTCTGTGAATCACCTGCTGCTGGGGCCACACTGTGGGTGCTGTGCTGGGCAGAGGCTGACAGGTGGGACAGACAGGAGCGTCTGGCAGTCAGGAAACTACGGTGACAGCAAGCCCGAGCCTGGCCTGTGAGCCAGACGGAGCTGCGGGACGCGAAGGGAGGGTGGTGAAGATGCCCGAGCCCTGGGTCCCAGGGACTTCATGTACACCGCAACCAAACAAAACCGAAGGCAGTGGCAGTGATCACCGGCATGACGACAGGAAGGCTGAATCTTGTCATGTGACTGTGATGGCAGCAGGTGCTTGTGCACGCACACGTGTGCATTTTAGGGCCCATGCTGGGGATGCGGTTTGGAAGCGAATCCCCCCAGCGCAGGGAAGGGTTTTTTAAATTAATTGAGTTTATTGATACATTTTAGATGTACATCATGCTCATATTCATCATAGGGAAGGGAATTTGTACCTGTACATGATATATTTTGATTCCTCTTTTTTCTCAGGGAATGGATATTTTAAATTTTCTTTCTGTTCCTTTCATTTCTTTGCTTGCTTTCTTAAAGAGCATTCCAGGCAGACTTGTAAAGCTAACAACATTCATTCTCTTTGAAAGCCAATTTCCACCCTTAGGGTGAGGGTGGGGAAGTGAGGGACAGGGAGACAGACACAGCAAGTCCTCAGACTGAGCTAATTTTCATGACTGCTACAAACTATGTTTCTGACTATTACATACATTCTCACGTTTCTCAAGTGAAATCTAAACTTTGCTCAGGTGCCTATGGTAGCAAACACAGGCAGTACATAAATGTGTACTTCCTGATGAACACAGATTAAAATAGTTTTTTCTAACTGGACTGTTTTCTAGGATGGAAATTAAAAATGAAAATAAGCAAGAGAAATAAGCAAATCGTTAAAAAGTTTGTAAAAATGCTGAGTCTTTAAAAATTGATTTAAAATATTTTTAAAGACATCTTTTAGGCCTTCAGTGAAAGCCAGTGGGCTCCCACAGCGGGACGCCAGTGCGGAGGCTCACACTGTGGGCACACTGGTAGGTGAGCGCCCCTCAGTTCCAGCCTTCCTGGCACAGCTGCCCACAGGGCCAGCGACATGAATGTGGGGCAGCGTCTGCACTTTGGGTCATTACTGCAATTAGACTCGATCCGTCAGGCTGTGTTTGGAAAGGATTAGTGTTTTCATGTTTATAGACTGCTACCATTCTTTGATTATGGGCTCTGAGCCATGAGTTACTGACTCAGGGTCTCCTCAGGAGACGTTCTCCTTGCATAATCTCAGGAACGCAGAGAGGGAGCAGAGCTCTTGGCACTGGAATCTGCGTGCCATGGGGTGGGGCTGTCATTGGCAGCGCCGGGTCATCCGGTCAGAACGCTTTATAACTACACACTGAGGGCCAATAGAGCCGGGAGCCACCTCCCCCCAACGCCCACAAAAGCTTCTGTGGAAATCCATTAATCCCCTACAAGGAAGGAGAGTGGAGACAAAGACAGAAGGAGGCGTGGGACAGAAACTGCGCTAAGCAGCTGTTTTGTTTACCTCTCCAGTGGCTTAGAAGTATGGGTTTTCTGAGGCTCAACAAAGAAACCAGGAGATCTCAGCAGCTTTAGAGGTGGATTGTGAATCTTTGGGGTTCTTTTCGGTCACATTAGAAGGTTCACATTATTTAATTTGAAAACTCAATGCCTTTTGTAAGTTTTGAAAAACAAATTCTTTTTACACCTGTGCTCTTAACAGCAATCAGATAAAGTTGGAGTCCACCTACAATTTCGAAAGGGAAATGACCTAATCTGGGATTAAACCAAAGCTAAATAAACACACCTTAACAGCTCTCTCAGCCTTAGATACATGTTTTCTGTTCACCCAAGTGTAACTAATTTTAAAAGAAACCGGTGTACCAGGGCCTAGGCCTGAGCCAAAGTGATGTGCTCGGGTCTCACCAGGGTGCTTTCTCCTCCTTGGTGGCAATCTTTCCGTACCTTTCCCCACCCGGCCACCTGATCCTAGGCTGGTGTGCAGGCCTCTCATCCGACTCACTTCTGCTCACTGCATGGTCCCGACTCACAGCCCCTAACTCAGCAGAGGGGAGATCTGCCTGCCGGAGGGAGAGCTGATGTCAGAGCTGAGGGAAGGGGAGAAGGCGGTGGAGTGAGGGCTCCGCAGTGCTTTGGAGCGTCAGGGATGCTGCTCCATGTCCATCTTCCCTCTCCTACCTGCGGCCACGAGCTCGGCCCTCGTCTGCCTCCTTTCCACTCCTGTTACTGCCACGATGTTGCTCTGACTGACTGAGGTTGCTGGATGTTTCTTCTTGTATTTCGTGATTTATCTCATGCATTAAAAAAATCTTCAGAAAACTAGAGGGGTTTTAATACAAAGAAATTAGAATCTAAATAACTGAAAACAGTGATTTCAAATAGCCCCTGCTCCCCCACATATGTGCCACATTAGCACCATCACTACCACACTGGAATCTTGGCCCCATTCCATCCCCCACAGGCTCAGAAAACACTGGGGTCCCCCTGTGTGCACAGATAAAGTCTGAGAAACTCTGTCTTTACTCTCAGTGCATGCCTGTTAAGGATTTGAAGTGCAGATTCTTTCTTGATAATACTATGGGGACACAGAAACAGAAAGAAATGTTAACATGGGCTTTTCCCAAGGAGGAGCATTGTAGCTTTGTTCACTGGGGTTTGTCTTTCTGCCTGTGAGGAAAGGGAACACCACTGCTTGAGTGTTGCTGAGTTCAAATCTGGAGAAAGAAGGGCGTGGTGTGTAGACAAGATAGAGTAATTTCAAACAAGGTGGAGTTTTCAGAGATGAGAGAAGAGGAATGTAAGGATGTGATAGGATGTAGCCAGGTAACCAAAAGAGAAAGAGAAGAAGATGGAGAATAAGGTGAAGAGGTAGAGGAGGAGGAGGAGGAGGAAGAGGAAGAGGACGAGAATGAGGAGGAGGAGCAAGAAGAGAAGGAGGGGTAGAGGGAAGAGGAGAAGGAGGAGGAGGAGAAAGAGAAGGAGGAATAGAAGGAGGAGGAGGAGAACAAATAAGGCAGTGATGAGCGTAACAGAACCTAGGGCCGTGCTCCGTTCCATCCCATCACCCTGTGCTGGTGTCCACTGGGACTGTGGAAGGCTGCATTGTCCTTTGGGCCTCAGCTGGTTTTGTTATTTCATCTCAGCTCTCTAGGGCAAATTCCCTTGTGTTTTACAATATGTATAACAATGAAGTACAGAACTGGACTTGCCCTAGTCTGTTAATCACTAAGCATATCTTAGTACTTCTAGAAAAAATAATTTACAATGTAAAAATATGAATTATTAAAATAAGGCTTTAAAAAAGCATGCCTTAAAATTTTATGTGAAAATACAATGTTTGGATAGCCATTTGCAACTATTTATTTGGTGGGGAAATTAATAAGATCTAGACATTTCTTATTTTCCCCTTAAAAATTAATACTCATCTATGGCAGACGATAATTTTTTTTAAATGTTGAAAATGTTTCTCATATGACACGCTTTCCGAAGGTGCGAGGCTAAAGTTCTTCTCAAAGTTGAGATCTGTGCTTCTTTCCCTCAGCACTGGGCAAACTGAGCCGTTGCGCCATGATGGAAATGACTGCATGTGGTTTTCAAAGCTGGGTGAGGAAGACAGTTTCAATTCCGTCTTTCTTTTGGAAAGAATAAACTTCTTTAAGTAAAAAGTCACACTGTGAACAAGTTTACATTAGCTAGACTGAGAGGCAGGTAGAGAGGGTAAGAGGAGGGAAGAAAGGAGAGAAGGAGGGAGGGGAGGAGAAAGAAAGAAGGAGGCAGACTGAGACGGGATGAAGGAGGAGGGAAGAGGAGGAGAAGCAGAAAGGGGGGGAGAGACAGAGACAGAGAGACAGAGACAGAGAGAGACAGAGAGAGACAGAGGGAAGAGGAAGAAACGCTACCCGGGTCTTAAACAGGCCTTTCCCATCACAGAGAAACTGAGTTAGAACCAGGCTGATACGTGATTCACAGAAACCATGAAAGAAGACAAATACAGAGCAAAACGCAAGCTAGAAAATAGGAGGAGAAATGAGATGGAGAGAGGAGGAGAGAGGGAGGGAGGGCGAAGAAAGAAAGAAACAAATTGGGGTGTTTACCAGCTCCCTATGAGGAGTGTAAACACATATTGCAAACGTAGGATAATATATAGGTGAAAAAAGAGAAGATTAATAATTCAAAGTCATGAAATAACTACAAATATTTTATGGGTTCCTATCCAACAACAATTTGTGATTTCATACTGGTTTTCTGCTAAGGCATCTAAGTTACAAATGCTGCAGCAGAGCTGGGCTGGTCCCAGCGGTGAGGAAGACCTGGAAAGAAAGGACATTCTTGCAATACATCACGGCAGGGAGCACTGTGCTCAAGCACGTTGAAAGAAGGGAATATGGAAATCATTTGTGCAAGGAACACTTTCATCAGGGCAGTCGGGAGTGAAGGAAATGAGGTTTCAAAAGCGTTCAGATCATGGTGGCTATAAAATCGCAAGCTGGGTTTCTTTTTCCCTCTGTGGACAAAGAACTCCTGCTTAATTTTGTGTACAGACGTCAAGCAGGTAAGGGTGGTGCCCGCCTAATTATTGTGCAGCACAGCTCTGACCCTGCAAAATGTGAAATGTGTCTGATCAACATCATTGTGAGTGCCACCTGAATATAATCCCCAAACATGAAACGTGCATTTGTTCCTTATGCAGCGAGAGTGCCTGCTCACACTTTATAAAAACAGAGGGAATATTGCTCACAGCTGTATTCGGTCCACTCTTACACTCCAGAGATTTCACTCCTTTTTTCTATTTTTATAACCCATCTTTGTCACTTTCATTTCTTTCCCTTTTCCCCTCTTTGATTCCGTTGCAGCCGTATCCAATAAAGCACAGTGACAGATAGATGGATCTTTCAGAAAATCTGCTGATTGCTCTCTCTGTAACCCTCAAATGTAAACAATAGAAGGACATTTGTTTCTCTGTCATGTTCCTTTTAGTACATAAAGATGAAAAACCAAATCCATGTTAGGAAAAAATACTATGCTGTGGTTCTCTCCTGGTTGACTTTCTGGTAGCCAATCTTTCTTAAAAAGACTGAAGCAAAACCATCTTTTATGTTTTCCCAGGGACAAGGACAACAGAATATCAGTTTTTCTAATTTTCAAATTCCTTAGTGAGAAGATTTCAGGGAAAGAAGTTAAAGACCTAGCCAGTGAGATTTGCTGGATCGTTTCCTTCCTCTAATTCTGTGGAGGCGTCTACACACGCTATGACATCGAAGTAACGTATTAAACATTATAGTATATGACACAGTCAAGACTGCTCAGTATTCGATATGGTAAAACATCTAACTGTGAACTATTTTATTATTTAGAAAACAGTCAGGATCTTAACGAACTGGCCGAAGTCCTCCCCATTTAAATGACTCACCAGCCCCAACCAATCACTGCAGTGGACGCGGAAAAAATAATGAGTTCCTCGTGCAATGCGCTGCTTCTCAGTCTAATTTTGCTTGCACAAAAAATCCTCTTTGCTCAAGATCGGTGAGCCCTACCCACATGCGGTGTTTCCTTGACTTCTGAACATAACATTGGTATTTGCACTTTCCACAGCTGGAAAGTGAATTCTTTATCCAGGAATGTAAGGCACAGAAATTATGCCCATGTGGCCAATAGCAGTGAGCCATGCAGTCAGAGGACTGCGAAGTCAGAGGACACGGGTCCAGACAGCAGAGCGGATGGGTAATACAGGCCTTGTGGGATCCGCGGGGGTTTGTACTGCTGGAAAACATTTGCAGCTTCAAGTAATAAAAACGACGGACACTCACTCGGCCTGGGTAGAGTTGTATCCTGGCGTCTTTACTCAGGAAAATCTCCTCTGAAGTCAGTGTGGGGGTTTAGACTGAGAACGGGCGTAGGGTGCGCCCCTCTAAGTGAAGGCCGCAGAGGTAATGTGTTTAACCGAGCGATTCAGGAAAAACGTTCCAGTCACACGTTGCAGAGTTAGGAGAGGGCACTGCTTCCCGGAGCAGGGCATCGTCACAGAACAGGGTATCACGGAGGCCACAGGTGTGTCTCCCAGGATGGATTTGCCTGGCTTATTCACAGAATTCCAGAGAAAATGCTTTTCCTTTTCCTGATAAAAGACTACAATAGAGTCCCATTCTATTGTCAAATTCTGGCTAGCTGATGTCATTTTGAAGCACAAAATAGGGATTTGAAACTAATACTCTCTACTCAGTTTTCTGAAGATACTTGCTTAAGTACTTATACCAGCACTGATTTCACAATACAGTGAGTGTGGCAGTTGGAACACAAATGTTATTCCCATGGAGAAAAGAGAAAACTAGAACATACTCGGGAGGTGAAGAGATGTTGGGAATGACAAGAATCAGACCCTGGCTCCTGATTTGTGGCCTAAAAGTGGAAGGTTTTTCTTTTTCTTCCTTCCTTCCTTCCTTCCTTCCTTCCTTCCTTCCTTCCTTCCTTCCACACCTATGCGTGCCAGCCTCCTTCAGATGATGATGGTACCAACCATGTAGCTAGAATCATAATCTATGTAGCATCATTGTGCGATGGAAAAAATAACTCCCACCCTGTTAGGTGGTAGATGTGCTGAGTTAAAGCTCTCACAACATGCAGGAGTGATGTTGTGAACCAAAAGGAGAAAATAATAATAAGGGCAGCTCCTGGGTTTCCATGCGGGGTCTCCAATGGGGCCTCTCAACCCAGAGCTACTTACAGATTAGCAGAGCACAGGCACTGCTCAGTTGGTGGCAGGCTGCCCATCACAGGTGGCTCTGTGAACTTCAAGTGACCAGTTGGAACTCAGGCTCTCTGACCTAGTTTCTCAGCATGCAGGGTTAGAAGGAAACTGGGATTGTAGAGAAAAACTGGCTGCTTTGCATTTTAATTTCCCTAGAACTCTGGCGCTTAGCAGACAGAGTGACTGCATTCTGTGTTGTCTGAAGGAGTTCATCCTGGGGCCCAAGTCCTGGTTTGCTGCCTGTTCTTATTTTAATTCTTATCCATGTGGCTGACTACCCAACTCTGTCTCACCTTCCCTTATCTAGCTACCTTATCAAAAGCTAACTAAATGAACTGTTCTTCACCTTTGCTCTTTTATTAGCAAAATAAGATTATTCTTTCTAAGTAAAATTTCTCTTAAAATTTCTATCATTTTCTTTTGGCACTTTTTAACATTGCAGAGAGTTAGTTGCAACTCTGAAGAGATTCTTAATCATAAGGGATTTTATATATGTATATATGTTAGTATCAGCACTTATAGAATAAATACTTTTCCATGTCTTTTGAAAAAGTAGTGTTGATAAAAAGATAAGATGCATGGGCTATGGAACAGGGGCAGGGACTATCTCTTTGATATTTCTGGTTTTATTATAAACTTGTGGGCCAAGTACAAAAAGAAAACCTACATGTAACTGCCCTGTCATAGAATTCTTATCACTATTGATACAAGGATATACAAGGCCCTCCAAGTGATTAAGGAAAATATTATAACTCCTACTAGATGTCCAGTACTCCAAGTTGGTGTTCCCCAAGATCAAAAAGTGAATTCTAAAGAAGGATAGAGGTTAAGAGTAGGAAATATTTATTGAGGGAAAGATAGCTTCTGCCTAAGAGACATGGAAGGAAGCCCAGAAAGTGGTTGCCCATGGTCCCAGTTCCTAAAGGAAATTTCATAGAGCAAAATCATGAGGTAGGTATGAACTGGGGCAAAACTATGATCAACTAATAATTTTATAAGTATAACTGCTTAGGTAAGATGGATCCAATGGAGAAGCAAGTCACCTAGTAAGTGTGCATGGAAAGAACAAGGACCTTTCCTGGAAGGGGTGGCTCAGGGTCTTGGTCCCTCCCCCAGGTGAGTGATACCTGGTATAATATCAGTCATTATTGCTTATCCCCGGGGACACAGGTAGGTGCAGTCACTTCCTCTTTGCCTCGAGGCCTGGCCTTCAGGGAAGGCAGCTCCCTCGCAGTGGTGATGTGCTCCTGCCCTCTGCCCTGCCTCCTTCCCGGGCCGAGCCCCGTCTGACTGCCCATGATTTTTCTGCCTACTTTAGCTGTCTATAATATTATTTGTACTGCTTTGTTCTGTCCTTAGAATTCTCTTAGATCCTAGCTCTTTCCTTCCTATGTTGTTTTTTTTCATCAGTGCGTGT